>CM046809.1:1668053-1878053 GCA_025617405.1 Perca schrenkii | reverse complement strand
TCTGTTTGTATTTGTTACAGGGGTTCTGTTTATATTTGTTACAGTGGTTCTGTTTATATTAGTTACAGTGGTTCTGTTTGTATTTGTTACAGGGGTTCTGTTTATATTTGTTACAGTGGTTCTGTTTATATTTGTTACAGGGGTTCTGTTTGTTTAGTTACAGGGGTTCTGTTTGTATTTGTTACAGGGGTTCTGTTTGTGTTGTTACAGGGCTTCTGTTTATATTTGTTACAGGGGTTCTGTTTATATTTGTTACAGGGGTTCTGTTTATATTTGTTACAGGGGTTCTGTTTGTATTTGTTACAGGGGTTCTGTTTATATTTGTTACAGGGGTTCTGTTTGTATTTGTTAGAGGGGATCTGTTTATATTTGTTACAGGGGTTCTGTTTGTATAGTTACAGGGGTTCTGTTTGTATTGTTACAGGGGTTCTGTTTATATTTGTTACAGGGGTTCTGTTTGTATTTGTTGATGCTGCAGGCAAAATGGAAAGGAGGTAACATCACTACCAGAATCAGCCTGTCATGATACAACACATGTGGCTTTACAAAGCTTACTGTTCATGCGTGCGTGCGTGCGTGCGTGCGTGCGTGCGTGCGTGCGTGCGTCCATCCACTCAAATTTTTAATTTGTTACTTTCACATAAATCATATGTTAGAAACATGTGATGACTATCTATGACAATCTGTCAGGCAGGAGTCGTAACTCAGTCAGACCTGAACACGGTGTGACTTTAAAAAAGAAACCTGGTCTGGACGCACCAATGGACCAACCAAGTGACCAACCATGTGAATTATGACTCTCATCTGTCAGGAGCAACAAAAAAAGCAAGCCATGAAAGCTGCTGTTCACCTCCTGTTTCCTAGCAACAGTCAACGTTAGCTTCTTCAAACCCTGACCACGATCTCTCCCCCAACCTAACAATGTTTCCTTTAACACAACACCACATACGGTGTGGGTCAGTGTATGACGTTGTGCGTCAGGGATTAGGGAAGACCAGAGAGAGCCGTATCCGATCTATCTGATGATAGTGAATGCAGCTGCTTGTAAGCATGGGCATCCATTTAATTTAACATTGGGGGGACAATAAACAAAATTTCTCAAGATTAATTATCGAAGGGGACACAAATAATACAGCCCAAATTGTATTTGTATAGGATATGTGTAACGTCAGTTGTGGAACTCCAGTAAGTAGGATGGTTTGATTCACTTCAAACATGGGTTGAAGTGATTCTTTTCTCTAATGCAAATGATGCTGAGGCATTGATAAATGAGTCTCCGTTTTGGTACACTGAAAAATGATCTTATGTCCGTTTTTTCTTTTCTTTTCTCTGTCATTGTCTTAGGCCAACAACACAAAGTGATTGACGTTTAAATATGAGTTAGGTTCATAGCTTCATCACACGAACAAGCTATCACGTAGCATGTTATGATCACTAACATAGCGGACTCATGGAAAAATACTGAAAAAAAAAAAATTCTGCGGAGGTTTGAATAATTTCATTATCAAATGATAGACAGACACCACTGAAGATATATTATAGTTAATTTTACTTGAGAACCCAACAAGGAGTCAGTCTCCGCACTACAGAATAGTATAGACAATGACCTAACGAAAAGCTCTCTACAACTGCTTTTTATAATAAATGTAATAAATCATGATGCAGAGTCGATGTCGTCAATTCTTATCTTGTCAGAGTCTGATGTCTCCCCTATCTGGTCTGGGAGGGCACGTATGCCCTCAGGAACACACCGTGCTTAGACAAGGACAAGCAATGGCTCCATGTTATCTTGTTTAGAGTACTCAGTATAATATTATTCTATGCAAATAGTTTAATAATAACAAGAGGGAAAGTATGTATCATAATTTCCCTAACAGGAGGAGACCTCATTGCAGAGCGATTTGCCAACAGAAAAGTGGCAGCACCTCAGCAGAATTCACTGGGATTAATAGAAAGAATCCACAGTGTGACAGGAAAATGTTGCCGAGTTAAGCTTTAAAGTTTAGTCAGTTATTCTCCAGGAGAAGCTGAAATTCGTCAGTGTTTTGGTTCAATTTGATGCGCGGCCCTTGAGGAGCTGCAAGGTTGGGACCGATTTCTTTTGAACCTTTTGTCAGGTTAGGGTAGGGACCTTTGTCCAGTCCTTCGCTGTGGCTGTCAGCAAGTTCCTCAGAGACTCAGTGTCGCTGACAACACAGTAGCTGTTACTTTAATTTGAGCACTTTTTTTATTTATTTTTTTATTTCATCTCAATGGAAATTGACAGCGAAGGCCTGCTGCTTTTATGGAAACAAATTACTCATTGAGCACAGCATGTTTCCGAAACCTTGGAGGAGCAGAGAGTTAACAGAAGGCAAATCTCCCCGCTGCTGCATATCTGAGAAAAAGCATTTACTCTGACTTTATGCTCACATAACCTAACATAATTCTTGCGCAGACTGTGATAATAGTTGTCTGACGATGTACACAGACAACGGATCCAAAGTCAAAGATAGTTCTGGAATCAGCTTTCAGCCAGCCGCTGTACGCTACAGGAGGAGAAACCAGCCCTCAGTCCCTTCGCTTTTCCCTGCTTTTACGCAATTTGGGCCTTTAATACAAAATGTCAGAGGTAGCCCCCAGGTGTGGCTAACCTTTACTTTTTGGAAACAATGAAACAGATACAAATGTCCAGAAAGCCAGCAAAGCATTTCCTATTATTGACACAGGCAAGACCTTTGTTGTTTTAGGTGAATAACATGCAAGAATATTTTGCAAGCAATATATTTGTTGATACTTATATTTTTGACTTGACTTTGACTCAAATATGAGACTGGTTTTAAGACCCTTTTACATAGTTTATAAAAGAAAGAAAGAAAGAAAGAAAGAAAGAAAGAAAGAAAGAAAGAAAAGACCTACAGATAGTTTATCAGTAGGGATGTCCCGATCCCGATCACAGTATCGCAGGGGTCATCAACTATTTTACTACTATTTTTCCAAGGGCCAACATTTTTCTAAGCAGACACTCTGGGGACCTGACTTTCAAATAAATAGAATAAAATGTATCTATACCTAATACGCCTATTCTTGTTCGATATTTTCACTTGCTTACTGAATTAATGCTATATTTCTTTACACGTATTAGTGTGAGCAAAAATGGAAACTCCATAATGATAACTGTCACATGCATATATTTTGGTCTTAATAATACATCGATAGAGTCACCGCTCCAGTGGAGAGGATGGTTAGTTTAGCCAGCTGTTAAGTTTGCAAGAATTTGTCCAAATTTCCAGATTTGTGGCAAACTCAGATAAACAGACTACAAACCGACAGCTTTTGTTTTAGCTTGTTTGTAAAAAATTTGCTATTTGCAGAGTAGAGCTGCGTTTGCGTAAAACAGCGCGGTGGACGAGAGTGGACTGAGCATACAGAGCAGATTGAAATATGGCTTCCTACATGTTTATGCCTGTAGACAGGTGAGTGGGTATTGAAGTATTGGCTTTTTACTCACAAAGGTTTTATTCTAGCCTACTTACAGTAACGAGAGTAGCGTGAGTTCATCTGCGCCAGCGGCCGTTGGTAGCTAATCCTCTCTGTATCGTTCCCAGTCAGGTAGAGCGTTTTGTAACGCACACACCTCTTGGCTCAGCGGTGTGTGTGGAGCGCGGGCATCGCTTTACAGAATCCCGGCATGGGAATAGTGATGCAAATACAGGGGGCTGGGTTTGTGCTCTACCTGTGTAATGTTACCTGCTGTAATTGCTTGAAATGCAAAATACGAGAACGCATTTTTTCCCAAATTTTCTGAATTCGTGATTATTCTGTGGGCCGGACTGAAAGCTTTGTTGACGATGGCTGCAGTATTATATCGGATCGGAGTTGATTTTGGCATTTTTTAACTGTTAGCATGTTCCACCAAAACAAGTTCCTTTCTGAGATTTGTTTTTGCAGAGGCACAGTTGCTCCATCCAGCGCTTAGCACCGCCCAAGACGATTGTGATTGGTTTACAGAAATGCCAATAAACCAGAGCCCGTTTTTCTCCCATCCTGGAATGCTATGTGGACTACCCAGACCTTCCTTTGCAGCGCTGTGGAGGAAGGTCTGGCAATGTGAAACTATATTATATCCAACCCCACATATCACATTCTCTGTACAAGTTTAAAAAAAATAATTAAAAAAAATAGTGTCTAAGCATGCCAGTGCGAGCTAAGTCAAGTCTCTGTATATGTAAGCTTGATTTGCACCCATGTGTCTGGCCAGTCTCCTGGATGTGTGCCATGCCGTGTCTGCACACTGGGAGACAGCTGGAGCCGAGATAACCCAGAACCACAGCACAGAGCTGACCCACATGCATCATGCCTACGGGTCATTTTACACGCCGCACTCTGATAATACCGAGCTTAGCTCACACAGCGCTGGCTCTAGTCGGACTGCCTGTGTCCATGGAGACACAGCTGTACACTCTGTGGTTAGGGTTTAGTCTGCCTCTGCCATGTCACATGACCACTAGTCTCGCATTGCCAGACCTTCCTCCTCAGCGCTGCGGAGGAAGGTCTGGCTAGTCCACAAAACAGTCTGGGATGGGAGAGAAACATGCTAAAAGTTCTTTAATGTTTATGGCAAGTTGCAACCATAATTCCGCAATTCATTATTTATTTGGCAAATATTGTTTTCCATTAGCGTCAATCGCATAAGCCATTTACCGATTGATATTCATAAAACATGCAATCGAATGTTACTGTTTCCATAATGCATTTTTCATTCATTATTACTTAATTTGCATAAAAACGCGTGGATGGAAATATGACTTATGACAGATCGACCAACCAGCCAACACTGTCGAGGTAAAACTAAATATTGCTCAACATTACCACCGTTGATTAAGAGAAGTTGTTAAAAGCTCAGGAGGACATACTGTAGTGCTGTGACGAGGCTCAGTTATGACATAAATATCACACACGGGATTAACAGCACATGTGGAAGTCGCCCCCACATCTTGCCTACTTGATGTCCCTGCATGCTGTCCTGTAAATCTGCATTGGCAGAGCACAGCAGTATGAAACAGTGGAGTGATGGGGGATAATCTAAACCACAGAGAGAGAGGGTTATTTCACATATTGATGGAAATGATTTTCAGGCCTGACTGGCCAAGTCCAATTACAGTGCCTTTCAGAGCGGGGGGAATTGGAAGCAAAAGTGAATAGGTCAGCGGGAAGGTTCTGTTTCTAAGATAAGGCCCGCTCGGTGTCATTGGCTCTGGTTTGATTGGCTTCATCCTCTTTTGATGTTTTTTTTTTCCGCTTATATCCCTCTCTTGTATTGTCCCTGCCTTGATTTAACGTGGAGTCAGTTGGAAGTATGAAATTTGCACATCACATTTGAATGATGATGACAGCGTTCCCTTCACATGCTGCAGGCTGCCTCTCCCCTCGGCTCCTTTCGCTAACTCTTGCTCCCTGTGTGTTCTCTGTCTCTCTTCCTATTTGACTTGTTAAATGAGTGATGGATCTGGACCAGCCTCGAGTCTCAGCCTGGCATGAATATAAGCCCTGTAATCCCAGCATGCACTGCTCCAAATGCAGGAGGAGGCGGAGCAAATCCTGGAGGCAGCTGGCAGATTTTGACACATAGCCACTATCACAGCCCTGACAGTGGTTTGAACATTTGAGTAAGCATATGTGCACAAACTCCTCCTGCCAACATGACTCTGTGTCCTTTGTAGCCTGAAGCTATCGGCGTGTGATTACAGTGATAACGCTCATGTATGAATATTTTATCACAGTTTTCTTAGATGTGCTACTATTTTTCTAATAGTGTGATCAGCTAAGTCAGTGCATTCCACAGATCAGAGACTGAGAGGGACGTGATCTTGTTTAAATATGGGACCAAACCTTAACCTGACAGTCATTTCAAGCGCAGAAAAAAGAGCTACGGCCAAATGATGCTGTCCTGCTGTTCGGGGCATCAGATTCGGAAACGAATGTTGTATTTTGTTGTTGCATTGGCAGGACTTTCTGACAGTTTATTAGGTAAACCTTTCTATTTCTCACTGATTGAGTTCATGGCGGAGTTCATTGCTCGGCCCTTGTGGTTAAATGTTATTCTAGGTAGAGACGTGGCCGTGTCCAAAATCACTCCCCATTTACCATATCGTGCGCTACATAGACTGTCCGCCATTTCATTTGTCTGAATTCTGAGTGTGAAGTTTATAAATGAAAAACAGAGGAATGAAAAAATGAAAAAGTACAGTCCATGCCATGTACACTACTTTCTGCTTGATGACATCGATATGACATCATCAGGGTTATTTTGTCAGACTTGTGCCCACTAATTATGCACATGAAGATCAGACGGTCATCAGATGTTATCTCAGCTGGGTCTTGGAGACTAAATATTTAAAACCCACAGCCCTGTGGTTTGTAACCCATATCACCATTGACAAAATATGATTCCAAGGAGATTTTTCACCATGAGTAGGGCTATGGAGCAATGTTTGTAAAAGTGGGCAGGTCTGCTTGGGGGACAGGGGGACGCAATATAACAAATTGGGCCCCTCATCCCCCATTCCGCCATCATAGACCTTTGCATTGGCCCCCATGGGACTTGGTCTGGGGTCATCTGTACCCTTTACCCTGATGGCGGCATGTGTTTTTGGATCGTGTACAAGCATAATTACGCAGGCAATGCAACACACATTAGTGCCATTGGTTTCAGGCCATTCCACAGACAGACAGTGGAACGTGCCAACCAACCAAGCAATGCAGCAACAAAGGTACGGAATAATACTGCAACTAGGGCTGCGCAATAATTCAATATGATAATTTTTTCATCTTTCAATGGAATCATATGGTGATGAAATCATATATTAAGATATCGTGATATACAATTACGTTGTCTAAATTCTTAATAACAAGCACACACTAACTCCATTTTCTCAGATCATCTGTTGTGAAACATTTTGAGGGAATATCATTTGAAGAATCACACTATTTTTGTGCATGCATATAATTTCATTTGAAACTGTTACATTATTGATGATTATTTATCTGAAATCTGATAGTTAAAAAAAAGCACCAATTGTCAACCCTACAATATCGTCGCAATATCGATATTGATGTATTTGGTCAAGAATATCATGATATCTGATTGCTCCATATCGCCCGGCCTTAAATTGAGCAAACAACCAGTGCTAATGTTGTTCTGGTCAAGGAGGTCCTAAACTAAATGGAGCAGCAGCCAAACTCAGCTGTCATCATGGGGATTCAAATAATCTACCAAGAAAAAGTCCCAGGCATTTTTAACAAGAAGGCAATGTTAGACTGACATTTTAACAAACTGCAATGTGAATGTGATTATCACGGCTTTTTACTGCATGATTCAGCTTGAGTCAGGACACTGACTCTTCAACATGCGCGCTTGCTCCATTTCTGACATTTCATTTCATTTCCGCCTAACATAATGGGCCCATGTTGTCACAGCAGACCTATCTAGTGAGAGAGCAGCCCCAGGCAGCCTGTGGTCCCCTGGGGGCCCCAGAGACAGACGAGTGAGGGACAGACGAGCAGGAAGTAGGTGTGACAGACAGGTGGACCATATTTAATTAGTCACATTACCGTGTTAGTCATAGGTCTCTGGAGCCAATTAGTTATAGGAGCTTCCTCCTCTGAAACACACACACAAGCTGGTCATATTACAGCTGCAAAGACCTTTTACTGACTACTGTCATTCTCCATCAGCTAAGCTCTTATCTGGACCTAAATATGGGAGATTTCTTAATACAAACCCAAGTCTTTAATGTAGGTACTCTTGACCTAAACTAATCCTAAAAGGGCTTTATAAGTCAGGTCCATTTCCTATTTTTAGTCCTCATCACGATACTACATATACAAATATCATGATAATATTGTATCATGACACAAGTATCCCGATAATATTGTATCACGATACCATATCACGATATTTGTGTCATGATACAATTTTATTGTGATACTTGTGTCACAATATGATGTTATCACGATGTTTGTGTCACGATACAACTGTATTGTGTTACTTGTGTCACAATACGATATTATCACGATATTTGTGTCACGATGCAATATTATTGTGATACTTGTGTCACGATGCAATATTATTGTGATACTTGTGTCGCGATACAATTTTATTGTTACTTTTGTCACAATACGATGTTATCACGATGTTTGTGTCACGATACAATTGAAAATATCACAATATTATGCTGCTTCGATTTTTTCCCTACACCCTTAGTAAATACCCACATTTAAATTTAGTAACCTGACACAGCATCGGGCCAATGAATAAATCACATACTATTTTACTACAATCACATATTTGCAGAGAGAGAGATGTGTAAACAAATATAGCAGCAAAATATGGATGTAGATATAATATTGAAATATTGGCCAGCCCTACTTGCATGTCTCTACAGTCAGTGTCTGACTGCCCTTGCTCTTTAGATGGTGCAAATATCAGACCCATCTAATACAGCATGTACTGATGAACAGGAGAATGTGCAGCCCGATACCAAACTGGACTGTGTTATTGATCCGTATTAGTGAAACTGAGGCCCATGCACCTGGCTGGGCTCAACGTGCCATCAGTGAACTGCAGCTGCTCCTACAGTATGTGCCTGTTTCTTCCCTCCTGTTTGATATTCCCGTCCATGCCTGTGCCAGGGAGCCGCTGACAAAGAGCTCCGCATACTGAGGCGAGGCGAGGCGGAGCACCGCTGCATATCGCCCGCACTATAATTACCCCGTAGCTCCGTGCCACTTTGGAATAACAAATGAGTAATCAGTTGTGTGTTTTGCAATGGAAAGAGTCAGAACAACAACAACCATGAACAGCGAGATTTACAGCACATTTCCAGCCTGATCCCAAAGAGGCTGCTGCAGTGCTGGCTCACTGAGTCAGAGAGGAAATGTTCTTTCTGGCTCCGCTGTGCCCCGGGGAACCAGCTGAAAACAGACCTCCAGCAACTTCATTTTCCAGCACGAAGCTCTAAAAATTGAGATTAAATCAATTCTTGCAGTTTGGTATGGAAGCCCCCACCCCCCTCTCTTCAAAACCCGCCAGCGGCGTCTACATCTCCAGTGGTCAATTTCAGTGTTACACAAGACTCCAGTATGGCCGAGTTAGGATGAAGAGAGGCTGGAGAGCGTATGACAACTACTAGGGCTAGGACAAGCCTTTTACAGGCTTACAGAGGTACTTATTGAGTATCGCTTTGTTTTTTAGAAATAGTTTGACATTTTGGGAAACACGCTCATTTTTTTTCTTGCAGAGAGTTAGATGTTCAGATTGATTCCACTCTCATGTCTGTAGGGTAAATATAAAGCTACAGCCACAGATGTTATCTTAGCTTAGCATAAAGACTGGAAGCAAGGGAAACAGCTAGCCTGACTGTCCAGAGTTCAAAAATACAACACGTTACGTCTTTTTAATTAATCCATGTAAAAAGAAAATGATAATTTATGGTTTTTAAAGATGCCCCATCCCACAATGCCTCCCTACAACTCCAGACACAATGTGGTTAACGTCTGACAGCCTCCGCCGTTTTCATATTGTGGTAAATTGTGATCGTTTAATGCATGACGTCTTAAATCATTGACTGACTTGATTTTCAAGTCATGTCAAAAAACAATAGTTTCAGTGTATTTCATTTTGTGCCAGATACTCATCTCTGTACTGTAACAAGAGCAATTTAAAATGCATGAAGTTTATTAAAAGCAGAGTGCATTATGGTTGAAAATGGCTTCTGAATATTTCCCAATTGTTTTCGTCTTTGACATTTAGCACAAGTGAATTTTGGATTGCTAGTGTTGCTATTATCATTATGACTGGACAGTTAATACCTACAGCACATTCCTTGGCCTGTAGTGGAGGAGATTCTTTGCTGTTGTTTGATTCTAATTTCTAATATAAAAAATATACCTATGTAGTAACTCCTCAGCTAATATTGTTGGTAAGTGATACGTGTGCTGTGTGCAGAGAATTCTTTCTGATGGCTGCCTCAATGTCTGGGCCTCATTTGGGCTCCTCATGCCATACTAACACAATCTCATGCCCACTGCCAGGAAATGGAATTCAATTAATGCAGCAGCCTAGCGGAGCTGGCCTGACCAAATGGCACCCTGAGCAGCAGTCCAGGTGAGCCAGAGTAATGAGGGGAAGCGAGCATTCTGGAATTCGAGTCCTGGACCTTCAGACAGACGGTTCATAAAGAATGAGGCCGGAGGCATTTAGCTGAGAAGATGGCAAGTCAGTCTGTAAAAGTGAGGGCTTATATTAGTGTAATATGACAGGTATATGACTATGGAACTGCTGAGACTAGTCTCGCTTTGCCTGGAGGAAGGTCTGGGGAGTCCACATAAAATTACAGGATGGTCGAAAAACGTCCTCTGGTTTATTGACATTTCTTTAACCAATAACAATCCTCTTGGGCGGTGCTAAGCACCGAGCGTAGCCACGGTGCCTCTGCTAAATAGTCTCAGGAAGGAACTTGTTTTGGTGGAACATATTTACGTTCAAAAGTAGTTTTATTCGTGCAACAGAAAACTCAGATTGGACAGATAGTCTAGCTAGCTGTCTGGATTTACCCTGCAGAGATCTGAGGAGCAGTTAACCATAGTCCTCACAAATCTACCGGAGGTTAGAACCCCAACACAAAGGAACCCGGACGAAAAGAGGGACACCTGGCGAAACAATCATCTTGGGCAGCGCTAAGCACCGGACGGAGCCACGGTGCCTCTGCACGTGTACGTGTACGTTCAAAAGTAGTTTTAGTCGTGAAACAGAAAACTCAGATTGGACAGATAGTCTTGCTAGCTGTCTGGATTTACCCTGCAGAGATCTGAGGAGCAGTTAACCATAGTCCTCACAAATCCACCAATTGGATCGCCTTGATGTTTGACATTCTATCTGGATAAAGTGCGGGTCGCAATCTCTGCTTCCTTTATCTCACCCTACACACCTGACTGGGTCGCTTTGAGCCACAGGCATCAGCAGCAATCAAAAGATTATAAAAGGCAGAGCAATCGAGCCGAGACGGCCAAATTTCCTCACCACCTTGATGATATAACTTTCTTAAACTATTCTGGCAATAAAGAGCCTGCATTAGGAGCTGAGTTTACAGAGACAGAGAGACAGACGGAGGGTAAACAGGGAAGAGCTGGAGCTAAACAAAGTAGTTATTTTATTTAATGTTTGAGATATTTTCTAAGGCTTGAATGAGCTTGTCTTAAGGTATTCAAGACTCATAGACACACAGTGGTGTAACACCAGACTCACTCTTAATGCTACATCAAGATCTTCTGTCCACATTTTGTCTCTTTCGTGCCTCAACATGACGCAAAGCTGGCTCCATAAAATAAATGGTTTCATCCCAGTTTTCTGTAGAAAACCTTGACTGGTCTGTACAGAGCTCTGACCTCAACCCCATCCAACACCTTTGGGATGTACTGGAACACAGACTGAGAGCCAGACCTGATCCGCCTCACAGACACCTCACTCTTGTCTCTGACTGGGAGCAAATCCCTGCAGCCAGGTGCCAACATCTGTGGAGGCTGTTTAGCCAACACGTTCTCACTCCCATCGCGTCAAAAAGGCGACGCTTAGTTAGGTGGCTTTGGCGTTTGTTAATGTCTCCTTTAGTGTCATACGCACTTGGTCGGGACTCTTGGCGTCACTTTTTGACGCTCAGGGTCAGGACATGTGTTTAACTGACGTGCGGCACAAGAACGGGACAGTTAGGTTTAGAAAAAGATGGAGGGTGGGGTTACAAAATGTACATTTAAATGGCACGACAAGAACGTGACATGAACCCCAGTCTCCTGGGGGAAAGTCCTGTGTTGTTTGACCCATCCACCCCCCCAACCAACCTCCTCACGCAGATTTTGGGTCTTTCATACTACTCTCTACCGTTGTCTCTCTTAATACTACGTCATCTTACAGCACTGCGGTGGAGCTGCTGCTCTGCCCGGTGTGTCCCGTACAGACGCTATAGGGTGATTTTTGTGTCGGTATCTGACGCTGAGAGACACTGACCAAGAGTCAGGATTTTACGAGTTGGGAGAGAGAACGGGTTGGTTTAGCAGCAGAGTACTGGCCATGGTGTCGGAATGTTCAAGTACTTTATACAAGACATGCGAATTGACCGTTGAAATAAACTGAACCTGCTTTGAAATTAGCTGTTCAATTTCCTGTTTGAGAGAAGCAGCAGGGCAGGGGTTTAATTTTTTTATTTTTTTCGTGGGATGTGACTGTGAGCCAATAAGCCGGCACAATGCCCTCCATTATCCCATTTTCTCAGAAATGTCAAGTCCCCTGCTCCTTGAAATAACATTATCTTAAGCTTATAAATGAAATCATCTTCATGACATATGGTAGGAAGTCAAAGGCACCTGGACATGAACTAATGTAAACAGGTATGGGGATACAGTCAGGGTTCAAAATTAACTTTTTCAACAACCGGCCAAATGGTTAGTGAATGTTCAAATGTTATCAGCCACTCAATAGACTACCATTGCTATTTGGGCTGGTGAGTGACACAAATCTATTCAATTTAATGTTATTTATAGTATCAAAGTGGCGAGGAAGAACTCCCTTTTAGGGAGAAACCTCGAGTGGTGAGAAAAACTTCCTTTTAGGGAGAAACCTGGGACAGACCCAGGCTCTTGGTAGGCGGTGTCTGACGGTGCCGGTTGGGGGTGTGATGAACAGTGGCAATAATAGTCACAATAAGATAATGGAACTATGACTAGAAATAGTAGTTTTAGTAGATCATGGCGTTGCAGGGCACTGCAGGGCGTAGCAGGGCATAGCAGGCTATAGCTGGATGTAGCAGGGCCCTGCAGGGTGTAGCAGGGCATAGCAGGGCACTGCAGGGTGTAGCATAGCATAACAGGGCATAGCTAGACGTAGCAGGGCATAGCAGGGCATAGCAGGACGTAGCAGGTGTAGTGTAATTGGTAGCGATGCTGTAATGTTGTGTGGAAAGGAATCCGCCGACACTGTTTCTTGATTATAAAGGTTTATTTACATCGAAGAAATCAGCATCATGTACAAGCCATGTAGAGCTCGGAGAGGACAGCTACCCAGATTCTCAAAAGTCACTCCAAAGTTCTTTGTGTGTGGACCACATGTGTATATTCCATGAATTGGGGTGGGATCGATAACTGACCAATGGCTTCATGCCAACTGGCTCTGTCCTGGAGGGCCCCATTGATAACACTTTTCCAGATGTGTCTTCTGAAAGTAGGCTAAAGTTCATCACTTCTAGCTACATATAGATAGTTCAGATATGGCCTAAATACAAGTTATAGAATGATCAGAATAAAGTAGGATGTTAATATACCTCACAGGCGTACAGCCACCAGCCACTTGCATCTTTTACCAGTATTAGGCTGGTAAATGGTGCTCATTTTGAACCCTGGGTACAGTTCGTCACTAAGTGAAACATATCCAGGAGTGCAGAGCAGGTCCAGCAGCCTTTCACTCTGCCTTTCAGTGAAACCATTTGCAAAGAAACTCCCACACACTGTCTAACTTTCAAAAAATATATAAAGTTTAATAGTATTCAACATTTCCTTACTAGAACATCTTCAGGCAAATAGTGTTACATCCTTAGTACCGAAGTATTGACAGTACTAGATGGTTTATTATCGAAACTTTGCCTACTATTCAATTTTATATATTTCTTGAAAGTTAAGACAGTGTGTGGGAGTTTCTTTGCAACTTTTGACCTGCTTGTCTCCCTCAGACACGCCTGCCTCACGTTGTAGATGTCCGAAGTATTTTTCTGAACATAGTGAAACCATCCCAATGAAAATATTGCCCCGCTGCTTGTGCTCTGCAATCGTAAGTATCCTCATCAAAGGTAGAATACATAAACCAAGCACTGTTCATTTCCAACTGAATCCTTGTTCAGACTAAACCGTGCCTCGGTTTTGCTTTGATTTGTTGATTTGATTTGTGGAGGTGTTGTTCGAATAAAAATAAGGTAGAAATATTATATATTAAGTCATTTTGCGTTATTTGTTAGCAGCCAAACTTCACGTCAGTCCCCTGCTGTGCTGCTCAGGACAAAAGCTTGTATAAAGCTTGTACCACTTGTATAAGTTGCTCTAAAACTATGTCTACTTAGGAAACTGCTGAAGATTGCAGTGGTTTGAAGAGATACACCATGTCTGTGTATGTTCATGTATAATTGCCTAAATAAACAAAGAACTGTTTAGCAAATAAAGGCGACAAAAGAGCAAAAGCAATTGCAGAATAAAATAATGGAGTGAAGAAGATAAGGGGAAAAAAGCATTCTGAGCATTCACTATCTGCTGTGTGTGTGTGTGTGTGTGTGTGTGTGTGTGTGTGTGTGTGTGTGTGTGTGTGTGTGTGTGTGTGTGTGTGTGTGTGTGTGTGCGTGTGTGTTTCTTACACCTATCTCAGCCAGTCAGCAGGCCTCGGCACATTATTCAGAGAGAAATGGATGTCATTCAAATGCCAAAGCTATTCTGTTGGCCTGCTGAGCCTCCGCCACATGTCAGGCCCGGTAATTAAATGCATCTCAGAGGCGCATGAATCAAGACCAGCTGCATGCTTTAATGTGTCTGCCCTATGGGGGCATGGCTGTTTATGCGCATGCTTCACAGCGGGCTGTAGAAGGCCATAATGACTGTACAGTATAAACGCTGAATATTAATGTGTGTTCTTGCGATATTTATAGATATTGTTCCATCCAATTGAACCACCTGTTTGATAATTGGGACTTTGGTTTAGGGTTAAAGGAAAATGCCATATTTTAACCACGTTTGTCCAGTGCTGCTGTATGCAATGGAACCATGACCATTGCCAGGACTTAGACCACTACTGTGATACAGTTGATATCGCGATGACGATAAAAAAAACGATAATTGCAGCTAAATTGAAGACTGTCTAGTTGGCCAGTGTTTTTGCATTATTTTTGCTTAATTTCTCTCAAAGCCAGTATTGTAGCACACTATCTTTCCATAAAGCGGCTGTGTATGGGCCTGCTACCTGAGCCTGGTCCATGCACTCTGCTCCCACCTCCACTCACACATCGCCGCCTCGTCTCTTCTCCCATCGTTCTGCGTGTTGTTAATTATGAACTCAGCAGAAATGAGATGGCAAAGGGAGATGAAAGAGGCACGAGTGAACTGAGGGCTTGATGATTATGCGAGGAGACGAGCGGTTGGGCAGACTGAGAGGTTTAAACAGGGTTACTCCTGGAGAGATGAGAAGCAGAGACTAAACTCTCTGTCTCTGTATATCATTGGCTGCTTGATATACTCAACTCTGGTCTATGCTCACTGATAAAGGTCCCATGCTAGCGATATAAATATTTCAATAAAGTTAAAGCCTCTGAACACCAACACAGGTGATTTCAGTTCTTCTGGCTGATTAAAACTCTGCTATGTTTTTGTGTGTAAGTGACTGATGGGAACAACAAGCTTTGAAACTGGTCCAGTATTAAGCGAGAACGCTGTAACCGGCAGCCACATACCGGGCTGCAATGTAACCCAAAGGGGCAAATGTGCAGCGTCAGTTAGCGTCCACTAAAAGTGCTTTTTTTACAGCTGACAGGCTCAGATTAATATTCTAAACATTCTAAATTCTAATAAGAATGATAAAGGTATCATTTGTCCCGCCCTAACCGGTGCAACAAAGCTAACAAAAGACTCAGGAAGATGTCAAAAAATCAGTCTGGACACACCCACACAGTCCTGGGAAAAGGTCCAATCAGCCAAATTAACTGAAAACAACTGTGTGTGTTCACATAGCAGCTCCGTGGTCAAACCAGCTCATTTCATTAAAATGATCAGACATTGTTTGGTGAGTGACGTTGCTACGTCTGCTCTGGTCACCGAGACTTCGCTCTGCTCCGCCGACGGCTGTCTCCAACTTTAGCGGTGGCTGGTGTTACCACGGAGATACGAGTGACGGACGGCGAGCTTGCCTGCTGTCTATTTCTGTGATAGAAACACTGCAAGCTGCTACAGTTTGCTGCTCTGCTGCATCGCTGATTGCTAAACACACCTGACTACAGGAGACACTAGCTCAGACTGGAGGACACACCTGACTACAGGAGACACTAGCTCAGACTGGAGGACACACCTGACTACAGGAGACACTAGCTCAGACTGGAGGACACACCTGACTACAGGAGACACTAGCTCAGACTGGAGGACACACCTGACTACAGGAGACACTAGCTCAGACTGGAGGACACACCTGACTACAGGAGACACTAGCTCAGACTGGAGGACACACCTGACTACAGGAGACACTAGCTCAGACTGGAGGACACACCTGACTACAGGAGACACTAGCTCAGACTGGAGGACACACCTGACTACAGGAGACACTAGCTCAGACTGCTGAACACACTTGACTACAGGAGACACTAGCTCAGACTGGAGGACACACCTGACTACAGGAGACACTAGCTCAGACTGGAGGACACACCTGACTACAGGAGACACTAGCTCAGACTGGAGGACACACCTGACTACAGGAGACACTAGCTCAGACTGGAGGACACACCTGACTACAGGAGACACTAGCTCAGACTGGAGGACACACCTGACTACAGGAGACACTAGCTCAGACTGGAGGACACACCTGACTACAGGAGACACTAGCTCAGACTGGAGGACACACCTGACTACAGGAGACACTAGCTCAGACTGGAGGACACACCTGACTACAGGAGACACTAGCTCAGACTGGAGGACACACCTGACTACAGGAGACACTAGCTCAGACTGGAGGACACACCTGACTACAGGAGACACTAGCTCAGACTGCTGAACACACCTGACTACAGGAGACACTAGCTCAGACTGGAGGACACACCTGACAACAGGAGACACTAGCTCAGACTGGAGGACACACCTGACTACAGGAGACACTAGCTCAGACTGCTGAACACACCTGACTACAGGAGACACTAGCTCAGACTGGAGGACACACCTGACTACAGGAGACACTAGCTCAGACTGGAGGACACACCTGACTACAGGAGACACTAGCTCAGACTGGAGGACACACCTGACTACAGGAGACACTAGCTCAGACTGGGGGAGTGTGTATAGTTATAGGCGTGGTTCTGGGTCGGATTACGTTCTCACCACGAACAAACCGCTCAGGGGCGATTCTAGGATCAGACCTTTAGGGGGGCTAGATCAGTAATTTCACTGGATAACAATGAATATATGTATTTATTATTATAACAGAGAATAAATGCAAAATATTGAACATATGAAAACACTTCTAAAGTCCCTTTATGGACTACCATAATCAAATGAAATGATAATGAGGTGTAAACAATAATTAAATAAAAATAAAACTTTCCTTGACTGGGTTCCAGGTGCATAGCATCGGCGACAGCGACACAGGATATTAAACCTGTTTCTTTGAACCTGTCATTGTTTGTCCTCTGTCACTAGAAGACAAGTCTCTTCCTGTTTTTAAATCTCGTCTTAAAACTCATTTATTTTCTTTGGCTTTTAACTCAGTTTGAGGGATGATTTTTGAAGTTGTTTTTCTTTTTTGAATTTTTTTTGTATTGCTATTTTATTGTTCTATTGTGCCACTACTATATGTTATTGCTTATTTTAGATTGTGTTCAGCACGTTGGTCAACCATGTTGTATTTAAAGTGCTTTATAAATAAAGGGGGATTGGATTGGATTGGAAGTTCACAAACTTGAAGCACTAAAATTAATAAAAGAATTAAAAATTAAAAAATTAAAATTAATTTGTTTTTATTATATTTTTACGGGGGCCGGGATGAAATTTAGTGGGGTTTGAGCGCCCCGTAAAAAGGGTCTAAAATCACCACTGGAACCGCTCCAGAGTTGGATTGAAAGCATACCGAGATCCCTTCTTCAAGCAGGTCTCAGTACGCTTGTTTGGTCCGCTTTTGGTGCACACCAGCGTTCGATTGCCACGTTCTCACCTGCCCAAACGAACCGCACCATCGGGACAGACAAACTCTAGTTCGATTCAACCGAACTAAAGGAGGCAAGTGTGAAAGCGGCCTAATTTAATTAAGGAGTCCTTTTTGTACGTAGCAACAAGCCTGTGGAACAGGTTGCCGGGAAAGGTTTTAAGCAGGCACTGAAAAAATGGCTCAGATGCCAATCTTAGTATGCTTTCTTTTATTACTGTATTGTCTTGATGGATCTATTTAATATGTATGGATGTGATGATTGATCAATCAACGAGGTAGGTGTGAAAGCAACCATATCCAGTGGGTAAACAAAGTAGACCTTCCTCCTGTCGCAGCCCAAAAAATTTACAAGCTAGCTAAGACTGCGTTCAAATCAACTGCTCATTAATTAATCACATTATTATCATTGAGACATTTTGTGTCCAGCACCCTCTGTGACATCCGTCCCTTCTCAGCTCCTGTCTGGCAACACGTGCAGCAGCCACCCAGCAGCAGGCGAAGGTATCGCGTGGGAAACGAAGTCTTTCCACGCCTGTCGTCATCTGCAGCGGGGCGCTTTGCTGTCTTACCCTCCTGACAGGCACGGGAACACTCTCGCCTTGGCTCAGACTGCCTGAACATCATCTGTCAGACAGTCAGCCCGCGTTGCCATGACAACCAGCCAACCAGGGGATGAGCAGGGTGTTTCTTCATTGTTAGCGGCAGACGGCGATGCTCTCATTCAGTCCCTCCGGTGTTAATCAGCGGCTGCAAATTAGCGACCTCTGGTTTGAAGTGAGTGCGAGGCGATGCTGTAATGAGCCGCACAAAGCTCCGATAACTAGCGCCTTTCACTGAACACCCAGTCTGGATGCTCCACTTGCACAATAAAGGGTTCCTTTATAGGACATCATTCTTGTATAGTCCGGCGGTCCTGAGCAGTAAAAAGGCCTTTCTTGTGAGGGAGGCAGCTGTGGACACAGAGCTCCCTTCATCTGCTCCTCCTGGGCACAGGCCAGGACAAACAGGATCTGATTGATGCCGGCTCTTCCTACAGGCTAACAGCGCTCTCTTGACTTGATAAGCCGCTGATTAAATGGGCCAGAGGAAGACGAAGAAGATGAGAAAGACGAGGAAGACGAGGCACCGCAGGAGAGAGAGCCACCTTCTGAAGCAGGGGTCTTCAACATTTTTAAGCCAAGGACCCCTTACAGGGTACCCGCGGGGTCTTAAACGTCTTAAAAATGTCTTAGGTATAATATTCGGAAAATAAGGCCTTAAAAGTCTTACATTTCTTAAGAAAGTCTTACATTTTGTTCACAAAGGTCTAACATGTGTATTGTCCTTTCATAGGATTAAATAACTCCTAAGTAAGTGAGTACTGAGTACAACAATAAAACATTGTACTGCCCCACCTGCAGTAACTCTGAGGACCCCCCATAGGTCCAGGACCCTCCCAGCTGTGTGCTGCTGTGCTAGGTGTAGTTATTATGGGGTGTTTACATCAAGCTGAGGAAGTGCTTTAGAGCAGGGGGCAAATCTGAACACAATAGAAATACATTCCTTGGAAAATTGTATGTTACAAAACGGTGTCAAAGGGTTGCAAGTCCTAAGCCAAAATGGTACTGTGTAAAACTGGGCCCCAATTACAATATTTAACATTTTCCAGGAGTTAACAAAAATTGTGCCAAAAAAAATTTGTCAAAAACCTTTTATGACTTGATCTTCATATATCACTGATGAAAATAACTGACCAACCAGGTTATCATACAACAGTAGTACATTTTATGTTTCATTTTTTAGTTATTTGAAGCTTCAACCTCCCGACTGAATGAACAGCATGTGTGTGTGTATGTGTGTGTGTGTGTGTGTGTGTGTGTGTGTGTCCAGAGACAGTATCAGATTGCATTGAGGGCATTATTTATTATTTATGTTGAGTAAACCATGTTCTTGGTACACAAGTGATGTGTGTGGTGCCCGTAGGTATCATGTGTATTGTGTGTGTGTGTGTGTGTGTGTGTGTGTGTGTGTGTGTGTGTGTGTGTGTGTGTGTGTGTGTGTGTGTGTGTGTGAGAGAGTGTGCATGAGGTCATCAAACATGCAAACAGGAGTCAGACCACTTCATGATGAGTCAGTCTGCAGACACAGTCAGATCCCTACAGGAGTCAAATGGAGCCACTGCATGTTAATCTGCTCCCATCATATGCATGTTGGTTCCATTTCCTATGAAAGACTTTCCCATATTAGTGAGAGTGACCCTGATATACTATATATATATATATATATATATATATATATATATATATATATATATATATATATATATATATATATATATATTTGGCCTACTCTTTGGAGCAACACAACTGAGAGGCAACCACATAGTGCAGAGTGTTGGGCTGAATGAACAACATACTGATAATTTAGCTACTCTTTAGTGCTATTATTAACTTGTGTGCATTTCCAATATGGCAGCCATTCAAAGCAACAGCACTTTAGCTATAGTCTGTTAGCTTCACGGTAACGATGAGGAATTAGCACATGCTTCAACAACTGCATATTCCCAGAGAGAAAACCCTCCAGTGGCAACACCAATAAGGTCATTAACACTTTGTGAGATATTCTTCTGTCACCTGCATACACAGCCGTTGGTCACCTCACACGCTCTGAAAATACACCATGAACCCGAAACACCATGAACCCGAAACACCATTCACGTATGAACAAAAAGACTTGAAAACAACCAACAGACATAAAACAGGACGTGTGAGTAATCCTGAAAGGGAAAGATTGCTCAAAGCTTAAACTCAGTTTTCATTTTCTTACGGCACTTAGGCGGGCTGTAGAACAGAACGGTATTTCACAGTATTCAAGTGCACGTAAAATAACTCCTCCTGCATTTTGACATACTTTGAAAATATTTTCAATCATATTTGGGTGGATGACATTGAACCCTGGTGCAAATACAATCTGGGATGTACAGTATGTCTGTGTTCCATTAGTCTGGAGGTGTGGTCGGCTGGGCTGCAGGGGCACTTAATGAGGAGGATGCCACATGTGTCTGAATAATTTAAGTGTTTCCAGGAAGGTGAGTGAACCCCCCCCCCCAGCGTCTGCTGCTGTGGCCACAACCACAACAAACGATGTCACACAGAAATAAACTCACTCTCATACCTGTGCCCTACACACATACACATGTGTGTGTATGTGTGGCTGTTCACATGGCTGCAGGGATAGAGGATGTCTTAATACAACACAAACATACCCTAAGTACATTGTAAGAGTTAGTGGGGGGTGACTGAGTAAACAGGGCCCACATGTAAGCAGGGCCTGCCCACAAAGATACTAGAATGAATAGCTGTGGATGTGGGATGTAGATTAGGAGGATAAGTGGCACCTCTGCAGCTACCAGTCCACACTCCATGCTTGGGAATTGAACCGGCGACCCTCCGGCTCCCGAGACAAGTCCCTGCAGACTAAGCTACTGCTGCGCCAATCAGACACTCAACAAGAGAGAAAGTCATTTTCACACCTCAAGGTGGACTCCATTACATAACATGTCTTTTAGCTGACTCTTTTATCCAAAGCGACTTAGAGTTGCTACATACATCAGAGGTCGCGCGCCTCTGGGGTAACTAGGGGTTAAGTGCCTTGCTCAGTGACACATTGGTTGATGTATCACTGCAGCAGGTCTCCCACACCAAAGGCATGTGTTATATCCACTCCGCCTTCACCACCCCGTTACCTTCAACAGTTACAGTTACATTCATTCTTATACATTTCAAACAGACAGCTACATCTCATGATACAATATTTCAATCCAATATTCTGATGAACCTACCATGTTTGAACTTTGTCATATCAAGGTCACCTTCTGTTCTTTTCCCTTTTTCCCACTGTTCATAAATGCATCATATACAGAGCTTTTAGAAAGACAGCATACAAACCTAAGTGAGTATAAGGTGTAAACGCAGCATGAATAGTAACATATAAAATAAGGTAACATTTTCTTCCACGACTGTAATGCTAGCAGCGGCTACAGAGGTCTAGTAAGCTCACATCTTTCGCACTCCACGCCACGGATCAGTGATTCCCAACCAGGGGTACTTCTTTAGTTGCCAGGAGGTACGTACCGTAATTTGAACATTTTGAAATAAGGATTTGATCAAAAATAATTTATCCACATATGTTGCAGTTAAGTAAGAGAAAACTAGTCAGCAAAGTGAGCACAGAGGTTTAAATAGGTAGTTAAAAGCAATGAACAAATGGTAGAAATTGTACATTTATAGATATATATTTTGAAACTGTATATTTATCGTTAAGGACCCCCTCGAAAACGAGATGCTGCATCTCAAGGGGTTATTCCTAATTTTCAACAAATAATTAGCTAAAAGTAACGTTATAGTTGATAAATGGTGAAATATTCAGCTTCATTCTAAGTGGTTGCAGCCTAGTAGGGTTGTAGTTTTACGATTGATGACCAAACCAGCCTAAATTTTGACAGCTCCATTGTATGAAATAATTAACAATATCTACTTTTATATAATGAATAGTGTTAAACATTTTAGCACATTGTGAATTGATGACGTGATACGTGAGTTCATCTGACAAGGCTGTTGGGTGGGGCGACCTCGGACCAAAATGGTTGGGAACCACTGGTCACCATACAGACAATGAGCAGATTCACTGTCACTAGGATTAAACATCGAAAGCTGATCCGCTTCCATCTTCCTTCTCCTAATAATCACCCAGCAGCTGGTCAAACCAGAAGTGAAAGCAGCTTCCATGTGTCTGTTAGATGAGCAGCTTTGCCAGCAGGTTCATTGACAAGGCACCTCCGAGGCCCCTTTAGACCCCTACAGTGCCTAATTTAGCCCTCCTCTTAATTCAGCGCCCTCTGGGAGCCAGGTGATCCAATCCGGAGGCTGTCCCTGTTCCTTCTGCTCGGACGGGACTGTTAATGTCTTGATCAGAACCTGAAAGGTCTTTTCCTCACAGAGCGACAACAGATGGCGAGGCGTCAGTGAGCTGCTGCTGCTGCTGCTGCCAGTCACAGCATTCCCAAACCAAGCTAACATATGCCAAGTGTCGGGATTATCAACCTGAGTTTTATGCTGAATGAACAGCAGCAATTAGATGGTGATATGGCAGTGACCTATTTAAGGTAGGGGATGACTGCACAAACCCCTACAGGTCAACTCAGTACATGTCCTGATCCTGTTCTGGACTATAATGTCTCTTTGGATTCATTCTCACAGTGACTACATTCAGGGTGCAATATGAGAAAAAAGCAGGGTGGGGGGGGGGTGGGGGGGGATGTTTTTTGATCATGCAAAACTAAACAAAACATCGAAGAATGAAATCCCCCTTCCAATACCACCATGAATATAGAGTCACTCAGCCGGCCAAGCCAAAACACTTATTTATCAACTTCAATATCCAATGGAAAATAATCTCAAAAAGAAACAGCACAACGTGGTTTCAACATAAAACAGCGCTTTCAAGCTGGAGAGCAGAATTCACTCCCCAGCGAAAACAAAATACCTTCACTTTTAGCCGGTGTCCTGGAGGTCTGTAACGGCTAAATCCAACCAGCAACTGCTACTCTGATGTGATCCTTCTATGGCACTGTAGAATGTTTACTTAGTTTAAAATACTTCTATTTTAGGTATATATTATTCTATTATTAGTCTATTGGTAAATTAGCATTGATCACTTTGAGGGGGGGTACATTTTGTCCTCACCGGGGATAAAAATAATTCAGCAGAGGCAGGGATATGTAAACCAGGTACACATTCTCACTCCCATCGCCTAAAATACGGAGACTTGGTCAGGTACTTTTGGTGTTGTTATTGACGCTAAAAGTCTCCTTTAGCGGCAGATCTAAACACGCTCTATCTAAACACGCTGGGTCGGGACTATTGTCTGGGACTTTTGATGCAGTTAGGTCAACAAAAAGGTGGTGGGTGGGCTTATAAAAGGTATGTTTCCGTGACATGCGGGACAAGAACGGGACAGTTGGGTTTAGGTAAAGAAGAACGGGATGCTGGGTTTAGGTAAAGAAGAACAGGATGGTTGGGTTTAGGAAAAGAAGAACGGGACAGTTGGGTTTAGGAAAAGTAACATGCGGGACATGTGCCCCCGGTCTCCTGGGTGATAATCCTGTGTTGTTTGACCCATCCACCCCCCTACGAGGAATTTCAGGCTTTCATACTACTCACTACCGTTATCTCTCTTAATACTACGTCATCTTACAGCACTGCATAGCTGCTGCTCTGCTCTGTGCGTCCTACACACACGCTGAAGGGTGCTTTTTGCATCATATCTGACGCTGAGAGACACTGGCCAAGCATCTGTATTTTATGAGTTTGGAGTGAGAACGGGTTGAGACCAAAAAGGGGGAAATCTCTCAGTATATCACATAAACACATTGGTGTTGATGTAACTTCATAGAGATCAACACACCAGGAAGCTACTCTAGATACTGTATGCATTATGTTTACATATGTTCACATTCTATGTATAATATTACACTGTAATTATATTATGCTGGTCTCTTCTAGACAGTCCATCTGTCCAGTTAGAGGAGTTTTCCACAGACGAATGAAGCGAGGGTCTAAGGACAGAGGGTGTCGGATGCTCTCTACAGAGTGTAAAGCCCCTTGAGGCAAACTGTGATCTGTGATCAATAAAGCTGACTTGACTTGACATATTATTTGTACAGACAGGCTTGTAAACTTTCCTTTTCGCCCTATGGATTCAACAACAACAATGTTAAAAGACATGTAAAAGTAACAGATTAAAATGCACTTAAAGTAACAACAGTGTAAGTACTCATGCAAAAAAATTGACCCCCATATTTCATGAGCTCATCATACAATGTGCGTGTGAAATCTTAATGAGCTAAGTGATTTGTAACTATAGCTGACATGTGCATGTAGTGGAATAAAGCGTACAATATTTGCCTCTGAAATGTAGTGGAATAGAAACTCAACATTGTACACAGTAATATTTCACAGTGAATACAGACCCGTACCTTTAGATTGCTTCTTTAAATCCACTTATTGAGACTATAAGAGGTTCCATATTGTCGCTTGTTTACAAATGCCTATAAATATTAATGTTGTAATGCAATTTGCCAACATATATTCAAGCATGAAAGGGTTTGTAATAAACCCATGGATGGATTAGTGAATATGCAGGCCCAGCAGGATCCCCTAAGAAAAGGCTATGTTATGAAGTGACTGTTATTCAAACAAGAATGTCCTTATCCCAATGCTTGTCTCAATCCCTAAATATTTAAATATCGGTCTGATCTACATACATTATAAATATGTTCTTATGTATTACTTAGGCTACAAAAAGCCTAATGTTGAATATTTATTAAACTGGGGGAAAAAATCTAATATCTTTGACAGCAGAATCACTCTAGTCTAATGAGAGAAGATATCTGCATCACAGGTTTTCTTTGATGATTTCCTATAATATTTTGTTATAGTGACCTATAAGGCTGCACGATATGAGGAAAATATGTAATTGCGATTATTTTGACTGATATTGCGATTGCGATAAGATTCACGATATTGGAGGGAATTATCATTTTTGTATCATTATTCTCATTTTCATTGAAAAATGTAAAAAGTTAAAATGATTATAGTTTGATTAATGTAAGGATCTGTACCAAAGAAAGATTGTTCTTTAGTCTGTAGGATAGGATTTGTCTCTGCAGCACCACAATACTTCATTCAGAATGGTTTGACCCCCCCCCCCCGCGATTTGGATAATGCACTAATCCATATTGCGATTTCAATGAAATTGCGAATAATTGTGCAGCCCTAGTGGGCTATAGTATTTTGTACAATATGTGTACAATATGTCGGTCAGTGAGGCAGGAAGATTTGGAGTCCCACAGCTTCTCTTCAGAGAGTCCATTCAGCAGGGCCGCTGCTGCATACACAGTCTGATAATGTGTCCATGGACGAAATATAAAATATATATATTTTTTACTTGTATTGATGTCACTGATTTTAGATCGCTCCGCCCAATACGTTGTGACTTCCCAACTCTGTCTGTGGTTCATTGGTTCCCTAGCCCTAACCCTGAAGACATAAATCTCCCTTGTGTTGTCTTCACTGTCGTCCATGAACTTGTCATTCCGGCTTGCTTGGAACTTTTTCTGACTTTTTTGACGTTTTTTATGCTTTTGGTGCTTTTTTAAACGTTCTAATCCCTCTTTTCAACACTTTTTTTTTTATTCATGGTCAATAAACCTAATAAAATGACATTATACTTAATTTTTGAGTTTGTAAAAAAAGCAGATATTATGAATTATTTTGACTAATACAATAGTTAAGATCTGAGGATGTTGAATGAATCACAGACCACAAGTTTGGTCAGGATGCTGTTTTGAAATCATTTAAAAAATAATAATTTTAAAAGCCATGAATTAAATAAAACAACCAAAATTCAATGGAAGTAATCATTTATTTTACCTGCGAAGAAATAACATGGATGCATGCATGTCCGTTGTATGGAACCCATACAACATATACATCCATGCATCCATGTTATTTTGGGGCAATTTGGTTGTAAGAAACCCATATTTCTCATATAAAAAACTCTGAAAACGGGTCAAATTTTACCCGAGGACAACACAAGGGATAAAGTAGGGTGTGCGTGTTGATGGTGATGAAGGAACATGTCCCTTAGTGCAACAGTGTGGCTCACTGATGAGTGTTTAAAGGTGAAGATCCAGGACTTAGCCAAAGAATTTGAACATCAACAACTTCTCAGTCCCTCCCCCCTTTCCGCTAAAGCCCAAAACGGTCTCCTAAACCCCTCCCCCCACAAGGGAGAATGAATGCGTGTGGATGAGCAGCGATTGACACACAGTTAGACACCCCCCACCCCCCCCTGGCCCTGATTGGTGCATCTGAACAGGGAGCGTTGGATTTTTGCAAATCCCACTACAGGCTGTAGGTGGAGCTAGAGAAGCTGGATTTTTTTTTTTAATTACCTGCTTCATGTAGTTCTACTGGAACATAGGGTCAGTTTCAGCAAATATGACAGAAAGGTAGTTTTATAAGGCTTACCTACTGCACCTTTAACTACAATAGAGCTCTATGACACAGAGGAAGAACATATATCAGGCTGTGATACAGACACAATACTCATTACAGCTGGGATGATATGCCTTGGTCCTGATTCGATTCTTTCCTGATACATGGGTGCTGATTGGATTTGTATTGTGATTTTCATTTATTGTGATCTTGAAGTATAGGGATTCGATAGTATTGATTATTGGGATTTTCTTTTCCTTTAACAAAAAGTTGAATAAAACACTTCAAAAGACAATATATCATGAGACATTTCTAAAAACTGATTGTTTTCTAAGAAGAATGTACATCACGTGTCAGTCAGTCTGACATTTATTTACTTTGTAGAAGAAGAACATAACATGGATTTTCTGCTTTGGCTCTGTTTTGCTGGAAACAGATATGATGTAGTCGCGGTCGGCTGTACCGTAGAAACAGGACATATTTAGGTCAATAATTGGTAAAAAATAAATAAATAAATAATATCAATTCTAGAAAAAAAGAATCGATTTTAAAAATTGTGGCAAAAAAATACCTACGATGTTTGATTTATTTCCCCACCCTTAATACTTAGTAGATACATTCAGTGTTGGTTTGAGTCTGCACGTGGGATTTGTTGATGAAAAGAAAGCACTGGTCATCATCCCTTTAAAGGTGCACTAGGAGTTCCTGCAGGACGTCCCTTCTGCTGACGTTCCAAGAACATTCCAAACAAAACAGAGCAAGCTCGCCCCTCCCCCCATGTTTCCGTAACTGTCATGACTAACTGATTAACTGTCTCTAAGCACCTCCCCCTCCCCCAACCATCTTGTCGGTGATTGGCTGGAATGTGGTTTGTTGTATTTTGGTGCACAGCCTGTGCCCCTAGTGTTTGTTTGACGTTTACGAGCCCTGTGTTGTCTCCCGAGACCGGGCTTTTCCACGGTGTGTTCAGGGGGCAGGCAGCTAGCGGATCAAGGAGAGATGCCTATGATTTGAGATCAAAATGAAATCGTGCTGAAACCATGCAGGAACTCATAGTGCACCATTAACACCGTTGGAATAGCCTACACTCACAAACACAGCATGGCTCTCATTGTGGAAGTGGCAAACTGAAGATGGAGGCTTCTCTTTAAATCTCTCCACGCCAGAGAGATGGATGAGCACGCAGAGATTAACCTTTCAGGGTTGTTAAATATGAAGTTCAAATGGGAAAGTGAATCCGGGTTGATATATGCACAGAGATATGATAAGTGCTTCTGGATTATGATTCATTCCTGAGACATAACAACTATTATGTTTATTTATATAAAAACAGCGTTCTCTGACAGCGTTAAATGACTCATCAGGATTTAGATATGTGGCTAATAATTGTATGAATGTTTCCTGTCATTTCACACAGGAGGATGTGAAGAAGATAGAAGTAGATAGTGGCAAAAAAAAGAAAAGACTCACATAAAGTACAAGTACCTCAAGTTTTTACTACAATACTTTGGTACATGTACTTAGTTACATTCCACCACTGCTTACCGGTAACAAACTAGGCAGACCTTCCTCCGCAGCGCTGTGGAAGAAGGTCTGGCCATGGGAGACTAGGGGAAACGCAACGCAACCAAGCCACGGCCAAGCGGACCAATCACACCCACTGAGTCTGGATTAACACAGAAGCATAAATTGGCCTTGACACTGGCGGTAGTAGCAGCAGTGTTAGTACAGCTGTGGGTCAGATGACTGCGACTGGGAGCTCCAGCGCAAACACATCGCCACAGCTCCGTCCTGACGGAGCCGTCCATGTCAAGTCATTGTGGGATGCATCGTGATGACAGACCCCCGCTCTACTTTTCAATGCTGATGGAGCCGAGAGCTGAAAGAGATCAGAGCGCTCTGTGGAGCCATTCATCTGAACACTGAGCCCTGAGTGTGGGCTGCCCAGCACTGCAGATGGGAGGCCTCAAAGGGAGGCACAGCTGCAGCACACACACACACACACACACACGCACACTGTGATGTGCAGTGTTATCAGCTACAGGGACATACGTGGAAACTGGTATGTCTGAAGCAGATTTTAGGATTAATTTTGATTTTGGTCACAAGCATCTCTCCTCCATTGGTTGAATGACTTTAAACTGTAGGAATTAACCGGTACATGTTTCATACAGTGATTGTTGCATGACCCTCGTGTCAGGGCTCAGCTCAGTAATGTTTCATCATGTGTCATGGATTAAATGTTCATTCTAGAAAATGTGTAACAGTAATGACAGCTGGTTTGTCTTCAAACTGCTTATTTTGTGTGACCGTCAGCCAGAACATTAGAACTAGACTGATAAATCAGCCAGGCAGGTATATCGGCTGATATTAGCTTGCTGTATACTGTGTTTATGCTGGCCAAAACGTAACAAGGGATTGCAATACAGTGATGCCAAACAGTGTCACCATTACATGGTCTGTCCAACAGAGTTCAAGAGCACTTGATTGACACTTTGATTGGTACACTGTAAATGTAGATGTATCTACACATATGACTGTGTAAGTCACCACATACTTCAAATACTCTGATGACACTGCCGTACTTGCGCTCCTCAATGACAATAACTATATCTCAGCTAGGGCTGGGAAATATATCAATATTAAGTGGACATTGATATGGGGGTGGCAGTAGATCAGTCCGTAGGGAGTTGGGTTGGTAACCGGAGGGTTGCCGGTTCAACTCCCCATACGGACCAAAGTATGGTGGTGGACTGGTAGCTGGAGAGGTGTCAGTTCACCTCCTGGGCACTGCCAATGTGCTCTTGAGCAAGGCACTGAACCCCCAACTGCTCGGGGTGCCTTTCCATGGGCAGCTCCCTCACTCCATTAGTGCATGTATAGGTACTCATGTGTGTGTAATTCAGGCCTGTGTGTAATAACAACAGAATTAATTTCCCCTTGTGGGATTAAAATTAAAATTGTGGGATAAAGTGTACATTATTATTACATTATATGAGGCTACCAATAGCCAACCTTACAATATTGCTGCAATATCGACATGGAAGTATTTGGTCTCTGATTATCTGATTTTTTTCCATATCGCCCAGCTTTAAACTTAGCCTACCAGGACTCCATCTCCCACATCACACAATGATGCCTGAACATTAACCTCCATCTGAATAGAAATAAAACTAAATCCCTATTTATCAACCTACAGAAATGGTAGAATTCTTCAAATACCTTGGACTCACTCTGGACAATAACACTGACATCACTGACATCCATAAACTGAAAGCACTCTCCGTCAGCCCTGTCACCTTACTACTCCAACCCATTCTCCTCTACTGTTCAACATATTAACTTCTACCGACACAAACAAACTCACTTGCATCACCCCATACTGCATCAAAAAGAATTGGCCTTTCCACCCCCAACTAGAGCTGTAAAAATTCCAAATTTTACTGTACTATTAATTGTCTCAGAAATAATTCGATTAACCATATAATTGTCTATTTCAGTCCAATTTAAAAATATACATTTATGTATTACTTTCTTGAACAAATTAAAGTTTTGAATGAATTCCAGGATACATCTGTGTTCATATATCACTGTCATGTGACCCAGATCATGTAATAACACAAATACACAGCCTATTAAGTAAACACGTCTCTTCATTATCATAAACCATCCCCCCCTTGTCACTATGAATGTGTATAGGGTCAAGTGCCAACAACTAGCATAGCTTTAGCTCAGCAGTCTGACCAAAAATCACTTATAGAATTACCATTTGGCATATCTAAACAAAATCAACAATTACCATCAACAGTCATACCCCTTTAGATCTTAGCTTGTGTTAGCAAAACGTTGCGGTTAAACAAAGAGACCGTGAACACGTAACAAAATTGACAATTAGACAATGATGTAATAATTGTTGCAGGCCTACCCCCAACCTATCAGACCTCGACAGCAAAGCCACCAAACGCAGAGCATGGACACGGGACCCCAGTGCTCCCCTCTCCCCTTCACACTGCTTCCATCAGGATCAGACACAGGACCTTGGCCTGGAGACGCTCCGTTACAGCAGCAGTTTGGTGCCTTCATATGATCATTAAATGAAGCTCCACAGCGCTGATTGTTATGTGTGGTATGTAAAGGTTGTGTGTCAAGGGGTGTCAGTAGGACAGACTGGAGGGAACTGTGCACTATAGGGTGGCTGTTTATATTTTTTGATGGTGTTTTAAATTCAAAAGCATCAAGACTTTACATTTTGTGAAAATGCAACTCAATAATGTTGGGTATGTTACCTGATACATGGCCAGCATCCAAATCTAGTTTTACAGTAAGACTGTGATACCCCTGTGTGCCCTATTTTCACATTGCCAGACCTTGGAGGGTCTGCCTAGTCCACACAGCATTCCTGGATGGCGAAAAAAAAAAACTTGCTCTTGTTTATTGGTATTTCTTTAAACCAATCACAATCATCTTGGGCGGCGCTAAGCGACGGACGGAGCCGCGGTGCCTCTGCAAAATAGCCTCAGGAAGGAACTTGTTTTGGTGGAACATGTGGACGTTCAAAAGTAGTTTTAGTCGTGCAACAGAAAACTCAGATTGGATAGATAGTCTAGCTAGCTGTCTGGATTTACCCTGCAGAGATCTGAGGAGCAGTTAACCATAGTCCTCAGAAATCCACCGGATTAGAACGGGACATCTGGCGGAATTTTCCGGCAGCACCTGAACAATCCCGGAAATTAACGTTGTTGATATACAGTCGACTACTGGTGCCCTAACCATACCTCAATGAATGTATAGGCCATGTTTTATACCAGCATGAAAGAATGGGGGGGTGGGTTAGGGGACCTACCCCCCCTGAAATGATGATGTCACTATTTGCAGTTGAAGGGTCAGGCTGCTATTTAAAGTTAAAGATCAGCTCTGAGAACAGGGACTGCGTCTTAATTAACATGCTTCTGCAAAAATAGCATGATAACATCCAGTCTGCAGCCCCAGGCCGTTCACACACAGAGACAGGGGAGCTCTTTGGTTTCTTTGGACCACATTTGCTTCCAGAAAAGCAAGACAACAGCCGGATGCCCTTGTTCGCCCTTTGGTCAAATGAACACTCCCCACAGAGCAGGGGGACTGATGTTCTTGTGATGAATGGTGTTGGTGTCTGAAAATGCCCACTGCTGTTTCTGCCACAACTTTAGCCTCGTTAGCCGTCTGAGGTGTTGGTGTCATTCTTACCTTTCCGCATGAGGTCTTCGATGTCTTGGTCGAAGCCCAGCCGATGGCACTTCCTCCACAGCCCCATGTTGGTGGAGTTGTACTGCCTGCTGCACTCATCCGCGGCGCTCATGGCGAACAGCTGCCGCCGGCTGCGGGCCAGCAGCAGCTTCTCCTCCCAGCGGGGCGGGCTGCTCCGGCCGGCCCGCAGCGGCAGGCTGTTGTTGGGGATGTAGATGAAGCCCGGGTCCTTGCGGCGGCTGGAAAAGCTTCGGCACCGCTCCCGGTACCTCCTGGCGTCGGTCTCGTACCAGTGGTCGGAGCACATCGCCACAGCCAGCATGCCCAGGGCGCAAAGAGAGAGACAGAGCCCGGCGTAGAGCAGCAACTTCCCGGCAGCCATGCTCGCTTCTGTCACAGCCGCATCAGCACCTCGACACACGGACAGCTCCTCTGCGGCGTCCCGCGGCTTCAACTCGCATCACCTCCGGAGAGCAGCGTCGGGACCGTCATCGGGCTGGCGAGGATGTGTAGAGAGAAGACACAGCTAACTTGCCAAATGAAATGTTCCGGTGTTTTGGGGGCGTCTTTACTGTTTGCTCGGCGTTATGCAGCAGCAGCTCGGCGGAGACGGAGAGGGCGCTTATCTCATCTCAGCCCCGGATCTTCTGCATCCATCCGTCTGTCAGGGCGACACCAACCTGCACACAACACATCAGTCAAGCTTACTAAGCTGTATCTGACACAAATTGTCTCATCCGGCCACTACTGCACAGCCCACACTACATGGGTGGACAAAAAGGACGGCAGCGACAGCTGTATACACAAAGAGAGAGAGAGAGAGAGAGAGAGAGAGAGAGAGAGAGAGAGAGAGAGAGAGTGTCGTGCAGCGCATTTAGCCGGAGCCTGTTCACAAACACAATGTCAGCATCATGCCACTCACATGACGGAGGTGCAAGATGCAGACAGATGTAGGCCTACCTAGTGTGCAAACATCTGGCAGAGTCCATGCAGACCGCAGTCCGTCAGCAGGGAGGGTAGAGATCAGCCAGTCTGCCCCCCACCCCCCCAGCAGTTTTATATCATCCTGAAGGCAGACTTGGCACGGACCAATCAACAGCAGTCTGTGTGTGTGTGTGTGTGTGTGTGTGTGTGTGTGTGTGTGTGTGTGTGTGTGTGTGTGTGTGTGGGGGGGGCGGGGGGGGGGCACCGTGGTAACATCATAAACTAGGCTACTTGTGATACTAGGGCCTATTAGGGTTGCACGATAGGAGGAAAATATGCGATGTTGAATATCGTGATAATGATATTACTTGCGATACATAAACAAATATTAAAATGTACTCAGTTCTGTAGTTCTGCTGTTATCAGTATTCTGTTAAAATACAACAAATTGATTTTTGAACAAAAACAAAATTAACTTTCTTTTATTGAACAAATTCAACATTGAATTGACAGATAGACAGTTACATATTAAAGTGCAGTTTTCTGCTGATATTTTCTTCCAACTAACACAAGAAATCTCTATGTGTCTTTCGCGATGTGTTTATTGCGCCGGTTGATATCGCGATGACGATAAAAACGATATATTTTGCAGCCCTAAATACTACTGCTACTTTAGACTATATTTAAAACCCACAATGCTCTACTGCTGTTATGTTGTGTGCCGTATTGCTTGAACTCAGATCCTGTACACATCATATAGGCTGCACAGTCAATGTAAACAATAGGGATTAATAATTGTATTTACTTAAAATGACAATTGTGTTTCTGGAGCAACAACCACAACCTCCATCTTATTAGTATTGAGCTGTAAGGAATGTTCTGCTAACCAATCTCTAATAGTGTTGAGACAGTCAAGGAGCTAGGTGTCACTAGGTTTATAAGAGAAATAGAGCTGGATATCATCTGCATACAACTGTTAAGCAGTATTTTATTTGCTTTACATGATCTGTCCAATGACAGCAAATACAACGAGAATAGCAGGGGCCCCAGAACCGAGCCCTGAGGGCAGAGTGCAAAATTAACTTTTTTGTCTACAAGACAAATGGCTAGTGAATGTTCAAATTTCACCTCCCTTTCAATTCAATACAATTTTATTTATAGTATCAAATCATAAAGAGTTATCTTCACCTTTGCCCAGCCTCTCCCTACAGAAAGGATCTAATGAGGCAAACCTGTATCCACTCTCCCTGATTAAGCTGGTGAGCAGCTGATCGACCCCCACCAACACACACACACACACACACACACATCACAGGCTGAACCATAGCAAAACGCTATGAACCCATAAAACTTGCTGAACAGGCCTATGTCAAATAATAATGTAACATACACTAAACCAATAACTTACAACATTAGTGAAATTAACAATTAAGCAGACACAAAACAGTTTTAATTTTGGGAACAGGGCCTAATGAAAAGGAAGAAAGGCAGCCTTTTTACAACAGCCCATAACTTTACTGTTTTGGTTCAGTGTCACAGCTCTCATCTACATGCTGATAAACCCACTGTACTCTACCTGCTCAGCATCAAACAGCAGACATACACAGCATGTAGCAGCTGAAGAGACAGAGATCTCCCTCAGGAGCTGGTGGAGACCAAAACCAGAGCTAAAAGAGAGAAAATATTGGACTTCCGTTCATCAGGTGGACACAAACATAACTCTAAATGAACGATAATGTTGCACTGTGTCTGCTGGATGTGTAAGTAGGACTCTGTTTGCTAACATGTTCATCATAATAACTTTATAAGTTGATATTATCTTAGTGTTTACCTCTTGTTCTGCTTACCCCAAATGGCCAAAATGTCATCCAATGCAGCTTTAACGACCCCATGGCCTTTCCTGTAGCACCATGGTCAATTGTCACACTGTGGGGATACAGTGTGACGACACTCTAAGAAATAAATCTGTGAAATAGGAGAAAAAGTATTGGCAGCTTAATACCCATACTTTGTCCTGTAATTAATTAAAATACACAACTTTTACTGTTATACCTATATAAATAAATATTCTCTCATACAAAGCTGCTCAATTAGTAAACATTAAATATGCTTCACAAAGGTCGAAAAAAACGCCAAACGTTGACAAAAGAGACAACGTGGAATTCTTTAATCCCCCCAAAACCAACCTGTGTGGAAGAAGTTATTGTTTCTATGCAATTCACAATGTAAAAAACAAAAATACAACTGTGACATTATATAGACAATTTCTGTTAATATATACAATCAACTGTTAATACACAGACATTTCTTTGAGTGTATTATACATCAATATGTTATTCATTCTGTCTGATACTTTTGTACTGTGGGTACATTAATTATTTTCGAGTATAGTTGTGAAGTGTCTGCAGCAATGAAGTGCAATGTTATGTTTACAAATGAAATGAAATATGAAGGGATATTGGCTTAATGGCTGATCTGGTGCAAGGGCAGAAAAAGTCCTGAATGGTAGCCCTGCTCATGGCAGGGGTGTGTGCTCATGGCCTATAAATTCCCTGTGTTTCCTGTTAGGCAGTAACACTACATGCACAGGTGAAGCTTTGAAAATGTGCAGAAGAATCTGTGGCTGCAGTTTTCTGTTTCTTCATATCTGGCACCCTCTCCTGTTAATACATTGTAAAGACACTGCAAACATAGGCTGACTACTGCTGCCATGCAGACTAAACACAAACATGCAACTTACACATGGGAGTTGCAAAGTAACAAACATGAAATTCATGAAAATGTATTAAAATCGGGACAGAAGCTAAACAAATCAAACACCTAGCCTACAAGATACACCAGGGGGAATGATGAAAAGAAAGTAGGAAATCGGCTACATAAAACAATATAATGGAAACACAGAATAGGCCTATTTGCAGGATAAAGTAAGACTTTCCAAGACATAAATGTAAACCGTTTTAAAACACTTCAAGAGGAGAATCAGGTGGATGTAAAATGATGAAATAGTTAAGGTAATAATTCAATCATCTAAAGGTAATTGTCCTGAAAGTGCAGGAGCTAGACGTACCAAGAATGTACCCTGGTGGAATAGTGAATGTAGTAAAGCCATTAAAAGCAAGCAACAATTAAAAGTCAAAAACGTACATTTTGGAGGCACTATTGCCAATGGTATTGGAAGAGAAGTACAGTTATCAGATGTCTGGGGAATGATTAGGAGAATGGGGGGGGGGATCCGAGGGAATTATGACATTCCAGTGTTGAACAGTGGGGACAAAGTGGCTGTCAACAATTTAGAGAAGGCTGAGCTTCGAGCTCAAACATTTACAAAAGTTCATAGTTCAGAAAATCTTTCAAAGGGGTCCAGGCAGTGTAGAAACAGAACCATAAAGAAGAACCCCAGAATAGTGGAGAAATCAGAAGCATCAGGAGATCCATTAGACTTGCCGTTTAGTATGTTTGAACAGAGAAGATCAATTGTTGGTGCTGGTCAAACCACTCCTGGGAAAAAGGTGTATGCTATAAAATGTTGGAACACATGACAGAGAACTGCCATAGCGTTAAAACGTTTTAACGGGGTTTGGGATACTGGTCAACTTCCATCAGTGTGGAAACAAGCAATAGTGCCTGTTTTAAAACCATGCAGGGAAAGACCCCTCTGGTCCATCTGGCTGTAGATCTATTGCCTTGACGTCACATTTATGTAAAATCATGGAAAGATATGGTCTGGAAAGAACGATATGGTCTGGAAAGAAGGACTACTAATTAAGTTAAAATCATTGGGAATTGGTGGTAGAGCATATAATTGGGTTTTGGATTTTTAACTTGAGAGGAAAATATAAGTAAGAATAGGTGCAGAATACTCACATGTTTATGCAGTGGAGAATGGTACTCCGCAAGGAAGCGTTTGTAGCCCATTGTTTTTCAACATAATTATATAGGACATATTCTCTCTAGTTGTTCGAGGTGTTGGAAGGTCTTTTTGACATTCACAAACGACATGGCAGGAGTATTGGGACATTAGTGAAATAGAAGGCATCTTTACAATATACAAAGACGTGTTGGTGATGGGAGGAAGGTGGTCTTTAAACGTAGGGTTATTCTTTACATAAAATAGGCAAACATTCAACTGGAAAATGCACATACTGTAACCAGCCAGAAACTGTTGAACACATACTAATTCATTGCAAGGAATACAATACCCAGAGAGACCTTTTTCAGACCCTTTGTAATGCAGACCTCCACACCTTTTCACTGTCAGGGCTTTTGGGGAAAACAGCAGGCAAGGTATATCACAATATTATGAAGTTTCTAAGAGAAATTGATTTAGTAAAGAGAATTTAGTTTCTGTCGTTTATTTTTTTTATTCATTTTTTCAGCATTTATCTCTCGTTCGCACTCCAGTCCAGTTGGTGGCGGTAATGCACCTTTCAGTTGGTTTGCCAACCGCCAATGAACAATAAAGAAGAAGAAGGAGAACAGGAAGGGAAAGTAACTAACCAATCAGCTCCACGGAAAATGTGTCATGCGCGATACCGCTTGTGGTGGTAGCATGGCGTGTGTGAAGGTTGAACGTTAGTTAAAACGTTACACTTAACTATACTTGTAATTTAACTCGGTTTTTAGTGTGTTTTGCTCTCGTGTATAGGGTGTTCCGCTGAACGACGGTGTGTACTTCCTCACAGGCTAACTGTCGCAGGTAAGACGCCATGTTGTTACTGTTCAGAAGGCTATAACTGGACACATGAGGGGCTGTTCTTCATCCTGTTGATGTATCAGGGCTTTTCGTCAAGGTTTTAGAGAAGTCGAAACTTTACTGGCTTCACCTGAGGAAGGTCAGTGTGACCGAAACGTTGTGAAATAAAGTATTTGCATGCGTAATGGACAGCGTGCGGGACTTCTTCAACAATTGTTGCTGGTAACCTTTGCCTTTTCCGACAAACCTGCCCCAGGAAAGAGGTGTGCAAAAGCGCTTTTGAATCGGGCGGTATACAGTAACAGAAAATCTGTTTGATGATAATATAGCAGCGCGGTTTACTTTATAGTAGAGCTGGGCAATATATCGCTATTATATCGATATCGTGATATGAGACTAGATATCGTCTTAGATTTTGGATATCGTAATATTGTGATATGACAGTGTTGTCTTTTCCTGGTTTTAAAGGCTGCATTACAGTAAAGTGATGTCATTTTCTGAACTTACCAGACTGTTGTAACTGTTCTATTATTTGCCTTTAACCACTTAGTCATTATATCAACATTACTGATGATTATTTATCTAAACTCTCATTGTGTAAATATTTTGTAAAAGCACCAATAGTCAAAACTACAATATCGTTGCGGTATCGAGATATTTGGCAAAAAATATCGTGATATTTGATTTTTTCCATATCGCCCAGTCCTACTTCATAACCTGTGTTATTACATGATCTGGGTCACATGACGGTCATATAACCAAAAGATGTATCCTGGAATTCATTCAAAACTTTGATTTTGTTTGAAAAAGTAACAAATAAATAAATATTTTAATATAAACTTAACTGTAAGAGATAATTGCATTGTTAGTCGTAGGGGTGGGTAATAATTCAATATGATCATTTATCGTCTTTCAATGGAATCATATGGTGATGAAATCATATATTGAGACATCGTGATATACAGTCACGTTGTCTAAATTAATAACAAGCGCACACTGACTCCATTTTCTCAGGACATCTGTTGTGAAACATTTTGAGGGAATATCATTTGAAGAATTGAAGATTAGTTTTAACATCACACTATTTTTTAGTGCATGTAAACATAGTCAGCATATAGCTAAAAATTCGATTTTTCTCTATAATTTCACTTCAAATGATTATTTATCTAAAATCTCATTGTTAAGAATATTTGGTTACACTTTACTTGCGGGTATCTACATAAGATTGACATGACACTTTCATTGTCATTATTAACAAGTCATAACTGTCATGAATGTGTCATAAAAACATAAACAAGTCATAAATGTTTATCACACTGTCATGTCACTCTTATATAGATACCTTCAAGTAAAGTGTTACCGAATATTTTGTGAAAGCACCAATTGTCAACCCTACAATATCGTTGCGATGTCGATATATCGATGTATTTGGTCAAGGATATGGTGATATCTGATTTCTCCATATCACCCAGCCCTAGTTAATCGCAATAATTTCTGGGACAATTAATTGCAAAGCAACATTCTGAATTGCTCCAGCTCTACTCCAGATTGTCCCAGTTGAGACTATTTGTCATCCATGCTGTACCTGTCTGAAGTTGGATGTCTTGTCTCTGCTGTGTTGAGGAAGGCATGGCGAGTCTGTCCAGCTACGCCGTGCGCATGGCCAGACTGAGCGCGCAGATCTTCGGGGGGGTCGTGCGTCCGACAGACTCCAGGTCCATGAAGGTGGTCCAGCTGTTCCAGGAGCCCCCCATGGCCCAGAGGAAGGAGGTGTACGACTGGTACCCACAGCACAAGGTTTACTACTCCATGACCCAGAAGCTCCGCTTCATGGGACTGTTCAGGTGATGAAACTACTCACAGGTTGGCCCTTGTGACAAAACTATATGCTTGTTCATAAATTAGAGGGGGGGGGGATCGAAAACTCGTATATATGGTGATTTCTTTTTGACAACTTTGACAAATTACTTTTTTTTTTTTTAAACCAATGATTGACCTAAATGTTTCCTGTTTCTACGGTACAGCCGACAGCGACATCTTATCTGTTTCCAGCAAAACAGAGCCAAAGCAGAAAATCCATGTTATGTTCTTCTTCTACAAATTAAATAAATGTCAGACTGACATGAAATGTCTCATGATGTAGTCTCTAGAAGTGTATTTTTAAACTTTTGTTTATTTTTAAAGAAAGAAAAGAAAATCCCAATAATCAATACTATCGAATCGCAATACTTCTAAAATCACAATAAACGAAAACCGCAATACAAATCCAATCAGCACCCATGTAATAGCATATCGTCCCAGACCTATGTGTGTGTGTGTATATATATATATTTATATATATATATACACACACAGACACACACACACTGGTCAAAAGTTTGGGGTCACTTAGAAATGTCCATTCCACTCCATTCTAGACAGAATACCAGCTGAGATCAGTTGCATTGTTTCTTTTAATCAGGGCAGCAGTTTTCAGATTACATTATGTGCTTACATAATTGGTGTCCTTGAGTGCCGAGAAAAGCGCCTTTAAATAAAATGTATTATTATTATTATTATTATTATTATTATTATTATTATTATCTATGCAGGAAGTGAAAAAGACCCATTTCAAGCACTAGTGTGGACCTAACCCTCAGTCGGCACGGTAACAGTTTAAATCAAATGTTTGTTGTTCCTTTTCAGAGACGAGCATGAAGATTTCAAGGAGGAGATGCGTCGCCTGAGGAAACTACGAGGAAAAGGGAAACCAAAGAAAGGAGAAGGGAAGAGAGCGGGGAAGAAGAAATGAGCTGTTTCCCCCCCTTCTTTTTTCGGGAGGCAGGCAGCGTTGGACTGTGAACATGCTGTCTGTGGACATAGCTGATCATCCTGAAAGAATTCCATTGGTTTGGTCAGGACTGTACAGTTCAGTGTTGTTCCTTTGTTGGAAGCGTTTCTGTGTCGGCAAGAATAATACCTTAGGTCAGCGTTTCACATGAACCATTCTCTGTCAGTTGTATTGAAGTCAATTCCATCCTTTTATTGATGATTATTGTTCCATCTCTTGCATTCAAAGGGTAACTACTTTTCTTTTCAACATGGACCCTATGTTCCTATGTATTTGTGTCTAAGTGACTGATGGGAACAACAATCTCTGACATTGGTCCAGTATTAAGTGAGATCGCTGCAGTCGGCAGCGGTGAAACAAGCTACAATGTAAGTTAATAGGACAGTTGTGCAGCTTGTCGACAGACTCAGATTAACATTCTAAGTGTCTGGCAACATTATAGAAAGGATCCCTTCAGAGATAGACCTCTTTAAGACCTTTTTGTTTAACCAGAAACAGCTCTGAAGTCGCTAGCTCTAAACCCACCAGACTCCATTTATAAAAAAACAATACTTTTAGCGTGTATAGAGCAAACATATTTCCACATGTAAATCTGTAAACTATGTGTATATTTCAACCAAAACTAGAGTTGTGATGGTTGGAAAAGTGGAAAGACGACCCAAAATGGCTTTTCATAGTTTTATTTTGTGTCTGTCGATTTTGAATGAAGTGTGTTTTACGATTCTAAAATGACTGTTTATTTACATGGAGTCTGGTGGGTTTAGAGAACGCAATTTTGCGGATGTTTTTATGTTTAAAAAAAGGATCTTACTCTTTAACAGAAAGGTCGACCTCCTTAGAAATCCTTTCTATAATATTAGAATATTAATCTGAGTCTGTCAACAAGCTGCACAACTGTCCTATTAATTTACATTGTAGCTTGTTTCTCTGACTGCCGACTGCAGCGATCTCTCTTAATACTGGACCGATGTCAGAGATTGCTGTTCCCATCAGTCACTTAGACACAAACACATAGGGAAAATACGGAAGTTACCCTCTAAGCTGATAAATATGATCGTCAAGACCACATACAACAGTAAGAAGGGTATGGCCATGTCTTTTCAAGATTCATGGATTAATAACAAATATCTTAAACAGACATCTTGCATATTTTCAAAATGAAGTCGATGTGAGGAATGTGTACGGTGTTAAAAGCTCTTTCTGCCTGCTGTCCAAAAACACTGCAGTAAAACCACAACACAGTACTCCGATTTTGGTAATAACTTATAAATATTTCATAAGGTATCACCTTTGCCAATAAATATGTGCGTGTATCTAATGCTCGGCCAGATATCAGTGGGTTTTTTTGCCATAAAAGGATGACTGGTAAAGCATGTTGGCAACAATTTATCTATAGTGTCTTTCATATCAGCTGTGGAACCCTGTAGCTCTCAAGCTCAAGGTTTTAGGACTATTCTGACTTGCGCCGGACATTTCAAAATCACAATATTAGGCCTTTAAAAGTCTGAAATCTGTCAAGTATTGTTCTAGGTCTTAAAGGTCCCATGGCATGAAAATGTCACTTTATGATTAATATGCGTTCCCCCAGACTGCCTATGGTCCCCCAGTGGCTAGAAATGGTGATAGGTGTAAACCGAGCCCTGGGTATCCTGCTCTGCCTTTGAGAAAATGAAAGCTCAGATGGGCCAATCAGGATTCTTATGAGGTCATAAGGAGCAAAAGTTACCTCCCCTTTCTCTGCTTAGCCCGCCCAGAGAATTTGGCTCACCCATGAGAAAGAGACGTCATGGCTTTCAAACGAGCAAAGTGGCAGTTGGTCAAGACCACACCCCCCACCCTCCACCTTGCCCCCCCCTCCCTCCTCCTCAATACAAACACAGAAATGGCACATCCTAAGGAAAGCTCATTGTGGGACTGGCTCTAGTGGCTGGAATTCTGCACCAAGGCTGAATTTCAGGAAAGAGACTTCAGATACAGTATTAGGGGACCACTAAGGTCTATATAAAAGAGACTTCAGATACAGTATTAGGGGGACCACTAAGGTCTATATAAAAGAGACTTCAGATACAGTATTAGGGGACCACTAAGGTCTATATAAAAGAGACTTCAGATACAGTATTAGGGGACCACTAAGGTCTATATAAAAGAGACTTCAGATACAGTATTAGAGGACCACTAAGGTCTATATAAAAGAGACTTCAGATACAGTATTAGGGGACCACTAAGGTCTATATAAAAGAGTCTTCAGATACAGTATTAGGGGACCACTAAGGTCTATATAAAAGAGACTTCAGATACAGTATTAGGGGACCACTAAGGTCTATATAAAAGAGACTTCAGATACAGTATTAGGGGACCACTAAGGTCTATATAAAAGAGACTTCAGATACAGTATTAGAGGACCACTAAGGTCTATATAAAAGAGACTTCAGATACAGTATTAGGGGACCACTAAGGTCTATATAAAAGAGACTTCAGATACAGTATTAGGGGACCACTAAGGTCTATATAAAAGAGACTTCAGATACAGTATTAGGGGGACCACTAAGGTCTATATAAAAGAGACTTCAGATACAGTATTAGGGGACCACTAAGGTCTATATAAAAGAGACTTCAGATACAGTATTAGGGGACCACTAAGGTCTATATAAAAGAGACTTCAGATACAGTATTAGAGGACCACTAAGGTCTATATAAAAGAGACTTCAGATACAGTATTAGAGGACCACTAAGGCCTATATAAAAGAGACTTCAGATACAGTATTAGAGGACCACTAAGGTCTATATAAAAGAGACTTCAGATACAGTATTAGGGGACCACTAAGACCTATATAAAAGAGACTTCAGATACAGTATTAGGGGACCACTAAGGTCTATATAAAAGAGACTTCAGATACAGTATTAGGGGACCACTAAGGTCTATATAAAAGAGTCTTCAGATACAGTATTAGGGGACCACTAAGGTCTATATAAAAGAGACTTCAGATACAGTATTAGGGGACCACTAAGGTCTATATAAAAGAGACTTCAGATACAGTATTAGGGGACCACTAAGGTCTATATAAAAGAGTCTTCAGATACAGTATTAGGGGACCACTAAGGTCTATATAAAAGAGACTTCAGATACAGTATTAGGGGACCACTAAGGTCTATATAAAAGAGACTTCAGATACAGTATTAGGGGACCACTAAGGTCTATATAAAAGAGACTTCAGATACAGTATTAGGGGACCACTAAGGTCTATATAAAAGAGACTTCAGATACAGTATTAGGGGACCACTAAGGTCTATATAAAAGAGACTTCAGATACAGTATTAGGGGACCACTAAGGTCTATATAAAAGCATCCAACGAGCACCATGTCATGGGACCTCTAACCTTTGTGTCGTTTTTGTTGCTTTTCCACCAGCGTTTTTGTCACTTTTTTCAACGTTTTTGTACGTTTTTCCTGACACTTTTGTCACTTTCTTCAACGTTCTTTTATAAAAAAAATAAAAATAAAAATGCTTGAAATTGAATACAACTTGTGAAGAGCGTTGTAGGGAGCCATCCACGTTATTTCTTTTGAAAATTTGGTTGAAAGAAACCCACATTTCTGATATAGGAGTTTGAGTTTGAGTTTAGTTTATTTATAAAAGGGGACAGCGCAAATTAATAAAACACATGATTTCCCATGGGTTAAAAAAGCCAGAATTAGCCAAAAGGCTTTTTCATCTGTAGTCCCCTGCCTTCGATGTTAAAAAGGCTTTTTAAAATACAAAGAAACAAAAAACAACACAAGCAAACATCACAAAACATCACAAAAACAGAACACAACAAAACAAAGCTCAACACACAACGTAGCACAAAACAAGACACAACACAAAAGCAGAAGGACATACAACACAGCAAAACAACATGGTATAAAGTAAAAAAAAAAATTGAAATTGAAAATGGGTCAAATTTGACCCGAGGACAACAGGAGGGGTTAAATAATTTTAAACACGTCTTAATTTTCCTACATCCATGTAACCCTACCTCTAATGCTCAGAATGTTTTTGTTTGTTTTAAATCCGTGGCTAGTCCAAATATAATTGGCTGTATTATGACTACAAATGAGACCAACATGCAACTAATATTGCAGCCATCAGCTTTCATATTATTAGCGTTAGTCTCTTTAGGATTGTGCCATAGGCTATATGGGGAAGTGCAAGTTTAGGGATCCTTGGCTTGAAAAAACTGAATTTAGGGCTTGGTTTAAGTCAGTTACTAACAAGATATTTGAAGCCTACTGCTCTTACGCTAGAAAGCAATTCATTTTGTGATTGCTTTGCCTGTTTTTGATGTTGTGATATAGGTCTTAAATTTAATTCATTATGGTCTTTAAAAGTCTTAAATTTGACTTGGTGAAACCTGCAGAAACCCTGGGTACAGGACAGAAAAAGCTGTTTTAGTGGTCCAATTTCACAGTTGTGACTTCAAGCCAGGATCACCAACTGCCCCTGGAGCCCAGAGGCCCCAAAATTCCTGCATGTTCTAATGTGACTATTATTGCCACTGTTCATCACACCCCCAACCGGCCCTGTCAGACACCGCCTACCAAGAGTCTGGGTCTGCCGAGGTTTCTTCCTAATAGGGAGTTTTTCCTCACCACTGTCGCAATAGCCACTGCTAATGCTTGCTCTTGAGGGAATTACTGTAATTGTTGGGGTTTTGGAATTTATAGAGTGTGGTCTAGACCTACTCTATCTGTAAAGTGTCAAGATTACTCTGTTATGATTTGATACCATAAATAAAATTGAATTGAATTGAAATTGAAAAAGCTCTGGAAATGAGTTTGTCAGATAATCACTTAAGTACAATATTAACTAAGATGGGTTATTACTAGGTAGGCCCCGGTCCCATGTCTAGGTGGTCAAAGTCATTCTGTAATATCTGTTAGAAGCGGCAGGATGAAACGATAGTAAATGATCAAGCAGGGTTGTCCCTGCCTTTAAGAGGTTTAGGTGCTGCACCGAGCATTTTTTGGGCAGCACCTTAGACAAATGAATGAAACTAAAAGACTTTTCTTAGATCTGATCATTGTAGTCGGACTTCTTAAGCTTTAAGTTTTGTCTTTTAAGCTTGTTTAGTGATATTTATTTATTATCTGCTCTCGCTTTTCCAACGTTTTAGACAGATATAGTGATAACGGTCCAAAATTATGTAAAAAAAGAGACACAAAACTACCACAAAGGGACACAAAGCGACTACAAAGGGATGCCAAATGACCACAGAGACCCAAAACAACCTCAAAGAAAACAAAAATGACCACGGAGACCCAAAACAACCTCAAAGAAAACAAAAATGACCTCAGAGACCCAAAACAACCTCAAAGAAAACACAAATGACCACGGAGACCCAAAACAACTTCAAAGAAAACACAATTGACCATGGAGACCCAAAACAACCTCAAAGAAAACACAAATGACCACGGAGACCCAAAACAACCTCAAAGAAAACACAATTGACCATGGAGACCCAAAACAACCTCAAAGAAAACACAATTGACTATGGAGACCCAAAACAACCTCAAAGAAAACACAAATGACCACGGAGACCCAAGACAACCCCAAAGAAAACACAAATGACTACAGAGACCAAAAACAACCTCAAAGAAAACACAAATGACCACAAAGAGATAGAACCCGACTACAAAGAGACAAATGGCGTTTTTCCTTTACATGGTACCTGCTCTACTCTACTTGGCTTGACTCGACCGCGGTGCCCTGTCCTCCATTTTCCATTGCAGATTTAGTACGTCCTCATGCCTGAGGCAAGCAGAAACTGCCGTGACCTAACGCAGAACGTGAAAGGTGTGTTGTTTTTGATTCTCGGCATGTGGCTGTTGCTGCAGCCAGAAGACAAATTTTGTTTCAAAGGATGCTGGAGGCAGCAAAAAAATAAAAACACAGTTGGCTAAACTATTTAAAAATGTCGGGTTTTTTCAGGACACCCCTGTCTATCACTAGCAATGATGACGCAGTGATTAGTGACCAATCAGTGGTCTGCAGGTTTTCACGTCACCTTTTGGTATCACCTCAGCTCCCTTGGAACCTCGACTGATTTGGTACAAAAAAAGTACCTGTTAGCAGGTACCAGGTACTTTTTTTCGTAATGGTAAACCAAAGAAGGTGGGTAGTACCATGTAATGTAAACGGCAAAAGAGACAAAATGTATGGGAAAATGGCTTTTTTTTTAGATGATATTGATGTTGATATTGATGACTATAGATGCATTTTCATTTCCAGATACTAGCCTATACCTATCTGAGCGGTTTTGTTTTTCTTCCCAGTCTGTCAGTCATGTAGCCTACATAACCTTATCATCCTCATATCGCTAACGTCACCCATCGTGGACATGCTCTTACATCCCAGCACATTCTTTGTGTCACATTATGTTTTTTTGAAAACAGCAGCTTTCTTTACAACATTGGTGATGCGGAGCATATTAGTAAAGCCACTATAGCAAAGCGCCATCAGAAGTCATGCTGTATCTGTTGCGAGGGTTAGGAGAGAGTTGTGATGGCGCCGCATATGGCGACTCGGTGTGTTTGTGTATGTTGCTTTAATGATTTTAATGCGATGTGCACTTACGATACCAAGACACATCCCTCGTGTGTGTAAACATACTTGGCAATAAAGCTTTTCTGATTCTGATTCTGATTCTGAAGAGTGTGATTCGCTCTGAAACGTTTTTGTAGTGTTCCCTGGACACAAACCAGTAAGAGACATTAAAAAGGAGTTCCACAGGTTTGCAGGTGAATGATGTACCCTTTTAAATAAAAGATTATGAATTATGATTATGTTAATGATGGTGCTGCAGCCTCAGAATGGGATTAATAGGCCTAGGACTTTTATAGATTGTAGGTTCAATACCATTTCACCAGTAATATTATACTTATGATTAAATATGATATTAATACACTAGCCAATATTAGCAGCAATTTTCTCCCACACAAATTCTCTCTCTTTTGCAGCAGGTGCCGTGTTGCTTTTTTAATGAAATATATGTTCAAACTCGCTGTATGTGCACATGAGTATTTCCGCCAACCAGTTTGTTTGTGGTTGTTGCCATGGTGAATCGTAGTATCATGGCTCCATTCATGCTGCCTTTTTATAGTGGTGGTGCACGCGCTTAACTCTGAGTGAACCTACTCTGAGTTGATTGAACCAACTCAAATCAGCTGTTCTGGAACCAAAAACTCAAGAGTTTCCCATCTCAGGGTAAATCAACTCAGAGTTCAGGGTTAGACTCAGAGTTTGTTAAACCTCCTTCCTGAAACGTCTCCCTCGCTTCCTCCTCCGTCCTGTCAGCCGCTCCGGATCCCCCTCCCTTGCAGCCAGCAGTGATCACTTCCCTCTCCACCGGCTTGCAGGTCGTATCAGTTCCCTCGGGATACTAGCCAGCGGCCCGGGTGTAGCTCGTTCTTCAAGTCCCACTTTGATGAGTTTTAGGAGTGCGATACGAGCGCACGTGAGCGCCAGTCGGCTATCACTGCGCCGTTCCTCCATTCTGACACTCGGCATGTGAATGCACAAGCAGATCAGATTCAATAAAAAGTCCAATAAAACAAGGGATCTCCACCACTCATAGCCCGGACATTAACACCCACATATTAAGAAGGTACTGTTACCTAGTTCGGTGACCGACGAGCACAAACAATAAACACAACCAATTGTTTGGAGCGAGGACTATAAAAAAGGTATGTATAAAGGCTTTAAGCCGTCCTATATGTCATTGTAGGTCCAGTTCATTATCCAACTTTTACACAATACATGTAAGGGGTCCCTGCTCTGTCTCTTTTTCAGCTAAGGGGTCCTTGGCCTAAAAAACATTAGACCCCTGGCTTAAAGCATATACACTCCTTGGATGTCCCTGCATGTTTGCATAATATACACACAAAATGTGGTCTTATATTCTTCAAAGTCACAATAATGGACAAGCTACATCTGTCTGAAATAGCAACATGAAGACAATTGCATGCTTTGGTGTAGCCTATTGATTGAAATATTTGCTTAAACATTCAAAAGGGAACTTTGGAAAAAGAAAGTTTGAAATGGCTGAACATGCAAATTGCCTGCCTCACCACAGCAACACTGTTCCACGAAAAACACAAAAGCTTTGCAATGTGGCATTGTGAAAGTCTTGCCATGCTGCTGACCCAATCTGAGAAGGATCTGTTGAGTCCTCTAGGAGTTTCATCAAGTTCCATACCTGTAAAAGGCCTAAAATAGCATGTTGTCACATGACCCATGGCATTATCTTTCAAACTCAACTATTCCTTCGCAATTTAGGGTTACATTAGTCGGAGGACTATAGCAACTAAATATGAAACAAATCCGATAAAACCCTCTAGGATAATTATGTAAAATACATGAAAAGTGCATTAAAATTCTAAATGGGCGGAGCTGATGAAAGCAAATTGAAAATATGTCCCAAATAATGAGAGCAATGTGGGCATAGATATAAAACATTTTTTTTTATTTTTTCGTTATATATCTATGTATGTGGGTACCAAATTCAGTGAATATCTGTGCAAATGTGAGATTGCTGCTCAATGATAAGGCACTGAATTATATATATGTACAACATTTTACGTAAAGATCACATCCCCCACTTCTCAAGTAAATTTGGCGCCCTTGCCTTCCACGACTTAGGGGGCGCTATTTATATATACTGATGATATATATATCTCTTAATGTAAAGTCTTGCAATGCTCACAGGTTTTGATTTGTGCGCCTGATTTGCACTTTAATGAGTTTTCGAGTAGCTAAGATGCCCAAGTTAATATTAACTTGGGCATCTCAGCTACTAAAGTACTAAAACGTGTTTGTGAAAAGAAAATTAACACAAAATCCAAGATGGCTGACTTCCTGTGAATTTTCTTTTTTTTACATCTATTTTTGTTCCAAATAAAAATATAGTGACAAACTCAATTTTGACAAAAAAACAAGTAGACATCTTTCACAAATACAGTCACACCTCCTAAACAGAATATTTGTAACAATATTGATAAGTATCCACTATAGGAAATAACACGTCAGTGAATGATGACCATATTAGCCTAAATAACAAATAATGTTCAAGTTAAATGCTACTAAAGATGAGAGCATGCTCCTCGTGCTTCCTGGCCCTAATCATGGTGTACCAAGTTAACTGGTTGGGTGCCAGCCATCCAGTCCAGAGGCGAGGGAGCCCCGTCCTGCGTCTCTGTCTCCCCCTCCTGTCCTCAGCACCAGCCTGCGTTTCCCCTCTATTATTTTCCACTCAGTTTCTCGCAGTTTAAAATGGCGGCGTTGAGCAGCGCCGAGTCCCCAACGCCCGTCTTTAACGGAGACACCGCGGAGTCGGAGCCGGGCAGGGAGCGGGGCCTCGAGGAGCTGGGTGCCGGGCTGGACTCCTCGTGCACGTCGGGGATCCCAGGAGGTCCGCAGGATGAGGAGGTAGGCGCTACGGCGGCGGGCTAGCGGCTCGAAACTGGGCAGGAGACACGGGCTCCGAGCGGAGGGGAACGCTAACGTTAATTGGATGTAAATGTTCAGGAAACACCGGCTGTAACATGGGTCGTGGGGATGCAGTGCAGTGCAGGGGGGGGGGCAAGACGATGTAGGAAAATGTAGACTATTCATTTAAAACGCTGGGCTTCCACAGCCCGCGGCTTCCACTGAACACAAAATGCGACAGATGAACGTGAGCAGAGGGGAAGGTTTGATTCGGCGGAGCCTGTGTTTATTTCGGGCCTGCTTTATTCCACTCGCTCCTGGCTTCGTCTTCCAGGCTCACTGCAGCTGCAGCCTGGTGCGCCAACAGAACACATACACACACACACATACATACATACATACATACATACACACACACACACACACACACACACACACACACACACACACACACACACACACACACACATCGCTGTTGACGCAATAAAGACACGCAATTACCCAGCTTTCTAATGCATTCTTGTGGATTCGAATGCGCCCAAAGTTAAATTTTCACCAATCCACGGAGGTCCTTTGCCTCAAAGGGGTGATGATAGTGATGGAGGTGGAGGCTAACTCAAGTCGTGCTTGTGTTTTTTGAGGTGTCCTTTAACTACACACGCTACTTTTATTGATATTACAGGCTTTACAATCACCAACACACACACACACAGGCTGTGACCATCCTTTTAATACAGAGTGACCATGAAGCCTAGCCTGGGCATGTGTCTTCAGTGTGCAGGTCAGAGGCCTCACCGTTGGACCGTGACAGCAGGCTACATCACTTTAGCAGCTACTTCCAGTCACAGTCAGCATCAGTGTTAAAAGTTTAATATGTAGGCTAATATTACTACTAATATCAGATGCCGTACCCCTGCTTTAAAACAGAGGTGAAAGTGTTATCTATTCCAAAGATAAAATGACAAATGTCTCATTCTGCGACCTGTCCCTTAAGTTATGTGGCCCCTGGCCCTATTTCAAGGTCCATCAATCCTCATCTCAGCATTTAAGAGTTTTGTTTTTAACCTGTCTGTTTGACAGTGGCATAGTGGTAGGCTGTAGTCCCAGGATGATATAGAAGGGCTGATATACTTGAAACACATTTAATAGGCACCCTTGTAAAAATAATTGTAGTGGTAGTTCCATAAAGTTGCACAGATAAAAGAAACCGTACAAATCTCCTGCAGAGGTTCACATATCCTGACTTTTAGTCCAAAGTGCTGGCCAAGGCAACCAATTCACTTTTTCTCTAGACCACATGATTCAAACTCAAGGCCCGCGGGCCAAATCCGGCCCCTCACAAATTTTGATCCAGCCCGTTTATCAATTTAGGTTCACAATGAATTTCAGTCCTCCTAGTTGTGTGCCAAACCAAAAAAATGGGAAACTGGTGATGAAACTGTAATTCCAAGACACTCTAAGCCGACTTTGAGACTCGAATTCCCCCAGAAGCAGAGAGTTTGCATACAATCAGGCTGTGAAATAGGTTGCTGTGAGTCGGCTGTGTGGTAGCTGGCTTTTAAAAATGTAGCCTAATCTTTGTTTTGCTTGATTTACCAAATGCTTTGATGACTAAGGAATAGTACTGGGCGGTATACCGGTTCACATCGACTACCGGTGTATATTTTCGTTATGATATGAATTTTTAATATACCGCCATACCGCTGTATTTGATTACACAACGTTCGGAACGCTACGCCGCGACACCGTTTCAGACGGGACCCTTTTCAATGTAACATGCATGGTGCAACTGCGAGGCGTGGTGAGGGTAAACAGTAGTGCTCTGGTGTACATTACGGTGAAGATGGATAGGGTTGACATTGAAAGTTCTGAAATCGAAGCTCCAGAACTAGTAGAACATGATGACACAGAAGAACTTGTGCCAAAAAGAGGAGCCGTGTCTGCTGTTTATAGTTTTTTTTTGTTTAAAAAAAAATAATATCGTTCTAACTGCACTCGGCCGTGCTAACGTTACTCGGCCGTGCTAACGTTAAAACCTGTCACCTCAAGCATGCAGCGGAGCAACATTATGAACGCGGTAACAATCCACCTACGGTCCCACTACAGACCGTCGAGAAAGACGGGTTCAGAGCAATGATTAAATCACTGGATTTAAGTAGGGCTGAACAATTTGATTACTAAAAATCCTCCTGTAAGTGAGAAAACCATATGAGACACGCAATTATACAGTCAGAAAGATTTGACTTTACATGTCTGGCCCTTGATGTGATTCTTATTTTCCTTAGTGAAACTGAGTTTGACCCCCCCCCTCCCACGCTCTAGACCCTTCCTGCTTGGTTAAAGCCCACATTTCCCTTAACTCCACTCCGAAAACGCTTCAACCAAAGGGTTTCCGTGAAGAGTCTTTAAACCAGTCTTCCAGAACTGTTTGGAGCGCTCTCGTACCCACGCCACAGGCTGCCTCCGTTGTCGTCGGGCATTTACGTGCATCTGCATCATCATAGCAATGTGTTGATACTGTTGTTGTTTTCTTATTATAGCTTGATATGTCAGTATCAGCTGGCACATAAGCACTATTACAACTTCTGCAATTATTACTCCTATGTAGTAGGGCTGCACGATTATGGCCAAAATGATAATCACGATTATTTTGATCAATATATTGATCACGATTATTTGTTAAATTTTAACCAAAACAAATTGTATTGTCACATAGGCTACTTATAACTGCTTTCACATCCATATTGTGCTACATTCCTGCCAATACATTCATATTGTGCTACATTCCTCCTTTGTTGAAGGATACTATGAAGGAGTATGCCATTTCATGTGTTGTGCGACCGCTTTCCAAACATGCGTGTTTGCTGTGAAAAGATACAGGCAACGCAATTTTCTGTTCACGTTAACGGCGCATGTTATGTGCCATATTGGCACCGGTGCCCGGTATCTACCGGACGAAATAGCAACGCGGATTACGGTGCAGCTTAAATGTCTGCGTTGCGCTCTGATGCTCCAAAAGAGGTTGTGGTTAGAGAGCTAGTAAACACGTATAACACATTACACAGCGGGAAACGTTAGCCTACTATTAGCTACAGTAGTGACTGGATTAAACACGGCTAAAATGCTGACAGTTAAACGGTGTAGTGTGACAGGATTCCACTGGAGAGGATTCCAACAGCGGGACGTACAACAGTCTGCTGCTAAAACTATGAGCTAAAAGACTCAAACTAGCACCGGACACTGCTGCTGTCTGAAAAACAAAACGGACGGGACAAAATGTTGCGTTTACTGGTAAACCTTGTGACGACTTATGACCGACTGCTACCTGTTGTGGAATTTTCCTCACGTTTACTCTGTCCTCTGTGACTGTCTACGTCTAAACTAAGCTGCGCGGTGCAGGGAACAACTCTGATCGGCTCATGGAGGCACGTGATCAGAGAGTGGTTTACGGAGCTTTGGGAAAAAAAAAACGTTACAGAGCGTTCTATGAACGGAATGAACATTTTCAATATCGCTCGATCACGTGAAATTGATCGTGGGAAGCCGTGATTGTGATTAAAATTCGATTAATTGTGCAGCCCTAATATGTAGGTAGGCGGCGCAATCTATTTTGTCTAGCAAAACTTTGTTCGCAGATGGTAGCTTGAATGTTGTGCGATTCAGTGCGAAAATGAATGGAAACACCATAAAATGTCTCAAATCAATTCGATATACCAATTTGACCGCAAAACAGCATGTGATATCATTACGCAACAGGTTTTTATTGGCTTTACAGCCGTTGGATGGAAACACACATTCACCGGCTTTATTCGCATTAGTTTATTCTTTTTACTGAACCTCCGATAATTCGATTGGCGAGTGGATGGAAACTTAGCTACTGACGCTGATGAGATTTACTCCTTCTTCGGTATTGAAATTGGGTATTGAATGATGAGGCATTTTTCGATTGATCGGTGCCAAACAAAGATTGAATTCGTTACCCAGCCCTACTTGACCCCGTACTTTCTATGGGACATGGGATTGGCCATCCGCTCCAGCCAGGCAGGAACTGCTGGAGTGTGTTTTTTTTTTTTTAAGCTACTGCGGTGTAAACATTGTCACATGTAGCTACATGCTAACGGCAGTAAAATATGTAATTTTGGTTGTTAAATTCTCCCCAATGCCAGGTCACATTACTGCTGCAACATGTCAGATTGGGTAGAGTTTGGTTCAGAAGCCTTTATCTGTGATTTTTGACTGTTAAAAAGTGCTGCTGTACTCTTATTAGTGTCCACAGCTAACTATAGTAGCTATATGCAAACGGTAGTAAAAGATGTCATCTTGGCTGCAATTGTTGTTGAATTCTCCCCAATTCCGGGTCGCATTACTGCTGGAACATGTCAGATTGGGTAGTGTTTGGTTCAGAAGCACAGGTGTATTCAAACCCATTAATGATGGCTGCATTCCACTTAGGAGAGGTCCTGGTATTAAACCATTAATGATGACTGCATTCCACTTAGGAGAGGTCCTGGTATTAAACCATTAATGATGGCTGCATTCCACTTAGGAGAGGTCCTGGTATTAAACCATTACTGATGGCTGCATTCCACTTAGGAGAGGTCCTGGTATTGTGCATGCTAACTCACTGAAATAGCTTACTGGGACACTTGATGGAATGGAGCCATCGTTAAGGGTATCAGTTTCAGCTGTGCTTTCAACAAGTCAAAATGTCTGCTGTGAAAAAGGTCCATAATAGCACAACGTCAATGCTTCAGCATCTCAACAGAAAACATTGAGTCTAACTTAATCATCCATTCCATGAAGCAGACCCGATAAAAGTAAATCACGGTCGTATGGACGATGAAACTACACCAAACGCAACAACTGCCAAAGACAAGAAAATACGTAGTGGTGAACACAATCTGATCTAAAGAGCCGACTTCGGAAAAACAGCTGATTGTTGCGCACCATTTTCTCTCACTCTCTCTCTTCACGGAGAAACAGCCAATCAACAATCTACTAGCATAAGTGTAACAGAGCTGTGTGACATTGTAATCAAATATATAAATGAAAATAGGTTAAGAATAACTTATATATACTTATAAGCCTATATACAGATCAGTCTCAGGTTGAAACTTGTAGTTCTGAAAGTTAAGTTGCACAACTTAAGGTCATGTTTATGTATGTTTAATGTATGCCTTAGTTTTATTGCATTTCAGAACATGTTTTCTTTAAAAACTTAATGTTTAGTTTTTTGAGAGATGATATTGTAAGCAATGTAGGCAATAAAAATTAAGCTTTTTCCGAAAATTACACCAAACTATTTGTATATTATTGCTCTTCAATTAAACAAAAGTATTTCTTATCCGATTACTCGATTAATCCATGGAATAATTGGTAGAATACTCGATTACTAAAATAATCAACTATAATTTATAATAATAATTTGGTCCACTGAAAGTGCTCTTTAAGACCATTTCTGTTTAACCAGAAACAGCTCTGAAGTCGCTAGCTCTAACCCCACCAGACTCCATTTAAAAAAAAAAAAAATAATACTTTTAGCAACATATTTCCACATGTAAATCTGTAAACTATGTGTTTATTTCAACCAAAACTAGATTTGTGATGGTTGGAAAAGTGGAAAGACGACCCAAAACTGCTTTTAATAGTTTTATTTCGTTTCTGTCGACTTTGAATTAAGTATATTTTACGATGCTAAAATGACTGTTTGTTTATTTACATGGACTCATGGATTTAGGGAATGCAATTATGTGGAAGTTTTTATGTTTAAAAAAAGGATCTTCAAAAAGTCGACCTCCTTAGAAATCCTTTCCATAATATTGTCAGACACTTAGAATATTAATCTGAGCCTGTCAACAAGATTGTTGATTTCTTTATAGTATAATTTTAGAAAAACTAATATTTAAAAAAAAAAGACAAAGTCAAAGAAGTTTACTACAATTCAGTACACAGAAAATGTGTTTGTTTGTGGTTCACAGGTTCTTAGTGAGCTAATGTTTATATGCTAAAGTAGGCCAAAGTTCAGCCCTGTTAGGCACTATCTAAAAAGAAAATAGAAATAAAAAATAAAGTTTGCTGAAAAGTCCCTGCGGTAGAACCTGGTTGATAGTCCCCCACAGCTGAAAGCAGGGTCCATTTTTAATGGTCCTGGGGTTGCATTCTGGGATGCTTCTACAGCCAAAAATGGAATGTCAGCTGTCAAGTGTTGCGTTATGTCGTCAGTTGATCATTTCAGGACACACTCAGAAAAGGATAATGTAAGTGAAAAGTCATGTTTTCTTACATTAAAGTGTCTGAAGGCATCAGGGAGTCTGTCTGGTCGCAACAGAATGTTAACATAACTCTGCGACTGGAAAAATAGAGGCGGCTAAATATTCACCATGATGGATTATCTGATGATTGACTTTAAAACAATGGCTGCCAATGCTAGTGGATTATTTGGCAGTAAAAACCTATGATTTGCTTTAGAGAAGTTTTGGGAAAACGTTTATGCAAATCTCCATCCTTTTTCTTATTATAATATGACTGAATCTAGGGATGGCGAAAACTAAACATTTTCTTGACCGGTCACTGAGCCTCATTAACCGGTTAAAACCGGTTAACCGTTTAGTTTAAAATATGCTACGCTATTTGAAATAACAGCCATTTCGAGACGCGCCTGCAATTTCTCAACTCTGTCGCATCTCTCTCTCTCACGCACGCACGCACGCGCGCACGCACGCACGCACGCACGCACGCACGCACGCACGCACGCACGCACGCACGCACGCACGCACACCCCAAATTTATTTTATGAGCTTGGGGAAGAAATGATACTAATTAAATAAATACACAAATAAAACGTTTAAGGCGAACTATAATTACATTTTTGCACAGCACTCTTGCGATGCAAGATGCCCGTTTTCCTCCAGCAATGCTGGAAGAGGACCCGATGTCGCCGCAGCGGCATTAACTTTGCCGTGTCCAGTTTGACAGCAGCAGCAGCGTGAGGACGGCGCCTTCAACCAGCCCTCAGCGGCCACGGCGGCCAGCTACAGCGCTACTGCACCGCCGGGGAGCTTCAACACGTTAAACAGGGCAGATGAAACCACTCATGAACTATATGTTGTGTTTAATGTCGTTCAAGAGGATGGCAACGTAGCAAGCAAACCCGATCAAACACCCTTTAGAGTGCTCTAACGTTACAGCAAGTCCCTGGGGCTCATTGGAGGTGGCGAACAGCAGTGAAGCTAATGACAACTTCACAACACAATTCATTTGGATACAAGCGTTGCATTATGGAAGATAGACGGGATTCTGAACAGCGATGCGCGCGCGCGCGCACACAAAGCAGAGCCGAGGTGTGTGCGTTACTTCACGCAGCACATGTAACTGGCTGGAAACGATAGCTACAGCTTATACATTATTTACTTCCGCTGGCGCAGATGAACTAACGGTACACTCGTTAACTGTAAGAAGCCTACAATAAATCCTCCATGATTAAAGAGTCAATATTTATCAATACCCACCTACCTGTTCTACAGGCAAATTTAAACATGTAGAAACCGATATTTCAGTCTGCTCTTCATGCGCTGTCCACTCTTGTTCACCGCGCTGTGCAAACACAGCTCTACTCTGCAAATGGCGACTTTACAAACAAGCTAAAATGAAAGATATCAGTTTGTAGTCTGTTTCTTAGTTTGCAACGAATCTTGATTTTTGGACAAACTCTTGTAAACGTAGCTGCTGTCTAAACAAACCATCCTCTCCGCTGGAGCGGTAAACCTGTGGCTGTATTCTAAGACCAAAACAAATACATGTGGCTACTTAATATGCACGTTAATTACATGTTTTCAATTTATTAAGCGACAACTGTACACGTAGTAACAGGTAGGCTATGTTATGAAAATATTGAGTATCCATCGCCACTGTAAAGGCAAAAAAAAAATCCTACTTATCCCTTGCTGCCACTGGGAAAAAAATAAAAATATATATATATTTTTTAACCGACTAACAATAATTTTGACCGGTTAACGTTGAAACGGTCAAACGGTCATCGGTTAACATCCCTAGAATCTACTAGTGATTACTCGGAAACATTAACCTCTTCAGCGGGTCCAACACATGTTGCACAGCTAAGCATCTTTAAAAGTCACTGAACCTCAAATTCCATTTTAAATTTAATGATTTGCAAATTAGTAAATGTTAAACCACTCATGCAGTATTCAGTCCCACATTGTGTTTGCTGTTTTCTGTTCAGCGGTTTCTACCCAGTCAGCAGTGACTGATGGATCCATCCCATCAACGTCATTTTCAGCTGACAGAAGCTGTGACCGTGTTTCCTAGGAGCGGTTATTCGTGGTTACTTCCAACCACCTGTTCAGCTGTGTCATCATATGTGTTTGGAATGGATTCTGGCTCTGCCACAGAGTTCTTTTATCCAGCTAACAAAGCTCTAATTTGGGATAAGGGATAATAAAGAAAGAAAGAAATGCATGTTGAATTGGAAAATCTGAGGGAAAAGGTTTTGGAGCGTCCTGTAGAGACTCGTTGATCGTCATTGATCTAGGGAACCTTTTAGACCTAATGTCAGAATCCGACTACATGATGTCGGCCCGATTATGGACAGGTGTGGGCTGTCGGTAACTAAGATTATTAGTCTACATATTGACAACGTTTAATTTCCGGGAATGTTAAGGTGCTGCCGGAGTTCCCCACATGTCCCTCATTTTCGGACGGATGTCCGTTACCTTCCTCTTCTTTTGTGTTGGCGTTCTAACCTCCGGTGGATTTCTGAGGACTATGGTTAACTGCTCCTCAGATCTCTGCAGGTAAATCCAGACAGCTAGCTAGACTGTCTGAGTTTTCTGTTGCACTAGGGCTGGACGATAAAACGATATGTCTCGCGATAGACACGTAATCAATATCCGTAGAAAATGCGGTCGATTAAAGCGGTCTAACTTGTTTTTCTTCATCAGAAGAAACCGGAGGTTGTGAAGCAAGTTTGGTTGCATGAACAAAGGCAGTCACTCTCTGGTAACCTAGCAACGTAGGGAGTGACACTCTTAACAACCAATCATGTAACAGTATCAAGTTTGGTTGCGCCACATCTCTGTCTCGTGTTCTTCAATAACAGAACCGGCGGCGTGCAGTGATAAGTGGAAAGTGAGTGCTGCAGCGAGCGAGGAACTTGATGATAAAACAAAGTCAGTATGGCAGTTTTTGGGGATTTTATAAGTCTGACCGTAGACAGACCAATGTCGTCAGACTGTCGTCCCCACCAACACTGGTCACACCGCAAACTTGTTTTACCACTTTAGCCACGCTCACACTTTGGAGCACAGCCGTATTCGCCATCAACGTCCAACAACATCTGCAGCTGCTACACTGCACAAACAGCGACCACCATGCATCAGCGCCTTACTAAACGCTGCAAAGCAATAACGGAGGCAGACATGCTGAGCACTGTCCAGAAGCCAGGTTACCAACCTAGCAATAAACCTGCAGAAAATAGTTCTTCTCAGGTTTCTTATATTTAACATTTTGCACTATTTTATTACACTTTATTAAGCATTTCTTACTTATTCTTTAATTTTGCACCTTAATGTTAAGAGATAGACTAATTAAGTGTGTGATCTTAGACCTATGTTTACATTTTAATTATTTGAGTGTTTTCCATGGTTGTGTTGACATTTTTGCTTTTATAACTGAGGCAATTATAATCAGAGGAAGGTTAAGTTTAAAATATTTTTTTTTAAATTTAATTAATTTTTCTCCTGGTCCTTATTTTAAATGGGTCATAAAAAATATCAATAATTATCGATATTAACCGATATGAAACACTTATATCGTGATACAGTTTTCAGCCATATTGCCCAGCCCTATGTTGCACGACTAAAGGTGCTTTTCCATTACCAGTACCTACTCCACTCGCCTCGCCTCTACTCGACTCGCTGTGCGTCCGTTTTCCATTGCAGATTTTAAGAATCGCCTCAGCGTGGCTGGTTGTCATAGCGACTGCCGTGGGCGTGGCTTAGTAGCTTGCTTTCCCATTGACATATCCCCGCCGCATTTCCTGGTTATCAGTCTCCGTGAACAACATGATATCAAAGAGATAGTTAACGTTTACTGCTCCAGATTTCTCTAGAGTTGCTACTCGCTTTGTTTCTCTCACATATATATGACTCTAGAGTCGCTACTCGCTTTGTTTCTCTCACATATATATGACTCTAGAGTCGCTACTCGCTGCGGAGATAATCGCCGTCACTCTCTCACTTCTCCCTCGCTCACCAGCTCCCCACACGCACACATACGGCGACTCGACACACACACATCACACATTACACACACCAGCGCACCAGTATAACCATCAGGCCACTACGGAGAAAGCTCTGCGTGGAGCCTCCGGCAGCAAAAAACCACCGCTGGCTAAACTATTTAAAAATGCCGTCTGTCGCTGGCAATGCGGTGATCAGTGACGATTCTTTCAGACCAGTCAGCAGCCTGCAGGGTTTCACGTCACCTTCTCGGCTCGCCTCAGCTCGCTTGGAACCTCGACTGAGGAGGTGCTGTTAGCAGGTACCAGGTACTTTTTTTCGTAATGGAAAACCAAAAAAGGCGAGGCGAGTAGGTACCATGTAATGGAAAAGCACCATAAAACTACTTTTGAACGTACACGTGTTCCACCAAAACAAGTTCCTTCCTGAGGCTATTTAGCAGAGGCACCGTGGCTCCGTATGGAGCTTAGCACCGCCCATGACGATTGTGATTGGTTTAAAGAAATGCCAATAAACCAGAGCACTCGCATCCAGGAATGCTGTGTGGACTAACCAGACCTTCCTCCGTAGTGCTGTGGAGGAAGGTCTGGCAAAGCGAGACTACAGATGAGTGACAAGTGCCTTTTTTATCCTGTGTAGTAGGGATTCATTATTTACCGGAAATGAGACATTTTCTGTCCCGGGAGCACTATCCCGGGAACGGGACTGGTTTTTAACTTCAGCTGCAGTCAAAACACATTGTTCATATTTAAAGCAAAACTATATGCAACAAGGACAAATATGCATACACCTATGGGTTCCCAACCTTTTGATCTATTCCACAGACAGTTTAGAAAGCTGTATTGTCAATAAAGTAAAAAAAAGAAAGAAAAGTTTGCAGACAATACCGAGGGCAGATACTTGGTCTAGCGGCTGAGCATCTGCTAACTTGTTGCTCTCTCTACCAATATCAGCTGCTCTGTTTTAGCCTACAAAACGTGCATGCAGGCTGAAATTTTATTGTGTGGCTTTGTCGGAATTAAGCTATAAGCAGAAGGAAACTCCACTAGTTGCCAGGCCAAAGTGCAATGGTAAACACTGCAGTGGTAACGTTAATGTGCCGTGTATTATATTAAACGTTACCTGTACATATCCCAAGCTCACACGCCCAGAAATAATTCATAATAGGGACACAAAAGAAATCCCCCATATACAGTATTTAATGGACTGTCCATCTTCTTGTTCTTTTTCTCCATAATTTCTTGAATATAGGATAGAAGAAAGTGGATGAGGATAACTGAACGTGAATTATTGCTTTCATTATATTTCATATCGCACAACATCTGTTCTCCTGTAACTTTTACCAGCAAAAAGTTAAACTCAAAAAATGCGGTAATGATCTCACAGACATTTCTTTTTATCTGTTCTAAATGTATTATTGGAATGTATCATTCCAGTTTTTAATGGTCAAGTGGTGTTTGAGACAAGACTTACTGCAGCGGTAACTTCACATCCACAGTACATGCAGACAACTTTAGTCTTGAGGAGAGACTAAAGTTATTTGAGATGAGCTTATTTATCTGAGCTTATTCCACCATATACACCAGCACGCTCTCCCCGCTCCCATGATGCTGGTCTCCTGGTCATTCCCCTAGTAAACAAAAAAGCAGTTGGTTATAGAGCATTCTCCTACCGGGCCCCTCCTCTGTGGAACGGCCTCCCACTACGTGTTAAAGACGCTCACTTGGTTGACATTTTTAAATCTAGATTGAAAACCCACCTCTACTCCTTATACTACAGCCAACCATAACACACTTCCTTTCTGCGTCCTGCACAAACAGAACTTTTTACTCTTAGGTTGCTGGTTTTATATTGTTTATAACTACTGCTTTAATGCTGTTCAGTCGTTTTGTTGCGGTCTGTTATTTCTGTGTTCCTTTAATTGTAAAGTGCACTGAGACCATGTCTAATGGTGATTACTTATTTGACTTTAAATAACATTTAGAGAGAGAGAGATCCCATGATCTGTGGACTGTGTACATGGGAATGAATTACAATAGAAATATATTTGTAATAAGTTGCTAAGAGGGTCTGAAAAGTTGCTAAATCTAGCAAGAATGTGGAAGAAGTTGGCAACACTGTCCCAACGTTAAATCACAGAATGTGCTTGTTTGGTACAGATTTTTTTTGGCATTTAGGCCTTTATTGTGACAGCTTAGATGTGAAAGGGGAGAGAGTGGGAATGACATGCAGGAAAGTGCCGCAGGTCGGAATCGAAACCCGCGACCTCTACCACTAGTTCACCCAGGCCCCCATAAACATTCACGTTTTTAAAATATTAACATTTTTTTATGAAAATGAGACTAATGATACAAAAATGATCATTCCCTACAATATCGTGAATCCTATCGCAATTGCAATGTCAGTCAGAATAATCGGTTACACTTTGCTTTAAGGTATCTACATAAGAGTGTCATGACGTGTCATAAACATTATAAACAAGTTGTCATCAAATGTTTATGACATTAGTCAGTGTCATTCGGTTTCTGTCATGACAAGTTATGGTTAGGGTTCATGTGTCATCATGACTGTGTCATGACTGTGTCATGGCACTCTTATGTAGATACCGAATAATCACAGATATTTTCCTCAGCCCTAGCGTTAAAAGGAATTTGTGTCAACTCGTTATTAACGCAATATGAAAGACGGCAAGCTCTGATTGGTCCGGCTCCAACATGTAGTCTGCCATGTCCCTTGGCCAAGTCGTGGCAGGAATATATGACCGTCTAATGTGACACAGTGACCATTTCCTATCATGTAGTCTGACCCTAGAAATCTAGACCCACCCTAGCAGCAGCAAATGTAATTTGCAGCCAAGGTTGTCTAATAACTCTCTGTTGGCTTGTGAGCTGGAAAAACCAAACTCTAGTCAGGCCAATCAAATCGTGTATAGAGTCGATGGGCGGGCTTAACATAATGACGTCAGAGTTGAGACGGTTCCGCATGAATTCCCTGCTACTTGAAAACAAAGATGGTCTTTGGAATCGTCTTTGGCCACGACTCTGGAAGACTTGGAGTTCAGCTTTTCTTTGAGAAAAGAACAAAGAACGTCATTCTTAAATAAGGAAGATATGTTCGGTAGGGCTGGGGGTAAACGATTATTTATTGAACGATTAATCGTGCGATTATTTTATCGATTAGTCGACTAATCAAACTACTAATTGGACGATTAATATAACGATTATGTATCTCAAATAAATGCCAAAAAAATCTTAATAATATACTTTATTAAACAACAGTTTTGCACAGCAAAAAATATTCAGCTTTACACAAAATAAAATAAAAATATATATTTTACTGTTATACAAAATGAAAAGCCAGCCTGTTTACTCTTAACAAGAGAGTTATGTTGGTACTGTAAATTTACAGTACCAACATAACTCTCTAGTTCAAATAATTCACAATTTGTAGTGCAAAAAAAAAAAAACACTGTGCAGTGCACAGTATAGACATTCATGAGAGTGTTTAACACAATATAAAATTCATGTTTTCAGTTTTACATTCCCAACATGTCTCCTGTACAAAGCTACTGCAATCTGCTTGCTACTGTTAGCTAGATCTAGCAGCTGTGCACCTTGGGGGTGCAAGGCTAACCAACATATTTTAGCTCTCTGTGCAGTTTGTTCGTGCTAGGTTAGTAGCTAACATTAGCTACTATAGATAGCTGTGTTCTGCAGCCGTAAGCTAGCTACCATTCAAGCCAACATTAGATGATAACTAACGTTAGCTAAACACAGCTGCCTAGGCGCCAGTAGCTAGCTAACGTTAGCTACTAACTCTATTTGGCAAAGAGCGCAAATAACGACACCTTTTACTTTTGGGACTAAATTTGAAGTATTCCCATACCTTCAATGATTCAGGGCGAGCTGTTTGTTTGGACTATTTTTCTTTGTTGGGAATTCTGTGAGGAGGTTGCTGTTTCGTCCTTCATTCTGCAATGTTTTGGTCTCCCACGTGTATGTGGCGAGCATAGACTGTATGGTGGTGAGCTGTGGCGAAGCGTTGATGCAAAAAATATTACGTTGACGTAATTTTGACGTTGACTTACGCGTCGCTACAGGCCTAGTGTTCGGAGTTTTGCCGACCGGATACGGCAAAAGTTTAATCTATCAACTAGCGTTGCTCTGGTTGGCTATGAGTGCAGAGGGAATTTGAAAGACAACCGTTTGTCCCGCCCCTCGGATTGAGCCCTGCCAGTGGTGAGTTCCCAGACCCAACATTTTGATTTGTGTCTGGCTTGTCACGCTATGACCCTGGCATATTAGGCGAGCATCTTTTCGACATCAACAGTTCCCTGTTCCTCTGTTTTGGGGATGAAGTCAGGAGATTGGATCTACAGATGTTAAGCTCTAGTTGTTGTTCATGTAGTGAAGGATGTCACTTAGTTAACAGCGTTTGCTTTGTTTCCCCACAGATCTGGAATATCAAACAGATGATAAAGTTGACACAAGAACACTTAGAGGCCCTTCTGGACAAGTTTGGAGGAGAACACAACCCTCCTTCCATATATCTAGAGGTAAGATCGTTTTTTCTTTAATGAATACAGTTTCAGAAAAGTAAATAATACATAAAAGGTATGTAGAGCTGTAATTATTCCAAATGTTGCTTTTTAATGGTCTCAGAAATAATTATGACTAACAATGTAATGGTCTCTTTCGGTCAAATACATTTTTATTTTTATTTGTTACTTTTTCAAACAAATTAAAGTTTTGAATGAATTCCAGGATACATCTTTTGGTTATATGACTGCCATTTGACCCAGATCATGTAATAACAAAGGTACACAGCCTATGAACTAAACCACGCCTCTTTATTATCATAAACCTTGTATTTTCTTTTCTTTAATGAACATAAAATTGACAATAGAACATCAATAATCACTTTTATATTTGCAATTTTTTTTTTCTTTAATGAACATAAAATTGACAATAGAACATCAATAATCACTTTTATATTTGCAATTTGGCAAATCTAAACAAAATCTACAATTACCATTCATACCACTTAAGACCTTAGCTAATGTTAGCAATGCATTGCGGTCCAACAAAGAAACGTCGATTAGGTAAACTAATTGCAATAAGACAATGATGTAATAATTGTTGCAGGCCTAAAGGTATGCTTGGTGTTGAGTGCGAGCTGTGTGGTGTGTTGCCTCTGCCAGGCCTATGAGGAGTACACCAGTAAGCTGGACGCCCTGCAGCAGAGGGAGCAGCAGCTGCTGGAGGCCATGGGCAACGGGACGGACTTCTCCTGCTCTCCGTCGGCCATGCCAGCCCTCCTGGAGGTCAAGATGGGAGGCTGTGGGGTTTCAGGGGGGGCCCAGGCCTTTCCCTCAACGCCCAACACCTTGGCTGTGCTGCAGACGCCCGCCGACGCCAGCCGAGCCAACCCTCGCTCCCCCCAGAAGCCCATCGTTAGGGTCTTCCTGCCCAACAAACAGAGGACCGTGGTATGTCTCGCATCTAGGGCTGGGTACCAAAATTCAATACTATCGAATATCGAAAAATGCCTCATCATTGCATACCCAATTTCAATACCTAAGGAGTAAATTCATTAACTTTATCGGCTATGAGGCAAATAAAACCCTGATGCAGATAATCTGCAAACTGCCAAAAAACGGCCCGATAATTGGCCATGGCGGTCTATCCCTAGTCAAAAGTTTCAGCATCAAACTGTGTGTTCCTGTGCCTACTCCGACTTCTGCCTACCATGTGGGTTCAGTGACTGCTGTGTTGTGTTCAGGTGCCGGCCCGCTGTGGGATGACTGTGAGAGACTCGTTGAAGAAGGCTCTCATGATGCGAGGCCTCATCCCAGAGTGCTGTGCAGTCTACAGGATACAGGACGGGTAAGTCTGTGGCTAACATAGGCCCCTCTCACATACACATGCTGGCTCGGATTGACTCGGTTTGACTCGGCACGGCAGGGATTAGCATCTCCATTACAACAGGGCGTCCCGCTTCAGAGTGTGTCTTTTAACTGTAACACGCTTGTCTGGGATCCATGACGTTTAAAAGCGGCGCTGGATAAACACATCCACATTTTTGTTGACAATTTGGTTAAAAGAAACCCAAAATTCTGATTTTAGGAACTTTTTGAAAATGGGTCAAATTAGACCCGAGGACAACAGGAGGGTTAAAATAACGCCAAATATCCATTGCAGCGTTTCCTCTGTTCACTCTCGGCAGCGCACAGCGTGAGTCCATGAACACGGCAACTGTCTGTGGTGAGTTCACATGTCTGTAATAAAAGCAGGACAGTCGTAGACTATCTGGTAAAGTCAGCTGAACAGGTGAAGATCGCGTGTGCCGGTAGCCTACCGGTTACAAACAGGCTCAGTAGTGATCAGCACAGTAACGTGCTGCAGATCTGGTGTTTTTTTTTTAGCTGAGCTAGACAGAATATTAAAAAAGATCGGTTAGGCTATTTGGTCCGTGAAGTTAGCTGGAGGTGAATGTAGCCGCGGTGCGTTTTATGTGGACTGACTGTGTCGGACTGCGTTTAACCTTTGTGTCGTCTTCGGGTTTTTTTTTTATCAGAAATATGGGTTTCTTTCAACCAAATTAACCAAAAATAGCATGGGTGGTTCCCAATTAAGTTCTTCGCAAGTAAAATTAATGATCACTGCTTTCATAGAATTTTGGGTGTTTTATTTAATTTTATTGCATTTGTGTTCTTCCCGGGTCAATTTTGACCCGGTGGTGCAATGGGGCACTTTTGCGCTCAACAGCAGATGAACACACACACACGTACATGAATGCACATGTGGAGACGCACAAACACCCCCACACACATGCACACACATACACCCCCCACCCCCCCCCACAAATGCACACATTCATACAAACAGCAGCTGAGAACTACCTCATGTAATTGATCACATTATTGTGCTTTCCAGCACATGGATATGCACCCAAACACACACACACACACACACACGGACAACAAACGTGCACATGTACAGGTGTGGGCGCGCACATGCATTCACACACACACACACACTCACAAACACAACATACTGAAATTGGGCAATGGATCATTATGATTTTCAGGAGATGAACACACACACGCGTGCACATGCTTGTGTGTGCACACACACACACATACAGTACACACACACACACACACACACACACACACACACACACACACACACACACAGACACACACACAGTAGCTGAGACCTGCAAAAGATTACACTATTGTGCTTTTCAGCACATGAACGCACACAAACACACACACGCATGCATACACACACACACACACACGTTGCAGTGGATCACACTACTGTTCTTTTCAGCAGATGAACACGCACACACACAGACACACATGCAGACGTGCACATCCCCGCATGCACATCGTGCCCACACACATGCACACACACACACGCACGCACACACACACACACACACACACACACACACACACACACACACACACACACACACACACACACACACGTTGCAGTGGATCACACTACTGTTCTTTTCAGCAGATGAACACACACACACACATGTACACATGCAGACGTGCACATGCACGCATGCACATCGTGCTCACACACCACACACACACATGCGCGCACACACACACACACACACACACACACACTCAGAAACAGCTGAGACCTGCAATATATCACACTATTGAGCTGTCCTGACATAAAAATGTACACAGACACACATGCACACACAGACATGTGCGCGTATGTACACACACACACATATACAAACATACAGACACAACTTCTAACTACAGTTTTGTAAACTTGTTGTTTGTTGCTTGTCTAACACCTTTGATGTGTCTTTTCCTAAAAGAGGCCAAGTAAACTTTCCGTAAATTATTTTTTTTCCTTTTTGGTAGCTCTCCTTTGTTTGTGAATGCAATTGCATTCGTTATTTTTAACCTGGGAATATAATAATTGTCACATGCCAGCCATTAATCCAAACACAACTTTCTCAATATCTCAGATCTCAACTGATTTTACTCAGAAGGTAGGTATAATTTTATGTAAATGAGGTCTGTTGACCATAAATAGAACAGAATAAGTGTAAAAGTAGTTGAGATGAATTGGAATGAAGTTGAATAAAAGTGCTAACACAGATTTGAGTGATTAATTATAATTGCCTATGCTTTATAAAACACGCAAAGCAGATCAGGTCACTTTTTGCCCAGGAAGACACCAGGTATGATTATTGGCTGCCATTCAAAATAATAAAATGGTTTCAAAACCATATCCTGACTAATCACTACCATATACCAGTCAGTGATTATCCACAAACATAGGTACATCAGATCTTAACTATAATGAAAATAATTCATAATTTATGCTTATTTTACACCTAAAATTAGGTATTATTTCATGTAAATGAAGTTTATTCACCATAAATTCCAAAAATAAGTGTAAAACTAGTGGTAATGAGTTGGAATGAAGTTGTTAAGAAGGTGTAAAATAGAATTGGGTGATGATTCAAAGTTTATGCTTTATTAATAGCCAAAACAGACCGGGTCAGTTTTGACCCGGGAGGACAACTAGTGCATGGTCGACGGGAGGAAAACACATTTCTGTCAGCAACCGGTCATATAGTAACTCAGCAGGCAGTGTGGCTTTGTGCGCTTTGATTAAAGGGATATGCCACCGTTTGTTGAAATAGGGATTATCACGGTCTCCCCTAGCTGTAGATAGGTGGGCCAACGCATTTTTTGTGCATGCATCGTTTTAGTCCGGTACAACACCGGCAGCGCCGCAGCTAGTTAGCTTAGCGTAGTGAATGGAATCCTATGTTGCCGGTTAGCATGTCGTGAGTAAAAGTGACCTAACAAAAGACAAAAAAACTATCTAATTACTTGCATTGAGACAAAATATGTGTTGGCCCACCTATCTACAGCCAGGGGAGAGGGTGATAAGCCCTATTTCAACAAACGGTGGCGTATTCCTTTAAAGGTGCAGTGGGTAAGACTTATAAAACTACCTTTCTGTCATATTTGCTGAAACTGACCCTATGTTCCAGTAGAACTACATGAAGCAGGTCATTTAAAATATAAATCCAGCTCCTCTGGCACCACCTACAGCCTGTAGTGGGATTTGCAAAAATCCACCTCTCCCTGTTCAGATGCACCAATCAAGGCCAGGGAGGTGTCTAACTGCGTGTCAATTACTGCTCAGGCACACACATTCATTCTCCCTTGTGGGGGGAGGGGCTTAGGAGACTGTTTTGGGCTTTAGTGGAAAGGGGGGGAGGGACTGAGAAGTTGTTGATGTTCAAATTTTTTGGCTAAGTCCTGGATCTTCGTGATCCTACCTACAGCACCTTTTAACTTGGCCTGCAGTTAACACACCACTCATCATTTAGTTTGAATGAAAACTCAACTCCTGGCATTTGCCCCTGTGTTCTTCACTACTGTTTTGAAAGAAGGAAATAACGAGAGTAACAGGCGAACTAGCTTTAAAAGTCAGTTTCTGATAAATGTGGAGGAAGTCAACCCTAACCACCAGCAGGCTTCCTTTTTTGAAAGATTGATAGACAAAAATAAAAACATAAACCATAACTTAACCTTCAGACAAATGGATTTGACCTGCAATTAGTATATTTTAACTCCTGATTCCAAAGTTTCTCCTCCAAAAGGAATTATATCTTGGGTTTAAAACTGCAAAGACATCAGAGACAGCCGGAAATGAGCAAAGAGTCGCCGGGCTCGCACCGGGCTCCCCATGAATGCCGACCGGCTGGCACCTCGGGAGCTGGACTGCTATCTCCTGAGATGACCGGCCTAGCAGCTTCTCACGGCTCAGGAAACTGGAATTACAGGGCCGTGTGGCTTGATAAATGTCTATATAAAAAGGGCTTTCCTGAAATGAAAGAAAATGAAGGCATTGTTTTGATGAACTGACCACCTATTCAAAATCTAAACCTGAATTCCTGGTCTGAATACTCTCAGACCTTAATTTGGTGACACCACAACAACAACTGTACAATGAAACGAAAGCTGGATCTCTACTCAAAGCATCGTGGTTCTTTTTGTGCACCTGTACCCTAACTCTGCACTTCCTGTTTCAGAGAGAAGAAGCCGATTGGCTGGGACACGGACATCTCCTGGCTGACAGGAGAGGAGTTGCATGTAGAAGTGCTGGAGAATGTGCCGCTCACCACACACAACTTTGTGAGTACTGTTAGACACAATGTCACATCGTGACTTCAACGGAAAATAAAATGACATACTAAATCTAGTGCTCAGCCTCCTGATTGATTGTGTGTGTGTGTGTGTGTGTGTGTGTGTGTGTGTGTGTGTGTGTGTGTGTGATTGTGTGTGTGTGTGTGATTGTGTGTGTTTGACAGGTGAGGAAGACCTTCTTCACGCTGGCCTTCTGTGACTTCTGCAGAAAGCTGCTGTTCCAGGGTTTCCGCTGTCAGACCTGTGGCTATAAGTTCCACCAGCGCTGCAGCACCGAGGTTCCCCTCATGTGCGTCAACTATGACCAGCTAGAGTAAGTCCCACCCGGGGGAGGGGCCTAGGATGCTGCAGCCTACTGCACAATGGGCTGTTTGTCATGGTACATGATCTCCTGTCATCGTGAGGGTTGGGTACCAAAACCAAACGTCCGGTATCTACCGGACCGAATGCAGGGTTTCCCCCCCAGTGTATTGCAGGCCCGGTTATTTTTAAGACGTTTTTAAACTACAGTTGGAAACTCCGACATAGTCACATTTTTGAATCTCCAGTTAGCTTTTAGCATTGAATGACAGACAAAGATTTGGTTTCCTCATCTCGGTGCGTCTTAATGCCTGCGCTACCAAACCCTTGTGATCCAGGATTTTGGTTATTATAGCGGTGCTGTCATAGCGTTACTTATTACGCAATATAACCTGACCTAGTACCTCTGGTTATTGTAGGCACACAGCCTCTCTGTGGGTTCCGTATGCTGTTATATGATACTGAAATGGATTCACTCTGCATGCTTTACTGAAGGCTGGAGTCTCCGTCAACAGAACGCATCACCTGTCTGTTCCATATCAGACTTTAGGTGGTCAGGCTCTGTGGGACTAGGGATGGCTATTGTTAGGATTGTATCCATACTACTACTTCTATCCATACTCCTCATTACTAATTTAGAACCGGCTCCCGTTTAAAACCGGGTTTCGGGGGCATCCCTATGTGGGACCGTCTCATCTTCTGTGTGGCCTAACAGAGTTTTAAATTAACACTAGAGCTGGGCAATACATCGATATTATATCGATATCGTGATATGAGACTAGATATCGTCTTAGATTTTGGATATCCTAATATAGTAATATGACATAAGTGTTGCCTTTTCCTGGTTTTAAAGGCTGCATTACCGTAAAGTGATGTCATTTTCTGAACTTACCAGACTGTTGTAACTGTTCTGTTATTTGCCTTTACCCACTTAGTCATTATATCCACATTACTGATGATTATTTATCAAAAATCTCATTGTGTAAATATTTTGGTGAAAGCACCAATAGTCAACATTACAATATCGTGGCGGGATCGATATCGAGGTATTTGGTCAAAAATATCGTGATATTTGATTATCTCCATATCGCCCAGCCTTATAACACACTGACATATTGTTACCTTGTTGATCCAGCTACTAATTTTAATGGAGGAACCATCCAGCAATTGTACACGTCAATGTATGTTTCCACGTGTTCTATAAAGCCTTTAGTGTCTCCAGAGGGAGCTGTGTGAAGTCAGATAAATGGCCTCCAGTGATGTCACTTGAGTCACTGTCGGTTGGGGCTGGAGTTAGAGGGAAGTGAGCTGACTAGAGCTCTCACACCGGCTGCGTGGCATGAGCGTGTCCGCTGCGTGGCCTGTCCGTTTTTATTTCGGCTCCCATGTTAACAGGTCCGAGCGTGCACACTGCCTGCGTGACGCGCACGTCAAACGCGTGCATGCTAGAAATAGAACCAACGCCTATTTTTCACACGGCATGCAAGCGTGTTGGAAGCGTTTCCAGGCAAAATAGAATAGGAAAAGATGTTCATATGTCATTTTGATGCGAATACTTATTAATAAATGACATTTTGATGTTTGAAAGTCTCTAAGTTTTGACATAAATGCAGATATAAATGTAATAAAACATTTTTTATATCAATTTTCAAAGATTGCACTTGTCAATACAGAACGAAATATTCTGTTCAAATAAATGTACAGACACAAAAATATTGACAAAATAAAGTTGAAGAACACGCTATTATTTCATTTTATCAATGGGAAACCTATGTACATGTGTCCAGACAAGGCTGGCAGCAGCAGCGCCGAGTCAGACACCTTTGTGGTGTTTAAAGACACAGAAAACGCCATGCAGCCGCCACACAGCCAGTGTGCAGGAGCCCTTAGGCTAGCAGCTCAAGGCTAGATTAGCCATGAAAGCATCACACACCCAAATATCTGACTGAACTTTTGAGTTGCACTGTGGGTAATGTAGGCACCAGGTTTTTAGAAGGAAGAACAATCTGTGGAATCGCGACAACAATATTTCTGGTTCTGCTGCATCAATTTAGATCCTTTTTATTAATTTTTTTTAACTGTCCAGTGTGAGTCTGATGTGTTCTAAGTGTGTGATGCTAAATTAGTTGAGTACTCTTTTAAGGTTGCCAGACTTAGGAAGATCTCAGCTGTCAGGATTTCCATTCATAATCGATCGTAATGAGCTTTCAGTTGCAATCATCAAAAGCGGGATCGGCTATTCTCCCGGTATTTCTTTTTCTCTGCACCTCCGCATACTTGCTCACATCTACAGAAAAACACTTCAGAGACGACAGCGCGGCTTACCGGTAGCTTGCAGGGGCATTTTTCCAGAAAGTCAAGCTGCTGTTGTAAAGTTCCCTTGTGCCATCTAGTGGCTCTTCTTTTGGTTTCTTAACAGTTTGTTCCCAATTGACTGGTTAAATAAGTTATTGTTGTTACATTTAAAATAAATTATTTCAATTTGACCATATGACCTTAGTGTGGTACATTCCATTACGTAAAACTTTCCAAAAATGTAAATCACAGGTGTCAGGGCATACAACCAATGATCTGTTGATCTTTACAAATCAAGACTCCATAGCCTAATAAAGGCAGAGCAGTCAGCCGTATCTGTCACGCTTTTATTATTTTTGTCCATCTAGTGTCTCCTGATTCAGTCCTAGGTATGTCCAGCCCGAGTCGAGTTGTGTGGAGAGGAGGAGGACTGACTGAATAATGACCAAGTCTTTCTGATGATGTGTGTTCCGCAGCTTGTTGCTTGTGTCCAAGTTCTTCGAGCATCACCCGTTCACCCAGGAGGAGGTCTCGTCGGAGGGAACCACCCCTGTGTCCGAGGCCTGTCCATCACTCCCCCCATCCGACTCCACCGGGTGAGTCCTCCACCTTCACACGTCAAAAACAACCCATTTTCCCTCATTCAGTTCAAGATTATGCATCCCTTCTATCGGACTCCCTCCTGATTGTTTAGACTTAGATTAAGAGACACGCCATATTGTTGGAAATGTAAGACAAGAGGACGGCTAATTACTTCATTTCCTATGGTCCTGTGATAAAGGTCCAGGAATTTTGGACCAGGATACATGATAACCTATGTCAGATTGCAGGGACCCAGGTTCCATTCAGCCCAAGATTATTTGTTCTGGGAGATGGTCAATCCTAAACGGGATGGATAAGCACATAAGAAGCTGGGTCCAGAATAGTTTAATGATAGTCAGACATATTATTTTAAGAGGATGGAAGAATGAAGAGGTGCCGTCAATCCAAGAGTGGGCTTGTGAGATGGCTAGGGTGGCGGCATTTGAAAAACTTTCATATTCGGTTTGCCAGATTGGATGTATATACTAGAAAAGGCTTTCTGGAGGGCTCCTTCTCATTTTTTCTTGATTTTTGTCTGGGTGGGTGGTAATGACGAAGGGGGGTGGGGGGCATTCATTTTGAGAACTCGTATTTTGAGTTTCATATATTGTTAAAAAAATATATATATATATATATATGTTAATCACAAAAAAAGTAAATATAAAAATAGCCGATTTGTCACCTGCAAGTCTGTCTACTTTTCACTGACCTAATTCCTGGTTCCAGGTCTATATGCCACGCCACTGTGTCCCCGTCCAAGTCCATACCCATCCCACCCAGTTTCCGGCCCAACGAGGAGGACCACCGCAACCAGTTTGGCCAGCGGGACCGCTCGTCCTCCGCCCCCAACGTCCATATCAACACCATCGAGCCGGTCAACATCGATGTGAGTCTGCTCTTTCTGACTCTGATAGACGTGTGCTTCTCAACCGTTACTATGAATTGCCACCATGGCTGTGCAGGGTTCGTTCCAACCAAAGAGCAGCTGATCTCTCTCATTGACACTCTTTAACCGGAGAACGGGAGCTAACCAACTACAAGCTGGTTATATTTGGCAGATTGTAGAGCCTCCAGGATGCCCTCATCATGACAACAGTGACCTTTTTTGTGAATGTTTAAAGGTGCTCTAAGCGATGTCACACGTTTTTTAGGCTACAACATTTTTTGTCACATACAGCAAACATCTCCTCACTATCTGCTAGCGGCCTGTCCCCTGAACACACTGTAAAAAACATCTCCTCACTATCTGCTAGCTGCCTGTCCCCTGAACACACTGTAAAAAACATCTCCTCACTATCTGATAGCTGCCTGTCCCCTGAGCACACTGTAAAAAAACATCTCCTCACTATCTGCTAGCTGCCTGTCCCCTTAACACACTGTAAAAAACATCTCCTCACTATCTGCTAGCTGCCTGTCCCCTGAACACACTGTAATTTCATGTCTCTCTTTAGCTGTTTGAATAAAGGAAAAAGCCCTGATAAATATCTTAAAAGAATTAGGATACAGGGGTTGCGTTCAAATGAACTACAACAAATGATGTGTCGGTTCTCATTTGTTTGAACTTGATTGGTTAGAAAAAGTGAAAGCAGTGACATAGCTTGTGTTTGAGCTCAGACTCGGCTTCCCAGGATGTGGACGGATGTTCGTGAAGTGGGAGTCGTGAAAATGTCTGCGTCAACACACATGAATAAAACATGAATGCACCTCCAGCTGCGGCAGTAAACTTTCCAGTGAACCGTGCAGTACAGTCAGTTGTGAGTGTGAAAAGTGTTTTGCATATTAATTTCTCTTCTCCCTCCCTTTCAGGACCTGATTCGGGATCAGGGCTTGCCGAGGTCTGATGGAGGTAAGGCTCAGAGGAGACTCTTTATGTGGCTTTATTCCCACCATCCTGCGTCTGCGTGCTCTGGGTCTTGTGTGTGTGTGTGTGTGTGTGTGTGTGTGTGTGTGTGTGTGTGTGTGTGTGTGTGTGTATGTATGTGAATGTGTGTGTATGAAGTCCAGTCACTGAGAGCAGTAGATGAGGATGCAAGTTTATTCCCATCTGTGGGTCAGGGTTTCTGGAAGAACAGAACTGCCGAGCTCCTCCTAATACTCACAGCTCGCTGATGAATTTTTCACCTTCATTACAAAGGTTTAGTGCAATTCAAATCACCAAAGTCTGTAACCTGTCCGTAAATCAGGTTGTAGTCTTGATGATGTAAAGATGATTGATTAGGCCACATGCTTTTGATAAGGGAACTCATTTTAGTTTCCTAAAAGTCCTAGAAACATACCGCCTCTGACCACTTCTTAGTGTCAGACTAGCAATTTACTTAAAGCGACAGTTCAACGTTTTGGGAAATATGCTTTCTTTTTGTAAGTAGGCTACCACTCACATTATGTAGATCTGTAAAATGGATGTTAAGTGAGCATTTAGTTAGTTATTTAATGACCAAGCATAAAATAGAATTGACCTCATTAGGCATATAATGCGTCTAAGCTATTGCAGGCAATTGCTGTTGTTAAAAATAAGATATTAGTCAAACTCAGCATTGTTAAAAAGGACAAACCTATGATGTGCCATTTTTTATATATATATATATATATATATATATATATATATATATATATATATATATATATATATATATATATATATATATATATATATATATATATATAAATAAAATATGCGCCGATGATCATTTGGGTCATTTTATATGAGGAAGTTTGGCTTTGTGCTCCACTGAGCAACTCTCATTGGAATGAACGGGGCTCCGCTCTATTCAGTTGTCTTTGTACATTCATTGATTTCCACCAGCTTCCTGTCTTTATGCTAAGCTAGGCTAACCACATCCTGACTCCAGGTCTGTGCTTAACACACAGACGTGACGTTGATATCAATCCGAACACCTCACTCAGAAAGAAAGCAAATCAGAACATTTCCCAAAACGTTGACCGTGAAATGTATTCCATCCATCTCAAAGTAAATGTAGCCGTGTGAAAGCTGACGAGCACATGTCGTGTGGGAGGAGGCCTCTCCGGTGGTTAGTCAGAGGTGAGAGGGGCAGGGGGAGTAGCAGTGATGGTCTGTCTGTTTCTCTTTGCCCTGCAGCCCCCCCGACCCACCCCGCCCGCTGCTTGAGGAAGCACCGAACACGGACCTCAAGCCCCCTCCTATACTCCTACCCCAATGACATAGTGTTTGATTTTGAGCCCGAGCCTGTTTTCCGAGGTAGTTAGGCCTCTGTGTGTTCCTGTGTCCCTCACCTTCCCACACCCCCTCACCACACACCAACCCCCCGCCCTGTGTCACATCCACTGTGTGTGTGTCCACCCCCTCTCTCTCTCTCTCTCTCTTTCTCTTTCTCCCCTTTATGTCCTCACATGCTATCTGTACCACACACCACTGCTCTGATCACACATTGCTCTGGATCTAGGGATGGGGCTTTGATTGCTGAAATGCTCCTCATCATCAAGTTAACAGGCAATAATAATCAGAAATTGTTAAGATCTATTTCATGGCATCACACTCGTAAAAATTCAACTAATGCAAGTGGCATCACTTGTTCTGACACCAGGCTTTAGTCATGTTCAGAATGTGCTCATATGAAATACCTACCACTCTGGGAAGGCACACACATAACTGCATTTGTTTAGATGGCTGCTTGATTTAACAGATAACATTATCACCATGACTTCAAGTATTTTAAAAGGGTAAGTTCGCCATAAATATTTCTTCAATGAAATTCGGGCAGTGTGTTCTGTCAGCTGGGGCTTGCAATAATTCTGACCAAAAATCAATCTACAGTATATATTCTCTGTATGTCTATCTAAAAATGTAACTCCAGTCCTGTATTTGTGGCCTACATAGTTTTAAACATATTTTTGCACCAAACGTGTACCAAATCTAGTCCCAAATGTTTCTCGTTTCTATAGAAATGAAGTCTGATAAACCACCAGTCGGTCGGAGAAGTGTGACATTTATTAAAATGGCATATCAGTGCCATTCTTGATACCCGGTTACCCAAAAATAATCATGACATTCAAAATTTGTGCTATATTTATAATGGTAGCTATAGTTGTAAAAATAGCTACTGCCTGCTTGGAAAGTCACAAAGTTCAGATGATGATGTGCACTAACTTGCATGTGCATGGAGTCGTTATCCTTGAAATATTACAAATTGAAAAGGTTGAAAACATCACGAAGTGAAGTCAAACTAGCTCATAATTAGCTTTATCGTTCTCTATTATTATTTAATCTGGTACAGTAGATGCCTCTAAACCTACCTGTCGTCACCGTGGTGGGAATCCAGCAAGTTAAGTCGCTGCTAGACGTCACAAGTCAGACAAACTTCTGATGATCTACCCCAGTTTCCACATTGATCAGTTTAAAAAGACTGTTGTTTTCTAGATGTTTAACCAGCTAAATAACAATCTAAGAAGACACATTTCTTACCGTACCTTTCTTTGTGAGTTCTGTAGTGACGAATGAAGTTAGAGGTTGTGGTGGTCTTGTCCGTGATTTTTTTTCTTTTCTTTCAAAGTCGATGACCCTAAGATTAAAATGTCAACCTTAAAGGTGCTCTAAGCGATGTCACGTGTTTTTTAGGCTACAGCATTTTTTGTTGCATACAGCAAACATCTCCTCACTATCTGCTAGCTGCCTGTCCCCTGAACACACTGTAAAAAACATCTCCTCACTATCTGCTAGCTGCCTGTCCCCTGAACACACTGTAAAAAAACATCTCCTCACTATCTGCTAGCTGCCTGTCCCCTGAACACACTGTAAAAAACATCTCCTCACTATCTGCCTGTCCCCTGAACACACTGTAAATAAACATCTCCTCACTATCTGCTAGCTACCTGTCCCTTAACACACTGTAAAAAATATCTCCTCACTATCTGCTAGCTGCCTGTCCCCTGAACACACTGTAAAAAACATCTCCTCACTATCTGCTAGCTACCTGTCCCTTAACACACTGTAAAAAACATCTCCTCACTATCTGCTAGCTGCCTGTCCCCTGAACACACTGTAAAAAACATCTCCTCACTATCTGCTAGCTGCCTGTCCCCTGAACACACTGTAAAAAACATCTCCTCACTATCTGCTAGCCGCCTGTCCCCTGAACACACTGTAAAAAACATCTCCTGACTATCTGCTAGCTGCCTGTCCCCTGAACACACTGTAAAAAAACGCGGTCTCTGTAGACAGCCCAGGCTCCACAAACTGCACCAACCTGCACCACCAAACGTAACAAACCAGCCAATAACCAACAAGAAGGAGTTGGGGGTGGGGGTTAGTGTATGGAAGGGAGGGGGAGGGGTGAGCTAGCCTCAGTTTTGTTTGTCAATACTTCGAACGTCAACAAGAAGTGACGTCACCCAACATCGCTTAGAGCTCTTTTTTTTTTTTTTTTTACTTTTATTTATTTTGATTTTAACATTTTAACATAACAATAGGAAGTGACACAGCATGACCACAAGGTAAACGCAGCACAGCATAACCATAACGTCACTTCCCCTCAAATCCCTACCCAGCACAGGTCCAAAATGGACACACACACACATGCACGCTGACAAACACACACCAAAGGACACACAACATCTAAAAGACAAAAGTAAAAAGATAGACAAAATAAAAAGGATAGAGGGGAGACTAAAAAAAGAAAAGAAAAAGACTGCAGCAGTCCAGAAGGAGCTCAGTCCTCCACATAAATAAGCTGAGCGATTCAACGAGTTCTAGGAAAGGGTTCCACGTCTCTAGGAATGTCGAGATGGAGCCTTTCAAAGAAGATCTAAGCTTCTCCAGCTTTAAATTGTCGAGCGCCTCTTTAATCAAACGGTCGTGTGTGTGTGTGGGGGGCGGGAAAGCTTCCAGTTGAGCAAGATCCAAAGGCCATCCAAATAGTTATTAGTTTGGGGCAAGACCAGAACATAGGAGTCTGCTTGGCAGGACCTGTGACAGGCGTCCCGGACAGTGGAGTATATTTTAGGCAATTTTGCGTTTTGTGTAGTGGACTTTATGAAGGACCTTGCATTGGATTAGGCCACATGTGGAGGATGAGTGAAGCATAGCCAGAGCACGGTCCCATTGTTGGTCCGTAATAGTCGTGTTCAGACAGCTTTTGTCCACGTACGAAGGTTCGCCGAAGTCGGGCATAATAAGTCGTACAATGTTGAAACTCATTTCTTCCGGTGGGGGAATGTCTTCTTGACAAAGTCCTTAATCTGGAAAAAGTGAAAGAGGTGTGATTTAGGCAAATCATAGCGGGAGGAGAGTTCCGTGAAGGATGCAGATATGCCAGCACTGTATAGGTCTTAAACACAGACGATACCATTACTGTGCCAGGTCTGAACTTGAGGGTGCAAAGACATGATTTTTAAGCATGGGGTCAAGATGTGATTAGAGCACCTTTTTTATTTTTTTATTTTGCATGAGCCAAAACGGAGCATGTAAGTTGAAATAATAAATCTAAATGATTTATAATAAATTAGAAGCTTGGTTGGCAGTTTTCCCCCTGCTGCAGTCTTTGTGCTAACCCAGGCTAACATGCTATCGTGCCCGGGAGTTTAAAACCCTCTTTGGAGAATTCCATTGAAGAGACAACCGTTTAAAATCGGTCTCCTTTGCGATCATCCTAACATCCTCTGTGGTCCTGGCAGAAGCCGTTAATAACCGTGATGTACTTTGTGAAGTCTAGATTATTAAACCATTAACTGCCATCCAACCAAGCCCCCCCTCACCTCTCCTCTGCATGTGACCAAACACACACACACAATTGAAAAGCTCCTTTGTTTAGTTCTCTGATTTCTCTCACCTTCTCTTTTTGAACTATCCACCTCACCTCTCTTCTTTTTATTCCCCCCTCCCCCCCCACCCCCGATCTCCCTGCAGGCTCTACCACAGGGCTGTCGGCCACGCCCCCCGCCTCTTTACCTGGCTCTCTGACCAGCGTCAAGGTTCCACAGAAGTCGCCGTGCCAACAGAGGGAGCGCAAGTCGTCGTCCTCGTCTGAGGACCGCAATAAGATGGTGAGACCCTGTCCCAGATATTGGTGTCTGTCTGGAATCCGTTGTGTGTGTGCCCGTGCTGACTGAGTGCCCTGTGGAACAGAAAACCCTGGGGAGGAGGGACTCGAGCGACGACTGGGAGATCCCCGAGGGCCAGATCACTCTGGGCCAGAGGATCGGCTCTGGCTCCTTTGGAACTGTCTTCAAGGGGAAGTGGCATGGTAAGACCAACGCTATACTGTGTTTTCAGACCACTGGCATCGCAGGGTTTCCCCCAGTGTATTGCAGGCCTGGTGGCCCACTGGGCCTAAATTGCCCCCCACCAGGCCTAAGCCACTGGGATTTTTTTTTTTTTATGTATTTTTAAGACGTTTGGTCATACTCCGATTCTAGTCAGAATATGAGTCTGATACTGCTCCACTGGGCTGTGATTACGGGGGCTTGTTTCAACCGAACCAGGAAAGAAAATGCCTCTGCACTCAACTGGATAGACCTCCAACCAATCAGAGCAACGGAGACAGACGCCACAGAAGCTGCAGGTCAAAGGCAGGCTTCGACAGAGCAAAGGCAGAGGCGGCAGTTTCCGTGTCGTGCGGACGAGTGTGGCGATGTGTATGCATACTTGATCACGGTTCTCCGTTCCTCTTTTAAAATGAATGCGCCGTCGATATCTTCTATAACAGACACGATGGCAGCCATCTTTGTTATAAACAAATTCAACCCAAGCGCTCTTTGGTGACGTGGTTGATTACGTTACTGTTGATCATCTGTCCATCGTGTATATAAAGCCCGCCCTGACAATTTGATTGGTCCGAACATATCTGGTTCGAGCGTAGTTGCTCCCCAACGGATCAAGTCCAGACCGACCTCAAATGTTGTGGGCGGGGCTAAGTTCGGCTGGCGGCTCGGTTGGAAACGTAGACTTAGGAGGAGGTTTAGAGTCCCTCGATATAGATTTAAAATTGTTTTTGTCCCTCCGTCAATAAAGCTTTTAAATGGCAGATAAATAAATGCCTAGGTCAAGATGGACTGGGAGGATCTCTATGGTTTTACTACTATTAAATTATTTATTTTTTAATAATGAATTAGTGTTTTAGGAACCTTTCTGTGCTGTCTGTTCAGTAACATCTATGTATGTATGTTGTATGTATGTTTGTAATGGTAATGACAGCAGCATGAGGGTTGGCCTATGCAAAATTTTCCACATTGTGTATTTTCAAATCTCCAGTTATCTTTTAGCACTGAATTAATGTAGGGCCCTGTGGGATCGGTCTTATAGCTTCTTTAAATTCTCAATTTTGCGGTTCCGTCCATGTTTCTGTTATCACATCAGGCTGTGACTCTGGGCCATCGTCAAAAAAACAGTCACTTGCCACGGGGCTAAACAACTTTTCTGGGGGTCACCCTGCATCAAGTAAGGAAACAGTTTACATCCTCTGGGCATCAAGCCACCGTTCATACAGATAAGCCGGTGAATTTAACTTGTATTAAAACTCATCCGTGAGCCACACTGTTGCACTGGCTGACATGTTCCCTCAATACCATGAACACACATACTACTTTATTTTCACTCAACCCCACACACACCATCCCACTGCCCCAAATACTCACTACAGCACCAAATGTGGATTCATCCGCTGCTGAAAATAGTCCCCAATAAAGGCACTATTTCCAGTTTGATGGAGTTTTTTTAGGTTACGAAAAAAACAAGCCTTACTTAAAGGTGTTGTTTGTTTATATGTATAAGTGTGTGAGATTTGAATCGGGGCCAGTAGATTCTTGAGCTACTCGCCCGGCCGGGCCAGTGGCACTGACCAGTATGCAGTGCGTGCAGCTTTTCCAGTGGTGACACATTTAAGGTCTAAATATGTGTAAAAAGTCTACAAACGGGGTAATACAATGCAGCTGCATTTGTGCAACATGTTCTCAAAGTAAACGCTGGCATATGTCTTTGCCTGACATGTCTTCTGTCCCCGCCCAGGTGACGTGGCAGTGAAGATGTTGAACGTCACAGCTCCCACACCGCAACAGCTCCAGGCCTTCAAGAACGAAGTGGGAGTCCTCAGGTAACTTCTGCCACCCACCCTCAAATCAGGGGCATCTGTGTCATTTATAAATAGAAATAAATGAATAATTAACAATGATTTTATTTATTTTCATTGCAAATACAATTTTTATGTGTTGAGCATCACTGCGCCATAGGGTGTGGGGGGCTGTGTGGTTATAGAAGGCTGTGTATAATTGTAGAACTTTATCTGGGGTTTCTTGTGAAAGGCAATAAATAGATATAAATCAAATTTCTGTATCACAGGAGGAGCTCCCCTATGTCTTCTTCTTCTTTTACACACCGGACAAATTGCCTCCAGATTTTCTCATACACCCCCAATTTGCCTGTCAGTATACATGTTAGTCTCTCCATGGACATACAGTGCGCCATATTGATCCAAGCACCAATTGTAGGTTCCTCCATTTTCTTCCAGATGAGAGCTATAGTCCTTTTTGCCTGGAGTATAGCAAAATCAATAGATTTCTATTCTTGGCGTTTGAGATTCCGATTTGTTGGATACAGGTGTATCAAAATCATCTTGGTGTCAATGGAATAGTGTTATTGATCAACTCCCTCCAGAATGATTTAATTTTGTCACACTCCCAGACACAGTGCATAAATGTCCCTTCATTACATGTAAAACAAAGGTCAGGTATATTACTGTTGTATTTGTATTGTTTAACTTAACAGTTGTGTATGTCTGCATGAGCCAATTGTATTGGAGTAGCTTTAAATTAGAGTTTGCTGTTTTTGCACCTTCCATACTGCCATACAAATGAAGATCAGATTACTGATGTGTGTGTGTGTGTGTGTGTGTGTGTGTGTGTGTGTGTGTGTGTGTGTGTGTGTGTGTGTGTGTGTGTGTGTGTGTGTGTGTGTGTGTGTGTGTGTGTGTGTGTTTTCTCCAGGAAAACGCGTCATGTGAACATCCTGCTGTTCATGGGCTACACCACCAAGCCTCAGCTGGCCATCGTCACCCAGTGGTGCGAAGGCTCCAGTCTGTACCACCACCTGCACATCATCGAGACCAAGTTTGAGATGATCAAGCTGATTGACATCGCCCGGCAGACCGCTCAGGGCATGGAGTGAGTCACCCCCCTCCCCCCCACATACACAGATCCAGACAGTCAACATGGCAGGCATTTTACAAACTATCGGTGTCGGCATTTATAACGGCCGATAAATAAATATTTAGAAAATAAAAACGGACGAAACCCCCTTCAACCATGTTCTGAGTGTTGGTGTTGCATAGTTTGCCCACCAGAGGGCGCTCTACAACCTCCCTGTAGGCAGGACACTTTGATTCTTTTTTTTACTGTGTTTTTTGTTCAAAGGGCTTTTCGTATCTTAAGTTTGTATTTTTCTACATTTTATTTATCAAAACTTGAATCTATTTTGATGTTCCTCTGTTCTGTTGTGACAATAAAACAAACAAGTTTATTTTCAAACTGCATTATCATATTATTTTAGTGAGGACTCATAAATAACTACAAATAAATAATGTTAGGGAAATCTGTTTATGTTTTGTGAATTTCAGATTTTAAAAATCGCCAAATATTTGTATCGATATCGGCCTTAAAAATCCGTTGCCGGTCGGGCTCTAGTCTGATGTCACCACGTGTGTGTGCTTGGTCTAAACTCTTTGCTCTTTCCCTCCTTAGTTACCTGCATGCCAAATCCATCATCCACAGAGATCTGAAGAGCAACAGTATCCTTTGGAGACATTCCTCTCAGTCAGTTCATCTTCATGCTGCGGTTCTTTCTGTTCTCCAGATGAAATAGAAATCTGTGGTAGGGAGGATCATTTTAGATTTGGTTTTATAGCCGACCAACGTGAACCGATTATTAACCTTTAACCGGAAAGCAGTCCCAGTTCACCCGTCCAGGACACTCGGACATACTTCCCACTAGTGTTGCACGATATTGACAAAATGTGATATTGTGATATTGATTATGAATATTGCGATATCGATATTAATTTCGATATTTTTAAACTTATGTCAAATGACAAAAGTTGTGGAAAAACGCATCAAAATAGAACAGAACATGAAATATTAGAAACAATAAAAACTAATCTTAAAAAAATATTGCATACTTAACGCGACGCTTTCAATATAATATTGCACAACGTGATATCGCGATAACCATATTCAGTCGATATATCGTGCACCCCTGCTTCCCACGTTCGGTGGACAACTGCAGACTTGTGCCGGTGGCACAGCCACAACGGTGGACACATGCAGTCGTTTATCGGTGTTCTTTGCCCCCAACGGTGCCTTCCAGGCAGCGCTGCCTGTAAGGCACTGGTTAGGGTTAGGTGCCTTGAAGGCAGTGGTCGCAGCGCTGCCTGGAAGGAGCATTTGGGCAAAAAACACCATTGAGCCATGCAGTCACCGCTACCGCGGCCGACATTCAACCCGCCAGCCCTCTTCGAGACAGTGGCGCGTAGCTGTCCGCTGGGAGCGCCATCCAGCACGGAGCCGCCAGCAGAAAAAAAAGTGCAGCTTAAAACGCAACAAAGAAATGGATTGTATAGCATATTTTGCTTTTACAATGCAAAAAAACCCAACTTTATTTTTGTTCTTATTTTGCTTTTAAACGTTTAACCAATAGTATTAAAGCTTCTTACGGTCAGGGCGGCCTCTAGCTTGCCCTGTAGAGTGTGCGCCATTTGCCAAATAAAAATAATTATTACGGTCAGTTAACTTAAAATGGTTAGTCGTTAGAAGAAGAGAGCGCTTCCTTGACCTCCTTTCCTCCAGATATTTTCCTCCACGAGGATCTGACGGTGAAGATCGGGGACTTTGGTCTGGCTACAGTCAAGTCCCGCTGGAGTGGCTCGCACCAGTTTGAACAGCTGTCTGGCTCTATCCTGTGGATGGTCAGTGTCACCCGCATTAAGTCTTACATTTCTGGAGTTGGTTTTTTACAGTGGTGCAGTCTAATTTATTGTAGTAGGTATACTGTACTGTATATAAATATATTGGCCTAAATATATATGGGCCAGAATCTGCCTTTGGGGGAGGTGGGGATATCGTAGTGGGGGGTCTGGCTGTCCTAACCCAGGGTTATTTTGAGCATCAAAGACTTAATTTCCTGCATTCACATGCGTTATTCACCAATTTACAGGGGAAATACCTTAATTTAGCCTATGCGAAGAAGAAAAATACAGATGACTATTCAAAATATATCAAAAATATAATGGAAAGTATGTTGTAGCGTGTCATTGGGCATGTTTAAGTGGGTATATGGAAATCCTGGCGCTTTCTTAGTGGGTACACTGCGTATACCTGCGTATAACGTAGACTACACACTGGTTCTTTATTATAAAAAGTATTTGGTGCTAGCTGGCAGTCTGCCGCCCAGTGAGTGTCCACTGTGCTCTCTCAGGCTCCGGAGGTGATCCGGCTGCAGGACAAGAACCCCTACAGCTTCCAGTCCGACGTCTACGCGTTCGGCATCGTGCTATATGAGCTGATGTCAGGAGCGCTGCCCTACTCCAACATCAACAACCGAGACCAGGTACGATAAATCCCACTCTTGTTTTAATATCTCTACAGCATGTTTCATTACTGAATACAGCTCCGCAGCTCGCTGGTTACACACGTACCAACACAGACATCCCCCCCACACACACACACACACACACACACACACACACACACACACACACACACACACACACACACACACACACACACACACACACACACACACACACACGGTTAACTATGCAGTGTGATGTCTGAACCAAGTGAGCAGGAAATATAGCAACCATTTGCAAATGGGGATCGATCTGCTTTATCATAACAGACCTTTTCAAGTTCCAATCAGTACGGGAATAGATTTACTTTTTGGGAAAGGAGCTTGTTCACTTGTGTGCGATGTTCAGATGGATCTCGTCTCATGTCTGTGTGTTAAAGGGAAACTTGTTCCAATTTTCAACCGGCTTTGTGTCACTGCAGTACGCAAAATGCATCGTCCGGCCGACTTTGGCTGGTGCTGAGCAGGTAGCTCGGGGGCGCCGAGCCGGTAGCTCGGGGGCGCCGAGCGGGCACTGGCGGCACGGCGGGAGGCCGGCGCCATTCACCTGCAAGTGCATGCTGGATTAACACAGATGGTTGAAAATCTGCAAATTTCCCCTTTCAAGTACAAGAGCTGGAGTCAGGCTAACCAAGCGGGGGAACACAGCCAGCTGATTCTACTCCTTCTGGAACCTTAACAGTTATCTAGAGCTGCTACTAGAGCTGTAATCGGGCCTTAAAAGTACGGCCCGAAAAGGCCCGAGCCCAACCCGTACATTTTGATTGACAGCTTTTTAAAAGCCCGAACCCGTTTACAGCCCGACTGTAAAGGTCGTCTATCAGCATCATTAGAGTGTCGGACACGCGCTTCACACCGCGAGCGGGCACACGCACCACTCGGCGGAAAAGGGAGAGAAAGAAAAAAGAGACTGCGCCGCACGCACACAGCTCCTTTGTCTTTTGTAAAAAATGAGTCATTTATACATGAATAACGGAGGCTATTGGCCACTTGGAAGTTGGAACATAGAAATGAATTAAGTCCTCCAGAGACCAGCCTCTGTTTCACCTCCTCAGGATCCATTTTCACGCTAATCGAAACGCATCACCTGACCGCTCATATACCATGCAGCCCGAAGCGCAAGCCCGAGCCCGTGAAAAATAATAGAAATTAAGCCCGAACCCGACCCAACCCGACCCAACCCGTCGGGTCCCGTCGGGTCCCATCGGGTTCGGGCAAAGATCTTCAGCTCTAGCTGCTACTATTGGTTGTTCATCATGATTAGATGTGAGCCATGTGCTCCTCAGGCAACAGCCAAATCAAAACTGCTCAACAAATTTATGATTTATAAGCCTTTTCATTTCAAAATGGAATTGGGACTTCTTCATAATATATTATTTCGCAAATTGTATGATCCTTAATTGGAGTTTATCCATGCATCATTTTAACATGCTTAATTAGATTTAGATAAATCTTACTTGTTCTTTTTTTTTTTTTTTATAAAATCAGCACAATAAACAAAGTAGTCCAGTCGTGTTTGCTAACCTTAACATTTGAGCTTTATGAGAAGCTATGGGTCTAAAAAAATGTTTATCCATGCCTATAATTATTATTATTATTATTATTATTATTATTATTATTATTATTATTATTATTATTATTATTATTATTATTATTATTACAATATGACTCCTATCTTCTCTCGCCATAGATCATATTTATGGTAGGCCGAGGTTACCTGTCTCCTGACCTCAGCAAGGTGCGCAGCAACTGTCCAAAGGCAATGAAGAGACTGATGGCCGACTGCCTGAAGAAGAAGAGAGAGGAGCGGCCTCTCTTCCCTCAGGTGAGCCAAAGAAACGCGACCGCTGCTGGTCGTCTCTGGGATGGCATCACAGCTGAATGAGCTGCAGACAGAACCGGATATTTCTTGTAAAATCGGCTCGCGTTAGAGTCAGGCAACCCCTTCACTCTTATGACAATCCCCTTTCATTTATGGTTTTACATTATAGTAGATCTTCTATGGGAAATCGTAGCACAACAGATCAAAGTGCAATAAATACACCAGCGCGTTTTGCACTTAGCACTTTAATTATTACAGTCACTGTTTAAGATGTTGTATTGTCTGTACAGTCATATCTTGTCCTTCCTTTATGTCCTAAGATGCTGCGTTGATCTTATGTCTATGTTTTTATGTAGACTTTATGTCGATTTTAGAATGGTTTCTCTGTGTCATGTTTGTGTTGTGAAGCAACAGATTGTAGCACTATGCCCAAGACAAACTTCCACTTCTGGGACAATAAAGTGTATTCTATGGATCTGTGTTTGTCAGTGATGACTGGAGAATCTGAGTGACTGTGATGTAGGCTCAGAAAACATGTTTTTTTCTTTCTGTGACTTCCTTTCACTTGGTCCCATCACCTGACAGATTTGAACCAATGAGGAATTGATTGGCTTTGCCAGCAGATGGCCTCAGAGGTTCACGAGATGAAGCAGCAGCAGCTTAATGGAAACACACAGCGCTGTTAATGGCTTTGTTTAGTTGTGAATGGTGCTCACTCTGACTCTGACTGGTGTGTGTGTCTGTGTGTGTTCTGTCAGATCTTGGCGTCCATCGAACTGCTGGCTCGCTCCTTACCCAAAATCCACCGCAGCGCCTCCGAGCCTTCACTAAACCGAGCCGGCTTTCAGACGGAGGACTTCAGCTTGTACGCCTGCGCCTCGCCCAAAACCCCCATCCAGGCCGGCGGCTATGGTGAGCACACACACACACACACACACACACACACACACACTCTGAGTATTGTAAACTACTCCACTGAAGAAGGAAGGCGTGTCCTCTGTTCACAAATGTTTTTACACTAAAGGTGTTAAACTCAAAGTCCAAAGATGCAAGTAAAGACACACACACACACACACACCCCTACTTTCTGCGTAACTTCACACACTGATGAAAACACGGATTAGACTGATATATTGGTTAATAAGTTATTTGTTATATACTTGATTAGTACAATGTAGGGCTGGGCAATATGGAGAAAATCAAATATTGTGATATTTTTGACCAAATACCTCGATATCGATACCGCAACGATATTGGAGTGTGGACTATTGTAGTGTTGATTTCACAGAATATTTACACAATGAGATTTTAGATAAATAATCATCAGTAATGTGGATATAATGACTGATAAGTAGGTAAAGGCAAATAATAGAACAGTCTGGTAAATTCAGGAAATGACATCACTTTACTGTAATGCAGCCTTTAAAACCAGGAAAAGACAAGACAAGTCATATTACGATATCCAAAATCTAAGACGATATCTAGTCTCATATTACGATATTGATATAATATCGATTTATTGCCCAGCTCTAGTACAACTAGGGTTGGATACCGAAACCCGGTTCCACTATGGAACCGGTTCCTACGCAAACGGTAGTATTCGGACCGGATTAGAATGCAAATTTCGGTTCCTCCTTTTGGTTCTGGAAAAGTTTGAAGCTGGTTGGCACTCAACAACATTTATTTTGTTGTTACTTGTTTAGTGTAACTGTTATTTGTTAAATTATTGTAGTTATGTGTTAGGTGACTTAGGTTTACTTATTATATATTTAAGTACTTTAAAACGTTAATATAATGTTTAAATTTAAATAATTTTTAGTTAAAAAAAATAATAAAAGAGCATTTCTTTAATTTCATTTTTCAGTTTTTCAAGAATCTGTTTAGGAATCGGAATTTTTAAAAGTACCGTTTCGGAATCGTAAAGATCCAGACGGTACCCAACCCTAAGTACAACGCTGGTTGAATGAGAGAAGACTTCATTTAAATAGATTGTAGATGTAGCGCACATGTAAAGGAAGCCCTGTACCGTAATCATCACATCCAGCAGTCCAGCAACAAATACTAGCTTTGCCTTATTGCATCATCATTATTATTCAAAGTGTATTTCTCATGTATCGCTTCCCTGTACATGTATATGTTGGTTTCCTTTTAGCCACACAAATGTGTTTTAATGTGAAACATGCGTGCAGGAGGTCTGTCACTGACAGTAGCTTTAACAGTAGCCGGTCCATCTGGGTTGTGGAAGATGCACAGCAGAGCTCACACACTAACCTCCTCTGTCTCTTCATTACTTTTCAGGGGAGTTTTCTGCATTTAAGTAAGTGCTGCAGATCCCACCAGTCCATCCCTCGTCACTTCTCCAAAGTCTCGTGTCCATGCAGTGGATTCATTCATTACTGAAAAAAAAAAACTGAAAAAAATAGTCTCAAAGAATGTGCTTTTTTTTTCCTTCCTCTGTCCACCTGAAGAAGGCAGCCTCACTGGAGTCCTTCAAACAAACGCTGTCCAGCACAAACGGCCACAGCGGCGGACACAACTCAATTAGGAAAAAAATGAAGGAAAAAAAAAAAAAAAACTCTTGAATCACACAAAAAGGAGGAGGAAAAAAAAAAAACAAGACACAACGATGTCCATACCGAAACGGTTTTGAGAAGGAGAGCACAAAACTCCACAGATCAACTTGCCTGCTGGAGGGAAAGATGAAGGCAAAAGGATGGAAAGACAGAGGTGGAACGTCAGGAGAAGCCGAGGCTTAGGGTGCCCTCGTGCCATCATTTCCTGCGTGGGGGAGGCTGGAGGCCGCTGAGCTGCTCTCCGTGTGGCGGCAGGAACGAGCCTGCGGGCGGAGAGGCCTTCCGTCCGCCGGCTGAGATAGAAGGCCAGGAGTTAGCCGGTCCCGAGACGCCCTGGAGCTCACTCAGCATGGATAACCCCCGAAGGAAGCTGACTAGCACTTGCTAGGAACGCTGAGCTTTTTTTGATTGTTTTATTTTATTTATTATTATTATTTTGGAGTCATTAGTTTCTTTTTGAAGAGATGGTAGCTATTTTAGAAGAAAGCTTTTCCTTCCACTCACTGGCCTTTGCTTTTTTGTTTGTCGTTGTGGGCTCGATGCTGACCAAATTCTGCAAAAATACAGTTTGCCTTCAACAAATTCAACGGCAATAGCTGTTTATCCACTGACAGATTTTGCTCTGCCTTTTAAAAAAATAAATGAAAAAAAAAAAAAAGTCAAAAGCTTCAAATAAAAGCATGAGAGAAGCGGTTCTTTCGGATTTCCGGTAGAAAGGTCCGGGGCCTGCACTTTTCCGACAACAACAGGAGCTGTTCTTTGGGACGAAAAATGCTCATTTCGTTGGTGATGAAAGCTACACCACAGGACTTTCTCATTCGGTTTTATTTTTTATTTATTTATTTTATTTTTTTTAAAGAAGTCTGGTCCAAGCCAACACACGAGCTGCGTGTTATTTGGCGAGCTCCACTGAGCTCAGGAGTGTGTACAGGGAGCGGTTACACAGCATCTTTACAACAAAGCTTTTCCTTTTTGCTTCTCAAGTTGTTGTTTTTTTTCTCCACAAAACCCAACCTCAGATTGTTTGTTTGAGTTTTATTTTTTTTGGAATACCGAGTGCACGTCGTGTCATTGTTTCTTTTCCTGTTTTTTTTTTTTTTGACCATGTGGCTTAAATATTGCACTCAGCTTCAAATGGGGACCTTATTGTTGCAGCTGCTGACTAACGGGCCGCAGTGTTACCTGCTGAAAGGACCGGGGGAGTTCTGTTGGTCGTCACCGTCCTGAAAATGTTACTTCAATCACACCTTTTTACTTTCTCTACACACATGCAGCTGTACTTTTTCATTCCAGCGTGTGTTAAGGGTTGTAGGGGTTTATTTTTTTTTTTGTTATTGTCGATGTTTGCCTTTTTCTGTACAGGCAGGCCTGCAGATATACTTATATGATTTTTGTTTTTATGGATATATTTTTTTTTTTTTTTCCAGAACGGCTTTATTTGAAGGTATCGGTCTTTCTTTTGACGCTTGTTTTAGTCTTTGTGAATCGTGTACTTGCACTTTGTAGAGATGGAATCGAAGCAAATGAGCGACTTGCCTTTTTTTCTTTTTACTGAAGAATAAATTGTGACATACGTTGCTGACGACCCAAAATTTTCAAATTTCCAGTGCATGAGCCATGTGCAGGGGCTGAACTGTGAATATTTCGCTGGAAAGGCTCCGTTGTCATCCAAGGACTGTCTTTGATAAAGCCTCCAGCAGCCGAGTGTGCAGCCAATGAGAGCGACCGCTGCTCTCAAACAGCCGAAGCATCCCGTTAAACACTGACACACTGCTTTGTGTCATTCGTCCAGGATCATCTGTCTCAGTTTCCACCATTATTAATCTCCCCCCATCCCACCCACAGCCTCGTAAATCTACGAAATGTCATCTTACACATCAGTCAGAGGGCTGGCTGCGGCGGGCTTAGCACACAGACTGGCTGACCACCTAAACCATATATATATTGTTCAGGTGCTGCCGGAAATTCCGCCAGATGTCCGTCCCCTTCCTCTGTCTTTGTTTTGGCATTCTAATCTCCGGTGGATTTGTGAGGACTATGGTTAACTGCTCCTCAGATCTCTGCAGGGTAAATCCAGACAGCTAGCTAGACTATCTATCCAATCTGAGTTTTCTCTCGCACGACTAAAACTATTTTTGAACGTACACGTTCCACCAAAACAAGTTCCTTCCGGAGGCTATTTTGCAGAGGCGCCACGGCTTTTCTCCATTGCTTAGCTCTGCCCAAGACAATTGTGATTGGTTTAAAGAAATGCCAATAAACCAGAGCACGTTTTTCTCCCATCCTGGAAGCGAACTCATCTCTGATTGGCTCGCCCTGACATTCTTACCCTAACCGTAACCAATCCCACTCCTCTTGCCTAACCCTAACCAACCCAACCAGAGCAGGCAACGAGTACTAGCCATTCAGGGAGGAGTTCCCTAATGAATATTCATGAGTCTTCCCCCTACCACCCTGCAACAAAAAATAGGCATTCCAGAATGCTGTGTGGACTAGCCAGACCCTCCTCCGCCGCACTGTGGAGGAAGGTTTGGCAATGCGAAACTACTGAATTGTTATTTTGTCCATGTAGCCTCTTTTAAGGAATGAATTATATTTTCTAAATTGTCATGTTCTCAGCAGTAATGTTGGTTGTCTCTGCCAGTATGAGCTGCGTCAAGGCTAGGACCTAGATTTTTTTTTAACTATTATTATTATTATTATTATTATTATTATTATTATTATTATTATATTTTTAATATAAAGTCCAAACTGAAATTACTGCATTCCAAGGACTTCCTGTCGATGTTGGCTTAAATGGTGAGCATGACATTTCAGTTTTTATCCTGGAAGAGCAGTTGACATTAAAAGCTCAGCTCAAGGTTGACTTACTTTTCTTGTTCTAGAGCTTTTGGTCTCAGCAACTGCTCTGAGGAACGAGGCCGTGGCAGCGGTCCGCTGTGCTGGGATCTGTTTCAGATTGCTCACTGTTCACCTGAGGAAGTCATGTCTTTCGGAGAGCTGTATTTAATTTCCTTAGAGATCTTTTACCTTCTATGAGAGTATTCCCACAGATGTAAATCTGCTGAACCTTCATAGAACCTATAGCGCTAAAACACTGAGCTCCACCACACATCCTCTGGCTCCTCTTCATAACTTTCTGTTCACGATATTCATTTCTCTTCTTCAACATTCCCTCCCTTTCCTCCTTGCCTGCACCTTAAACCCATCAATCCCTTACCAATTGAGAACTATCACGAAAAAACTTTATGAAGATTTTTTTGTTGTTTTTTTTCACCTGTAAATAGTTGTACAAAGGAAATACTGTCAGTTTGCTAGGAGGCATGGAGACTACAAATGTAACAAATAATACAATGTTCAAAATAAAGAGACAAAGATTAAAAGACATTTTGATAGGCAGACTTCTGAGAAAAACGGTTGAGTGTAAAAAAAAAAAAATATTTAAGGCTGTATCATAAGGAGATGAGCTTAATGTATTTGTTGTGAATATGAAAAACTGATATATTAAAGAAGTGCATGGAAACTGTAGTTTGGTTGTCGTGTCATTGGTATGGTGATTGGATGTTCCACTGACTTTGACATCGTGTCTGTCCACATGGTGGCAGCGTGTGACACTGTAACGTACCCAGAAAGCTCTGCTGCTGGAAGGAGATGTGCAGCACACACAGCCCAATCCCCAGTTTATGCATCCTCCATTCCCCTCCTCATGTCTTGACTCGAGGAGAGGCAACAGGCATTTAAAGGTACACTGTGTAGTGTTTTAAGTATTTTCTTAGCTAAAATCAATGTCTTCATTCCTAAATATGTCCTCATTGGTGTAAAAATGACCTCTGCTGATGATCTGACTTATCCTCGTAAGCGAAGAATTTCTTATCTGTATTTACATTGGACGGGCAACGAGGAGGCTTCCGTGTCCTACTAGCCTACCTGTCTAGCTAATCCACAACGCATTTTCCTTCAGAGCCAGCATCACGTGACTGAAACCAGCTGAAACGGAGAAGGAGATCAGTGAGAGGCGCTTGCCGCTGCACTTTAATTCATAATGGAGGATCCACAGGAGAAGGAATCCTCGTCGCAAAATAAGCGAAAATTGGAAGAGATGTCATAGCTTCTTGGTACATAACGGCTCCCGTAGTTGCAACATGCATTTGAAAAAACGAGGCGCTACACTCAACCTGGGGCCCATTCTTCGTACGTCGCTAACTCACTTAGCTGGATTTGATTGTTGGCGATTTGGCATGATCTTGGATTCTTTAGTTCTTCGACGCTCATCCTGGACTTGCTGTCATAGCAACAGGTGCGCAATCTTAAACCTGCTCGCGAGCAGGCTTATTTCATGTCAACAGGATTAGATCCCGGCTATAGGCTATAAACGGAGGTGATTTGGGAAGTCTGTCGCAGCCATGTCTTGTCCGTTTTTACGTCAGGAACCTGTTGCTGAAGGTGTCAGAATAATTCAAAGAGCTTTTTGAAGCAATCGCGTTTTGCGAGATCGACAGGATCCTTTAGCGCAGTGCGATAATCTACTGATTGAGAGATATCGTTTTTCTCGGGAGGGTCTCATCTACATTATCAACTTGTTGGAGCCACACGTTAAAAGTTTGACTCGTCGGAAAAAAAGAGAACACAATGGCATTACAATGAACTACACTAGGAAAAAAATATGATCAATAACATATTGCAAAACATTACTACATTAATTATGCAGTTTTCACCTTTACAAGTCAAAGCAATTGTCTCAGTATTTATCTGTTGGAATGACTGTACCAGCCATTTGGATTATAGACATTCTTAATTTAATGCAGCAACAAATTATTTACACTGTAGCAAGATGATTTAAAACTCATTTCCCTGTAATTAAGGTGTTGGTGTTACTGGTCCCTGGCTTTAGGTCTAAGGAAGAGCTGCCCCCAGGGATGCCCTCCACAATGGTTCGGTTCGCATTTAGCCCAAGGGCCAGCTCTTCTGCCGGGGTATAATGTGGGGGTGCAGGACCACCACCTGTTTTTTTATGCTCCGCCTTTTTCTTGGTTGCTGTTATAAACAGACAAACACATCATTTAAAATGTTTTTGGGTTAAAAGAGACTAAACAGTAGAAGTAGAAAAAGCTTACTAGTTTGAAGAATATTCTTGTACTTCACTTTTACTTGTTCCCATGTTCTAGTGGGTCCTGAGCTGGCTCTGACATTAAGCAATTATGAAATTATTAAAATACAAGAATATATACTGTAATAAGTGATATAACCATAACATGGAACACTTAGGGATTTAATTTGTCTGCTTCTTTTTGCCAGCCCTCTCTCCTGGCTTTTGCAGACTTTGAGGTGTTCCCTGGCGTTTTAATTATTGTTTCAAACTCAGCATACCATTCCAGTAATAGTTCTTGCTCTGCTGCGTTGAAAAACTGAACGCGCTCTTTGGCCATGTTGAGCAGCCAATAGCAGCATTGCTGATCAATGTTTCTCCTATCGATACATCTCCCCTTTTAAACAAGCGCATGAACGCGCAATCATCTCACTAACTCAATCCAGCTATACTAATCATCAACAGCAGGTGTGTTCGAAGAACCTAATTAGCCAGATCATGATTAGCACGATGATATCATCTAGGATGTGTCATTTGATCTTGGATGTTTTAAGCAACGTACGAAGAATGGACCCCAGGACCCTATTTTCCTATGTTTTTGTGTCTAAATGACAGATGGGAACAACAATCTTTGAAATTGGTCTAGTATGGTATATAGTATACAGACCAGGCTCGGTGTAGCCCGTTAATGTCCACTAAAGTTTCTGTTTTTGCTGCTGACGGGCTCAGATTATTATTACATGGCCCTCCACACAGTCGCTTGTAACCAAGGAGGACACGAAAAAAAACAACATGATGGAGTCTTCAAAAGTTATTATCTTCACTTGAGTTTCTGCGCGCGAAAAGTCACCGGACGCCACAATCTTCTGAACATAGTCATACTGATGAATCCAGAGAGAGTTGTGTGGAGCTGATGGTCTTAATTAGCTTTGTAGCAACTCATTTGGCAATGGCTGGAAATTAACAGACGTTAATTAATATCAAAAAGTTACGCACTAAGCTTTAACATCAGCAACAGCGTGTAGAACATTTTAACAGCTACTCTGTCATAGTAAAAACAACTGGAGACTGCGTACAAGCTGATAGATGGGTCTGATAACATTTTAATAAATCGGGCCTAACAGGATGTGCGTATTTCTGTGACTTCCTGTTCAGCGACGGCTGCTGGAAACTGTCCGACTTGACAGCGGCGTTTTGTCAACGCCTGCTGCCACCTGCTCTCGTCCACTTTACCGGCGAGGCGCAGCTCATCTCCAACGAGCCCAATATTAATTTGGGGCGTTTCGTTAACTATTTAAAGGCAACTATAGGGGTATTATGAAGCCAACAAAAGCTGCGCCACATTTAGAGTTGATTGTGATTTCTAAAAGAAAACCGGCGTAGAATGTGAAAACGCACGGTTTTATGAATCCAGTTATTATTGTGCACAAGCACTTTCTGTGTTTTGTGCGTACGCCACCTTTTGACGCGAATCCTACGAACAGTTTTATAAACGAGGCCCCCGATGTCTGCTGATATTAGCCCGATTAAAAACAGGAGTGAAAATAGGCAGGATAAAAGGACATGACTTTTGATGGCTAAAAAGCACACTTCCTTTTTTTTATTTTTTATTTTAGCATAGCAGTGTAAGTTACCAGCTTAGATCAAAACACAATCTGTTTCATTATCTCTGCTGTCCATTTTTCTTTTTCAAACTCAATCTCTTAGCAGAGGTTGGGCAGCTGGAAGCAGCGTCAGAGGAGTGCCAGTCCTGTCCTGTCACCTCAAATCAAAGGCCATTGGGTCAATCTAAAAACATACACTAAACCAATGAATACTTGTATGTGGATTCCTCTGTGTCACTTTTTGTGTATAAAAATAGACAGAAATGTCCCGCTGTCTAAACGATGTGATTTTGGAAAAAAAAGATTACTCTTAGAAAACTGTTGTTTTACTGTAAACATGGCATTTATTTTGGTTCCTCAACATGTATTTATTTTTATTACATTTTTATGAACTTTTTACACACTAACACTAAAAGCCTCTGAACACCCACACAGGTCTTTTCACTTATTCTGGCTGATTAGACTCTGCTCAAGTTGAAGGTGGGCCGGAGCTTTGATGGGAACTTGTGCTACGTTCCAGACCCAATTTTGAGCCCGTAAGTTACGACTTCAAGTCACGACCCACGACTTGGTAGCGTTCCGGGCAAAGTCACGACAAAACCTTCTAGCTAGCGTTAGCTAGCGGCCACCTAATGTTGACGTTCGCTAGCGTTAGCTGATACTAGCAGTTTCTAGTCCGTGACATATTTTGGGCTTCATTTAATAAACATAACCTGTAGTAGTACACAATCCTATGTGTATTGTTTTCATTACACTTACTTACGTTGCCTGTTTGTCTATTTATTTCTATTTCTTAACGTTAGCATTAACAGGGGTTGCCATTGTTGTTTCTGTGTGTGTGAAGGCCAAAAACTGTAACTGGGAGTACAACCTGGTACCAGTTCACGGGTAGTAAGTTACGGGTTTGACCGCCGTTCCAGGGCACTTCCACCGGTAGTAGGTTGTGTTTTTGCCATTGTTGAATCTGAAATTGTAGGTCAAATCAATGACCTGCTTGCTGTCCAAGACTAATTACTGTATCCTTTTAATCACTATGTAGTAAAATGAACATGAACATGCAGATAATACTCCTAAATATGTCAATGGGCACAGGAGAGAGAACAAGATCATCACTTTTTTAACAAATAATTCCTCGTACTGAAGACTTTTATGATGTCACTTCCTTATAAATTATCTAAGGATCAAATTGAAAGGGGGGATTGTTGCGTTACTGGGTTGAAAGACATAAAAGGACAGGGGTAAAAGCCTACATTTCTCTGAAAATATGTCTTTTCCTGAGAAAATGCATTATGCATGAAAAGGGGGCATATACAATTCATTTAACAAAAAAAAGCATTACTATTTAACACTACTCAAAATGAGTCACGCTATTTGCATGATGGTCAATGGGGACAGGCAAAATTCTTAATACACTCAAGAAAAGCAAACATAAGTATTGAAATTCATCTCTGCTTAAGATCATATTCTCTACTCCATATTAAAAACATGTAAAACTTTGAACATCTTGGGACACTAACACTACTGAAATGGCACCGAATCTGTAGAATGACCCAGTAAGTTATGGGTTTGACTGCCGTTCCAGGGCACTTTCACGTGTAGAAGGTTGTGTTACTAGTTGCCTGGAATGCAGCATTATTAGGTCACTAATTCTTTCTACCCTAAAGGAGATGATAAAGGTGTCATTTGACCCTAACAGGTGCAACAGGTGCAACATCACTAACAGTGGACTCAGGAAGATGTCAATCACTCAGTCTAACCCCACCCACAGTCCTGGAAAAGGTCCAATCAGCCACATTAACTATAAACACCTGTGTGGGTGTTCAGGGCCTTTAAAATGTATTTTTGATTCTGTACGTCTACATTAGTGTATGTACTTTGGTTGTGGTTTTTATATAAGCCACAACAAGTGTCTACCACACCCTCACATGTATTTTTGTATTTCTTTAATGTAATTTGTTTTTATGTTCTGTGAAACAAATAAACTAAACTATTGTATTGTAACGTATGGGGTTAGGGTTAACGGAATTGGGAAATAGTCACCTTCTTTAATCCCCTGAATGATATTTGCCACATCAGTCATTTCAAAAGGAGTCAACAAGATAAAACCTTAGATTTTTCTTGCAACTTCACATTGACGCCGTGGATGAACGCATTACAAACCTTAAGTGACACCTGTCTTAAATATTTGCCATTAAAAATATTTAAGCATGTAAATGAAAATACTTTATAAATGCATTTACCTCACTCTCTAGGTTTCTTGCAGGGGCCAGATTCTGCGGTCTCTGGCAAACAACTTATACGGTCCAACTTTGCTCCACAGCACACCTCAGATTTCAGCTCTTACTGAGAATTAGAAGACATTTACTAAGGCCTCATTTCAAATTGAATGCAGAATCAGTTTCCAAAAGGTCACCCAAGTCCTGAGGCAAGATGATGGAATTCTGCATGTATGCAGATGTATTTCAGTATGTTAAAATTCATGTGTAATGACACTTATATTTACCTTGCTCTTGGGTGAGTGAAATTAATTAAGGGTATACAGGCTGGACACTGTTGACTGGGGGACAAGGTGGAGGATTGTGGACTGTTAAAATTGGGGATTAGATTGGGAAACCGTGGGATCTCAAGGGGCTACAGTGCTAGGTCCAACAAAGAGCAGGAAGCAACAGGCAGGAATCTGGTAGCTGAGTAGGCAGTTTCAGAGCAGCAGCAGACAACAGGATACAAAGTACTGGTAAGGCAAACTTGGATAGACTAGGCTTAACGTGAGTGAGTCAGAGCGTCGTGTGGAAACGAGACTAGATAAGGAGTGTGTGTGTCTGTGCTGCTTATGTAGGTGATAGTTGATTAGCTGCAGGTGGTGAACTGAGGATGTGGCTTGATGAGGTGCAGGTGTGTGTAATTCGTACTGAGGGGACTGGGAGCGTCTGATCAGCGTGAGTGACGAGGAGTATGAATCAGTGGGAGGAGTGAGTGCTGGAGAATGAGAGGGATGAGTGAATGCAGGTGACGGTGGGACCCTGACAGTACCCCCTCCTCCCAAGGCGGCTCCCGACGGCTGAGAAGAGGGTCGACCACTGCGACGAGGCCTGGACGGTCGGCGTGGAACTGGTCGAGGAGAGCGGGGTCCAGGATGTCACCACGTGGTACCCACGACTGCCCCTCCGGACTGTAGTCCTCCCAGTCCAGATACTCGAGACGCCGACCCCGCCGCCGTGAGTCCAAGATGTTGCGGACCCTATAGATGGCTTCCTCGTCGACGGGTACGGGAGGAGGAGGCACTACTGCGTCAGGGTCTGTGGGAGGAGGAGAGACAGGGTCAACAAAGGGTTTCAAAAGGGAGACATGAAATGAAGGTGAGATTCTGTAGTGAGAAGGAAGGTTCAGCCTGTAGGTGACGTCGTTTATCTGCCTCTTTATGGTGAAGGGTCCAATGTAGCAAGGGCTGAGCTTTCGGCAAGGCAGGCGGAGGCGAAGGTCCCGAGTGGACAGCCACACTTCGTGAGTTTCGGACCAACGTCTGTCTGCATGGTCCTTGTGCCTGCGGACAGCCTGTTGAAGCTGCACGTGAGCCGCATTCCATACCCTTTCACTGCTTTGGAACCAGTGGTTGACGGCAGGCACCTCTGAGGGCTCACCCGACCAAGGGAAAAGCGGGGGTTGATACCCCAGGATGCATTGGAAAGGGGTGAGACCTGTGGTGGTTTGACGAAGGGAGTTCTGGGCATATTCTGCCCAGGGGAGGAAACGGCTCCAACTGTTCTGGTTCTGGTGGTAGTAGGTCCTGAGATGACGTCCGATTTCTTGGATCTTCCGTTCTGTTTGTCCGTTTGTCTGAGGGTGATAACCTGATGATAGACTGACTGTCACTCCCAGGAGTCTGAAGAAGGCTTGCCAAACTCTGGAGATGAACTGAGGTCCTTTGTCTGAGACGATGTCCTCTGGAATGCCGAAGTTCCGGAATACATGACAGAAGAGTGCTTCTGCTGTCACGAGGGCAGTGGGAAGTCCGGGTAGAGGAATCAGCCTACACCCCTTGGAGAACCTGTCCACTACTACCAGGATGCAGGTGTGGCCATCAGATAAAGGAAGGTCAGTCATGAAGTCTATCCCTAAGTGGGACCATGGGCGTCGAGGAACAGGAAGGGGCATGAGCTTGCCTTCTGGGAGATTTCTGGGGGTGTTGGTTATGGCACAAACCGAACAGCCGGAAACATAATGGGACACATCCTGAGAGATGGTGGGCCACCAGTACCGTTGGCGGAGGAGGGAGAGGGTACGCTTCCTACCTGGAGGTCCCGAACCCGGAACGGTGTGGGCTGAGTCCAGCAGGATGGTACGGAACTGAGGAGGGACGAAGACCACCCCTTCGGGACCTCCTGGCGGAGCGGGAAGGTGAAGGTTTGCCTGGGAGATCTGTTCGTCGATGTCGCAGACGATAGGATTGACGATCAAGGCAGGAGGTATGATGGGTTCAGGTTGGAGATCCTCAGCAGTTGATTGATGGAGACGAGAGAGGGCATCAGCCTTGCCATTCTTACTGCCTGGTCTATAGGTGATGTGGAAGTCAAAGCGAGTGAAGAAGAGAGCCCAACGGGCCTGGCGAGGGTTCAATCGTTTTGCCTCTCTGATGTATTCCAGGTTGCGATGATCTGTTATGACCTCGAACTGGTGATTGGCTCCCTCTAACCAATGTCTCCACTCCTCAAGGGCCAGTTTGATAGCCAGTAGTTCCCGGTTTCCGATGTCGTAATTCTGCTCTGCTGTAGACAGCTTCTTGGAGAAGAAGGCACAGGGATGGAGTCTGGGAGGCGTTCCTTGCCGTTGTGACAGTACCGCTCCCGCCCCAGTGGAGGACGCGTCAACCTCAACAACAAAGGCAGGTCCGGGTTAGGATGAGCCAGGATGGGAGCGGTTATGAAGGCATCCTTGAGACGAGCAAAGGCGGTGATGGCCTCCTGAGTCAGGGACAGGGATTTGGGCTGCCCCTTGAGGGCCGAGGTCAGAGGTGCACTGATGTCACTGTAGCCGAGGATGAAACGTCTATAAAAGTTGGCAAATCCCAGAAACCGCTGGAGGTCCTTGATGGTGGAGGGAAGTGGCCAATGACGGATGGTGTCCACTTTCTTTTGGTCCATCTGGACCCCGTGTTGGTCGATGACGTAACCCAGAAACTGCACAGATGGGGTGTGGAACTCCACATTTCTCCAGCTTCAGATACAGGTCGTTCTGTCTGAGCTTCTTCAGCACTTGACGGATGTTTAGTTGGTGTTCAGAGAGAGAAGAGGAATAGATGAGGATGTCATCAATGTAGACCACGGCGAAGCGGTTGAGGAATTCCCGAAAGACCTCGTTCATGAATCCCTGGAATACAGCTCGAGCATTAGCCAGTCCGAAAGGCATGACCTGATACTCGTAATGTCCAGAGGGGGTGACAAAGGCTGTCTTCCATTCGTCACCTCGACGGATGCGGATCAGGTTGTAGGCGCTTCGTAAATCCAACTTCGTGAAGATGTGGGCTCCCCGCAGCTGCTCCAGGGCCGCCGGAACCAGAGGAAGGGGATATCTGAACTTTATGGTTTGGGAGTTAAGGGATCTATAGTCAATGCATGGTCTCAAACCTCCATCCTTTTTGGCCACAAAAAAGAAATTGGAAGCGGCAGGAGATGTGGATGGGCGAATGAACTGCTGTTGAAGGGCCTCCTTCACTTATTCCTCCATGGCTTTCTGTTCTGGGATGGAGAGGGGATAGACCCGTCCCTTAGGGACGATGGCTCCGGGGTTCAGGTCAACAGCACAGTCCCAGGGCCGATGTGGAGGCAACTTAGTAGCCAGTTGTTTACTGAACAAGTCCTCAAAGTCTTTGTAAACAACGGGAAGGTCCACTTGATGAAGAACATCGGGGCTCTCGATGGTGGTGGAACAGACGGGAAACCGGGGTCCATGAATACAGTCCTCTCCCCATTGTAGAACCTCTCCAGTTGTCCAGTCGATGGTAGGTTGATGTTGCACTAGCCATGGCCTTCCCAGGATGATTTCGACTGTGGAGTCTTCTAGTACCATGAAGGTGAGTTTTTCAGAGTGCAAACTGCCTACCCGGAGCGTCAGTGTAGGGGAGACATAGCGAATCCGACCCTTTCCTAGCGACTTGCCTTGGATGGTGTGAATTTCCAAAACCTGCGGGCTCCGACATTTGTTGACTCCTAACGTCTGGAGAAGGGGAATGGAGATGAAATTCCCCGCTGAGCCTGAGTCGATGAGGGCATGCGCTGTGACACAGATACGTGTAGTCAATACTTGTACAGGAGTGCGAATCAGAGTCTCAATTCTTGGAGGGAGTTGAATGGCACTCACCGCTGGGCGCTGGGGACGGATAGGGCAGTCTCTGATGAAGTGTTTTTCCCCTCCACAGTACAGACAGAGCCTGAGACCTAGGCGGCGCTGACGCTCAGCAGGTGACAGGCGAGCAGAATCGACTTGCATAGGTTCAGCGGCTGGAATACTGCTAGGCGACACCGAAGGAGGAGAGGAAACAGCCGTGGCAGAGGGTTCACAGGCAGACAAGCGTTGAGCCACACGTACAGTCTTTTGTATGAGGTTTTCCAGTCCCAAGGTGTCATCATACACCACTAATGTGATGTCGCTGGTCGGGCGATGGGACTCGAAGCTGCGGCCGCAGCTGTAGCCGAAGAAGCCGGTGTTTGCAGAAGCAAATGTCTCTGTGCTGAGCGGAGGATCTCTTCAGGCACGGTGGGCGGATTAACAGGCGGAGAAGGCAGGAGAGATTGACGAACCGCCTGTACGAGCTCCGTGAATGGATCGTGATCAGAATCCACCGCGGGCTCTGTTGGATCTTGCATCTTGGTCTAGTCTTCTGTCACGGACGACCAGGAGACAGACTGGAGTAGTGAAGCAGATCTTTATTTAACAATGATCCAACAAAGAGCAGGAAGCAACAGGCAGGAATCTGGTAGCTGAGTAGGCAGGTTCAGAGCAGCAGCAGACAACAGGATACAAAGTACTGGTAAGGCAAACTTGGATAGACTAGGCTTAACGTGAGTGAGTCAGAGCGTAGTGGGGAAACGAGACTAGACAAGGAGTGTGTGTGTCTGTGCTGCTTATGTAGGTGGTAGTTGATTAGCTGCAGGTGGTGAACTGAGGATGTGGCTTGATGAGGTGCAGGTGTGTGTAATTAGTACTGAGGGGACTGGGAGCGTCTGATCAGCGTGAGTGACGAGGAGTATGAATCAGTGGGAGGAGTGAGTGCTGGAGAATGAGAGGGAGGAGTGAATGCAGGTGACGGTGGGACCCTGACAGTTCCGTTTGGTAGGGATCTGTGGTTCCACATAATTTTTAAGGTGGTCATTGTTATTTTTTTCAATTACTTTTCCTTCTGTTGTTTGTTATGGTGAATATAAATACAGTAGCAATTCTACTATGTTTACATTCTTGTCTTTTCATAGTCATAGTTAATATGTAATAATAAGCTATTGCACTGTTCAATCCCTGCACTGTTCACTTTTGCACTACCACCATCACAGATACTAAATGAACACAACTACATATTATAGCAGATACATAGATAAAAAAAAATGACATGTAGATATGGTTGCTAAAGCAGCTCCTACTACAGGAAAATGCCATCATACCTATACATATGGAAGGGAGGCTCATTACCCGTATGAAATTGGCAGTGGCAGCACTGCCAATTTCATACAGGTAATGGGCCTCCCATCCATATGGTGAAAATGTTGTACACAATGGGTTTTGTGACATTGTCCCAGTCACTTGGGTGGCCCTGCACCATTTGTTTCAAAGCCCTGAAATGGAAAATACAGACAATTATTCATTATACACATGATATTACATGATATATAGACTCATTTAAAAACTTTTGTCTGTACTATTTTCACCCTTGAAAAGGTGCCATTAACCTTTTTAATTTTGGGGAGGAGCGGCATGATGTATTTATGCTAATGATGATGTCATTACTGACATCATGAGACAGAACCAAGTCATGGGGGTTTTCTGTGTGTAATTAATTTTCATGTATGGTTAATGCATTTGAGGGGTAATTAATATGGTTACGTCCCTCATAAAGTTGTCTTTATTGTGTAAATGAGTGCAAACTGTGTCTACCTTTGTCCAGACTTTTGTAAATTTAGAAATGTTTGGTTGAATCACCGCTGGAAGATAGTGGTGCACCCTTTTGCATGGCACAGAAGAAGCTGGGTACCTAAATACTTGACAGCAAGCCTATACAGATGAGGATATATAATCATCTGTTTCTCCCGGTACTGAAGGGGGTCCTCCAATCGTCTGATATTTGGCTCCTCAGTAGCGTCTGCAGTAACGTTGTGTCTTCCCCTTGACGCCATCAGACGGTCATCCAGATGACGCCACCGTTTGTTACCTGAGAAGTATACAAAGACGTTGTAGTAATTAATCCAAATACTGTCCAATACTGCAGAGCTGATGGCATTTTATCAGCCCAGCATGCTAAACTAAGATGATGAACATCTTAGAACATTACCAGTTACACATCAACATGTCAACATTGTTATTGTGAAAATGGGAGCATGCTGGCCTCAGAGCCGTTCTAATGGCTGCAGTCTTAGACAAGGGTGATGTCACATTGATCAGTACTTTGTTTTCACTACATATAACTACATTACCTTTGTGATCCTTGATTCCTCTCTATCTCTGTTTGTATCCTAATTTGTAGGATTTATTGTCTTGTACTTACAGTATGATGTTCGCTCATGTTCCCCAACAGTATCTATATACAGCAACCCACTTTAAGTTTTAGAGGTTGTCCGTCCTTTGGCTTATATGTACCAAGTTGACTCTACGTTTAGACATCTGTTTGGCGTCATTGTATCGGAGAATGGCCTTTTGGGGAAGACGCCAATTTTTATTTTAAAAATCAAAGCAACTTAGCAGCCGATACATTTGTCTTTCAGTGGCTGCACTGGGTACATTTTTCAATGCAAGACCTTCAGTGAATTTCCTTCCAGTTGATCTGAAAAGCTTGTAGCGAACTCCTTAAACAGCCCTGATCCCCGAGGCTTTGAGTCTGCTCTGCTCGGTGCATAGCAAGTAGCTTTTCTGCACAAGAATCGCTGTGTTTAAATATAAATGTGTTTGTTCTTTTTGGAAGTAGGATCTTTGCTTGAACAATCTCTGGAGTCAGAAAACATTCACAAGCAGAGCCACAGAGCAGCTCTCCCCTTGGCAACCAAAATTAAAACTCGCCGGTGACAGCCGAGGTCGTTTTTTTGAACCACTCTCATGGACAAAGGACAAAGACTTTAAGAAGTCAACTGGCTGATGTGAGAACTCCTTTTTTTCCTCCGCGGAAACAGAGGGATCTCGGAGCGAGCGATAATAGTGGAATGAATGTCAGAGCTGAGAATATTAGCTGTCAGTCAGCCTCCGTCCACTGTGAGCCAGAGAGGAGGCCATGTAATTAATAGGGGAAGGAGAGATGAGACAGGCTGAGCAAAGAAAGGATAAAACTGGCCAGTCCCTAAATGTTAGCACAGGAGGAGGGAACGTGAGAACACAGAATGTTCTAGAAAGCGGGCCACAGCAACCTTTTCTCTCTATAAAGACACTCTCAACCACGTTAATGTCTTTCTATTGACTAAAAGCACACAGGGGTGTTTATTAAATTCCCCAATATGTTCAAAAATATCCCAAATTATAAAACTGACTTTTTTATATTTCAAATCCATTTAAAATGCACTAAACCCATTGATTTCAGTTACCCGGCTTCACCTAACCTAAGAACTGCGTTGGTTAACAACTAGTTCAATCAACCCAGGGTTTCCCAATCCAGCAGCGCGTACGTTCACACAAAAGAGCTGCACCAAAGGCACATATTTTACACAAGAAGAGCAAACTATAATTCTACATAAATATGAAGAACACAGGCAAAAAGCAATTCAGTCGCTGCTTCCTAAAACAGGAAGGAAAGCTGGCAAAAAAAATAGCTGACGCTGTAGATGTGTAAATTACAAGACTTATCAATATCAGTTTCCCATCAGTCAGGCCCAAGATCTGACCATGATTACACTTGTGCTTTCCATAAACTGTTGTTGCTTTAGCCTATTATTTCAGTTGCAACCCTAGCAGTGGTAAGCGATTGTGGGAGGAAATTAAAAATATAAAAACATAATTCAAACCAATATCTTTCATGTAAAAGTCATATTATAGTATGTCAAAAAAAGGGATAAAACAGCCATAGTATAATATGTCGAAAGAGGTTGTATAGTATGTTGAAAAAGATGATTAAAAAGTCTTAGTATAGTATATCGAAAAAAATCATAAAAAAAGTCATAGTATGTCTAAAAAAGTGATTAAAAAGTCATAGCATACTATGACTTTTTATCACTTTTTGGTTTTGTTGTATGTTGAAAAAAGATTTAAAAAGTCATAGTATATATACATAGTATGTCGAAAAAATTTATAAAAAGCCATAGTATAGTATGTCGAAAAAAGTGTTAAAAAGGTCATAGTATAGTATGTCAAAAGAAGTCACAGTTTAGTATGTCGGAAAAAAAGTCATAGTACAATATGTCGAAAAAAGTGATAAAAAGTCATAGTATAGTATGTTGAAAAAATTGATATATAGTATATCGGTAAAAGTCATTGTATAATACTGTATGTCGAAAAAAGAGAAAGAGAAGAGAAAGAGAGCCCTGCAGTGGGTCATCAAGACGGCCCAGCACATCACCGGTACCCAGCTCCCAGCCATCGAAGACAACAGCAGAGATCCCACCCACCCCAACCATGGCCTGCTCTCCCCCCCAGGAGTCCCAAAGTCTGCATTACCAGGCTCAGAAACAGCTTCTTCCCCAATGCTGTCACCCATCTGAACCTGGCTACACGCTGACCGTGACTTAGAGCCCTCCCCTCTTCCCCTTCGTCCTCCTGTTACTGCACTTTATTATGCCATTTGCACCAGCTATTTAATATATACCATGCCATTTGCATGGTATATATTAAGTACATTTACAAAATGTGCACGTTTACAATATCATTAACAATAATTCTGAGCCTGTAAATAATGTTAATGTTGATTAATGTGTCTCTTTTTAAACTACTGTGTATGTGCCCTGTTTGTTGGAAAGCAATGACCTACATTTCGTTACATATGTGCCTGCACATTGTGTCAATGACAATACAATTTTATTGAATTTAAAACAAATCAATAACACTGAGCTGGCTTAAAAAAAGACCCTCCAACACATGATACTTGGTGATCAGTAGTTAGGGTTATGTATACAATGGTAAAAATAACTTTCATGCTAAGATTACAAAATGCAAAATGTATGGATCGATGGTCACCTTGGCTGGGGATAGGAGGTTTTTACAGCTCGTATCTTCTATGTAAATGTATGTGAACAGAGTGGCTGTGGCTGCTAATGTCAATGACTTGGCTTTTATATTGCTACTTTTGGTGAGTGTTCCCTTCCTTGTTTTGTTTAAAAAGATAAAACTGATGCAGTTGTCTGAAAAAATGTTCCACAAGGGTAAGTGTAAGAAGTGTTTGTATGAGTAATGTTGTGGGTAACATACAACTAAATGTAAAGAGACCATATAATAAGAGACAAATGGATTCAAAACAAAATATAGATTGTAACAACTGGAATGTATGTTTATGTATGAAATTATTCAATAAACATAAAGATGAAAAGAAAATGAATTGAATTGAAAGTAATAGTATAGTATGTCGAAAAAAAATTATAAAAAAGTAATAGTATAGTATGTTGAAAAAAGTAATAAAGTCATAGTATAGTATGTTGAAAAAAGTCATAGTATAGCATGTCGAAAAAAGTAATAAAAAAGTCATAGTATAGCATGTCGAAAAAAGTAATAAAAAAGTCATAGTATAGTATGTCGAAAAAAGTGATAAAAAGTCATAGTATAGTATGTCGAAAAAAGTCATCATCTCAAATTAGGACTCATCAGACCAAAGCACAGATTTCCACTGGTCTAATGTCCATTCCTTGTGTTTCTTGGCCCAAACAAATCTCTTCTGCTTGTTGCCTCTCCTTAGCAGTGGTTTCCTATCAGCTACTTGACCATGAAGGCCTGATTCGCGCAGTCTCCTCTTAACAGTTGTTCTAGAGATGTGTCTGCTGCTAGAACTCTGTGTGGCATTCATCTGGGGCCTCATGTATAAACGTTGCGTACGCACGAAAAGCTTGCGTACGCTGGTTTTCACGGACACTTTGTGATGTATAAAAAACTAACTTGACGTGAGAATGTGCGGGCCGTCCGCAAAGTCTTTTCTGGCTCTGTAACGTGGCGAATTCTAACTGAAAAGTGCCGAAAATTACTAAACAATACAAAATAAAGTTTCCACTACAGTTACTGGCATTCGTCTGTAACGTTGTCTATGAAAAAAAAAATTATATCCGCTGATACTCCATACAAGTTTGATCATTTATGTGGATAATGTGTCGCATCTTTCACACAACTGTTTAATTCGCAGGCTACTTAATCTCTGTTAAACATGAGGACGGAAAATGATTGATAAATCCACTTAGAAAATACTTTCAGTCATCCTCTGTATTTCCCATAGATGAAATATCTTACTCGCGGAAAATTACACGGAAATGCAGTAGTGTCTAAAGTCTTTTGTTGAGGCTCAGACATCCAAGTCGCACAGGAGGCGGGACGCACGGATCCATCTCCCCAGGAACAAACGCTGTGTCGGGGGGCTAACTCATGTGATGCGTCATTAATCCCGTGGATGATTTGTAGGCTATAAAGTGAACAAGGTTTACTCGGTCCACCAAACAATGGGCCGTCTTGACTGTCTTAATTCTGAACATATTTCGGTTACTGTAGTCCTATTTACTATTTCATTATTTCATCCATGCGTGGCGCAGCGGATCCGTGCGCACTGTCCCCTGCCGTGGAGACGCTGGCCTCACTAACCTCTCCTCCTCTGAGTCAGGTCTCCCTCGCGCTGGACTCAGTTTCACTGAGCTACTAACACTCAATAAATAAAATAAATGGCATTACATCAGTGAGTTCAAACTGCTTATTATGCGTAATTTGGACTGACACTGAGATGTATGTTGTTCTGTAAATGGTGTGGCGCTGCCACTATTCTCTTGCTTTCCACTTCGACATTAAACTTAATTTTTTTATTATTCTGCCATGGTTCGGTGCATTCACCGCCCGGTCACCATTTGCCATTCTGGGCATTTTCTTTTATTGCTTATCCAAGATGATAAACCTCCAAACAGAAAAAAATTTTCTCGCCTCCACCTCCGCGATCAACAGGGATAACCCGTTGTGATTGGACAAAGAATGACATCGGGGACGCATTTATAGTAATTTCCATATTCATTTATGGGAGGAGGCAAGGCGGGGTCAGTCACTCATTCATGTGCGCTCAATTTCACGTGGATTGTCATGTATAAAGGAAAGGTGCGCAGGACCTGGCGTACGACCGGTTTTATACATGTGAATATTTCTGTGCGTAGGTACTTTTCAAGTTTTGGCCTTACGCCATCTTCTGGTATGAAAGCTGCACAGTCTTTTATACATGAAGCCCCTGGTCTCTAATCTGAGCTGCTGTTAACTTGCGATTTCTGAGGCTGGTGACTCGGATGAACTTATCCTCAGCAGCAGAGGTGACTCTTGGTCTTCCTTTCCTGGGGCGGTCCTCATGTGAGCCAGTTTCATTGTAGTACTTGATGGTTTTTGCGACTGCATTTGGGGACACAATCAAAGTTTTCCCAATTTTCCGGACTGACTGACCTTCATTTGTTAAAGTAATGATGGCCACTCATTTCTCTTAACTTAGCTGATTGGTTCTTGCCATAATATGAATTCTAACAGTTGTTCAATAGGGCTGTCGGCTGTGTATCAACCTGACTTCTGCACAACACAACTGATGGTCCCAACTAGTGATGGTCAAATGAAGCTTCACCAACCAGTGTCTTTACTTTCTGAGCTCACTAAATGGTGCTCTCTGTTCAACAAAGGGTTTGAAAACCCATTGAATTGCCATTCATTTAAACTTTTTCTTTGAACAGAGAGCGCCATCTAGTGAGCTCAGAAAGTAAAGACACTGGTTCGCGAAGCTTCATTTGACCATCACTAGTCCCAACTCCATTAATAAGGGAAAAAATTCCACTAATTAACCCTGACAAAGCATACCTGTGAAGTGAAAACCATTTCAGGTGACTACCTCATGAAGCTCATTGAGAGAACACCAAGGGTTTGCAGCGCTATCAAAAAAGCAAAGGGTGGCTACTTTGAGGAATCTAAAATATAAGACATGTTTTCAGTTATTTCACACTTTTTTGTTAAGTACATAATTCCATATGTGTTCATTCATAGTTTTGATGCCTTCAGTGAGAATCTACAATGTAAATAGTCATGAAAATGAAGGAAACGCATTGAATGAGAAGGTGTGTCCAAACTTTTGGCCTGTACTGTAGTTTGTCGAAAAAAGTGCTAAGAAAGTCATAGTATAGTATGTTGAAAAAGTAATAAAAAAGTATAGTATAGTATGTTGAAACATTTATAAAAAGTCATAGTATAGTATTTTGAAAAATGTGATAAAAAGTCATAGTATAGTATGTCAAAAAAAGTGATAAGAAAGTCATAGTATAGTATGTTGAAAAAAGTAATAAAAAAGTCATAGTATATTATGTTGAAAAAGTCATAAAAAAGTCATAGTATATTATGTTGAAAAAAGTCATAGTATAGTATGTCAAAAAAAGTGTTAAAAAAGTCGTATGTTGAAAAAAGTGATAAAAAAGTCATAGTATAGAATGTTGAAAAATTTATAAAAAATCATAGTATAGCATGTCAAAAAGTCATAGTATATTATGTCGAAAAAAGTCATAGTATAGTTATGTTGAAAAAAATGATAAAAAAGTCATAGTATAGTATGTTGAAAAAAATGATAAAAAAGTCATAGTATAGTATGTTGAAAAATGTATAAAAAGTCATAGTATAGTATGTTGAAAAAAGTGATGAAAAAATCATAGTATAGTATGTTGAAAAAAAGTGAAAAAGCCATAGTATAGTATGTTGAAAATTTATTAAAAGTCATAGTATAGTGTGTCAAAAAAAGCTGTAAAAAGTCATAGTATAGTATGTCGAAAAAGTAATAAAAAAGTAATAGTATAGCATGTCAAAACATTTATAAAAAGTCATAGTATAGTATTTTGAAAAATGTGATTAAAAGTCATAGTGGCATAGTGGTATGTTGAAAAAATCCATAAAAAAAGTCATAGTATAGTATTTTGAAAAAGTCATAGTACAGTATGTCCAAAAAATTCATAGTATAGTATGTCGAAAAAAGTAAAAAAAAAGTCATAGTATAGTATGTCCAAAAAATTAATAAAAAAGTTATATTATAGTATGTTGAAAAACGTGATAAAAAAGTCATATTATAGTATTTCAAAAGAAGTCACAGTTTATTATGTTGAAAAAAGTCATAAAAAAGTCATAGTATAGTATGTCGGAAAAGTGATAAAAAAGTTATGTCGAAAAAAGTGATAAAAACGTCATATATATATATATATCAAAAAAAAGCTATAAAAAGTCATAGTATAGTATGTTGAAAAAAGTGATAAAGTCATGTCACAATAAATAAAATGCTGCAATAAGAATAGGTGGTATGTCTGAGAAAGTCTGGAAGAGAATGCATACTCCACACAAAAAGTTCCTGCCCGGACTGGGAATAGAATCAGAGAATAAAGTCTGCGATGCCTACTTGCTGGTGTTAACTGGAGCAGTGCTAACCTCTAAGCCACCATGCCTCCATGAAGCATGTGGACATTCACAGTTCTGTAAATGCATGCTCACTGTAATTTTATGCATCGGAGACAAGAGTGAAGTTCTGGCATTAACCGGTTTATTTAACCAATCAAACAGTGCCTACAGTATCATTATTATTAGATGGGTTGCAATGTTTCACAGAAAATAAAACGTACACACCGTGCGTCCAGGATTACGGCTGCCGGCACCTTAATATTCTGAATATGAATGGCAAAATGGTGATGCGTCGCCTTAAATTTTGCTGCCGTAGGACGGCATTATTTCCTTTCCTTTCCTAAAGGATGGTCCAGTGTATCCTATGCTAAAGGAGGTAACAAAGGAAGCATTAAAGCACCTTTCCTTATCACTTAGACAATTCCAACGGCTCTTATCATGGCAGCCACTTAACTACTTGGGGGACATTTCACTCCATTAGGAACCTTCCACAGCCCTAGAATAGCATGTTTAACGAAGTGATAAAAAAAGTCATGCTATACCATGTCAAAAAAAGTCATAGTATAGTATGTCAAAAAAAGTCATAAAGTCATGGTATACCATGCCGAAAAAAGTCATAGTATAGTATGACGAAAAGAACCATAGTATAGTATTTCTAAAAATATTCATGAAAAGTCATAAGTATGTCGAAAAAAGTCACAAGTCATGAAAGTGAAAAAGACCCTGGAAATCAGCACAGGGAATCAACCACTATGGCAGAATCCCAATATAATTGTAAATAAAAATCATAAAATGGAATTAATGGAAAGACAATGGAATTATTAATCTTTGTTACATAATTTCAAGTAATGCTTTCAAAACGTGATAAATTAGTTACTGATTATAAAATATTGAATGGTGAATATTTGACTTTCATCACATGCTGTTCTTTGGATAGTGAGTTTTTTGGTTTCACATAACAAAGCAATAAATATAACACCACAAACGTATTCTGGGGGAGCTGCATAACTTCATTGAAGTACCATGTAAGTGTAAAATATATATTTCTTTCACTATGTATTAAGTATGAACAACTGGATTGCTGATAAATACACCTATACAGAAATAATGGGTTTCTGAAGCATGTGAAAGTCAATATAAGAAAAAAAGTGGAAAATTGATGAAAATTGGAAAATGCAAATATGATTTTGTATGAGGGGTGCACAGGTAATAGGGGTATGGTATTGAATCGTAAACCTTGAATAGTGTTAATTTGGTTTGATGTTATGTATGTAATATATATGTAATTTTGTTGCAAGAAATAAAAAAATATTAAAAAGAAAATGTTACGAGCAGTGATATAGACAATGATGGATTAGTTGTTGTAGATATTAAAATTCCATGTGTTGTAAAAGCTGACCAATTGTATTGGCTCAAATGTAGGCCTATGACTACTTTCTTGAACTCAGATTATATTTCATTAGAGTCAACATGAGCAAGAGGAGCTCAGCAGACATCCAGGACCTTTTTTGGTGCTAAAAAAGAGTGAGATGGAAAATGAGCTTAGGTCTTATAGATGATAATGTGGCCTGTGTTTTCTGTGGTTGTCATGCAGGCTTGTGTGGTCCTTCGGGTCCCAGTGACCCGAAGGACCACACAGCACATTTACACACAGTTTAAGCTGACCAAAATGCTGTACAAACAAGCACTAAGGTGCTGTATTAATGTCACGGGGTGGAAGTTCTACTTTATTTGAGCATGCTTTTATTGGATTTGTTGTGCTTTTATTTGCTGTGGTTTTATTTGCTGTGTTTTTATCTTTTATTTGCATGCTTTTATTCTGAAATGTGTGTGTTTTTAATGTTTACTTCCGCCACCGGACACCGACTAATCAGGCTAATGACTCTCACCTGGGAGTGAGAGAGGGGGTTGATTGGCCCTTGGATAAAAAGGACAGAACAGGAACAGGCACACGGGAGAAGGAGGAGGCCACGGAGAACATGAGGGTAGTGATGGTCAAATGATGCTTTGTGAGCCATTTTCTTTATTTTCTGTGCTCACTAGGTGGCGCTCTCTGTTCAAAGAAAAAGGTTAAAGGAATGGCAATTCAGTGTATTCTCAACCCTTTGTTGAAGAGAGAGCCCCATCTAGTGGGCTCAGAAAATAAAGAAAATGGCTCACGAAGCATCATTTGGCCATCACTACATGAAAGAGGCCTGAGAGTATGGGAAAAGACACACATGGAGAGATGCATGGAAGATGGGAGAGCACACCAGAGAAAACGCTGAAAGCACGACAGAGCATACGGAACAGGCGGAGAAGCAGACAGGAGATTGGACGAAGAGAAAAGAAAAGGAAAAAGAACCGTAGAGGAGCCCTGAAGCTACAACGAAGGAAACACCAACACCGACTTCTAGCGGCAAAAAATGGGAGAGCGTAAAACCCTCTCTCTCCCGGGTAAGTCCCTTTTTGAGACCGGTGGTGGTAAATGGTATGAAGCGGTAGCAGTTGCTAAGGATGTTTTACTGCCAAAGTTTCTGCTGCAGGTTATGCCCCAAGGAAAGTGACGGAGGAAAAAGAGGCTGATTCCTGGCAGAGCCCGGCGGACGTTTTAAAGCCGAGACTCCTGTTCCGTTGGACTGTTTTAACCTTATTTTAGTGGTTGTGTTTTTAGTTTTTTTAATTGTTTTATCCTTTTAAAATAAATGTGTTATTCCTTAACTTGTGTTTTTTATTCATTGTTTTAAATACACTGCCTTACTGCTCTCCCCCGGCATGAAGGACCTGTTTTTTTATCTTTTACCTTAGTTGTATTACTGTAGTTTTAAAGAGGTCCTAGGCCTCAGTCCCAAACCTAGGTGGCATTGTCGGCCTTTTTTTTTTATGCTCAATTTTATATTTTACTTGAATGCACCCACCACCCCCCTTTGACATTAACCCTTGGTGACCCGAAGGACAACACATTATACTAAGGACAGTCTGGGCTGATGGTTATTTTTATGTATGTATTTAATTCAGTCTGACCACAATCAGTGATGCAATCATAGTCACCTAATTGTAGTTATTTGTTGGATAATTTATAAATCCTCAAGGGTACTGCAGAAGGCAGAGAGTTTGACACGAGTGCAGTTGAAGTGAGCGAAGCAGTGAACAGAATTCTCTCTGATTGGATTTGGCTTATATCAAACTACTTGGAAATCAAATGACCATATGAATAATGGCACATAATAATAATCTTGCTAAAATGTCATTGAGGAAGAGGAAATTGTGGCAGGTAGAGTTCATAGTCAGGATTTCAATGTAAACCATTTGTATAGTTCTAAAGTTCCTTCCCTAATAATTAATGGAACTCAATATGTGTCTGGAAAAGAACAGGAGTCTATCTGCATTAGATATGTAGAACTCTATTAAGCAACATCATCAACTGGAGAAAGCATTTCTGCCTTTGCTTTAGACACACTCAAAAGGATGAATTTGTCATTGTCGTGTTTGACAGGGTTGACATATGATGGGGCCGTGAATATGGCGGGCAAGAACTCGGGGGTACAGGCACTTATAAAGAAGCATCAACCATTGGCTTTGTACATACACTGTGTGGTACATTGTGTTTGGAAAGTGAGCCTGTCTGTAAATCATCGCCTTTGATTAGCAATCCCTTCATGGGTCCATGAAGTGGAGAATCTTTTTAACCCAGTCAGGCACTAGTTTTATCTCACCTTGATTACTGTTCACCAGTCTGGTTGAGTGCAGCAAAAAATAGCTCCAAATAAAGCAACAGAACAGGCAGTGGCCTATCCATCAGGTGCAAGCCTGAGTACAGAGAGTGTGCTTGCCAGTCTCTAATGGCCCAGAGTAGACAAGAGGTTGCATGCCATCTCATGAATTTTTTAGGAATATCTGTTTTAGTAAACAGCCAATTTGTCTGTCCAAAAGATAAATTATGTGAGAGACTAACACAGTTATAGTACACGGCAGGCTGCTAGGGGTTATCTAGTCAAGCAAAAACCCCGGACTGATGCTGTGTGCAGGTCGGTAATGTTTAGAGTCATCACAATGTGGAATAGCTCGCCAAATATCATAGTGGAGGCACCAGTAAGGCCAGTTCAAAAGACTTAGAAAACACTTCAACATTAACTAAACATGATTTAATCTAACTAACTCACTAATACAGGATACACTACACATTTGCCTGTCATTATATGCAAGTTATGTGTGTGAAATGTGTGTCAATGGCTTGTAGTGCCCTTGTGTACATGTATGAAATATATCTCATTCAACAGGGATGGACGAACAAAGGAAGATTTTTCAGCTAAGAACCCAAAATGATAATCTGTTTACTGGGAGGAACACTGCCAAGAAGGCCATGGGACTGAGTTAACTTTTGATGTCTGTTTTTTCAATGCGTAATCAATGCAATAATGCACTATCAATATTGTTCAGGTAGCTTTACTTCAGTCAGGGACTTCTTGCAATAGATTTAACCATTTATTGCAACAGATGGGAATACAGTTATGCTTGGCGCTGATGACGCCGCTCTTGATAATGCCTCCTGGACCAGCCAAGCAGCATGCTAAGCTGAAACATGGTAGCCTGATAAGCCAGACCCACATCCAGATGTTGGGTCTGGGAACTCACCATTTACAGGGCTCAATCCGAGGGGCGGTATAAATGGTTGTCTTTCTGTAAATGGTTCCCTCTGCACGTAATAGGATAGCGCTACAACCAGGCAGAGCAACCAAGAAGGAAGAGAAGCTAGTTGATAGATTAAACTTTTGCCGTACCCGGTCGGCAAAACTCCGAACACATCTTCCTTTTTTAAGAATGATTTCAGTGCCGTTCTTTGTTCTTTTCTCAAAGAAAAGCTGAACTCCAAGTCTTCCAGAAGACCGCTGTTCCCAGCAGCAGCAGCCATAAGCCCCGCCCACCGACTCTATACACAATGTGATTGGCCTGACCAAAATTTGGTTTTTGGAGTTAATAATGTAGTGTATTGTTATATATGATTTTCGCCAAGAATGAATACCCTTGTTTAATAGTTCTGAATGGAGCCACCTTTGGCCGTATGGTGTACTACAGATCTGCTGCGTGTAGTCTTGCGTTACTTCCCTCCCCGATCAGAAAAGCTGTATACTTTTGATCGGGTAGGTTCAACGTACAAAGTACTTCACCCAGTATATCAATTTTCTAAAATTAAATTGATGTTTAGGTTGATAACTTCAATGTATCTAATGGGGTTATTATTCCCATGCACTGTAACGATCGTACTGCACTTTGCATGGTTTGACAGAAAGTTTGTTTATGTTCTTTTTGACCGTGAGTTTCTGTGTACTGAGGCCAACGTCGCTAACGTGGCTAAGGTGGCTAGCCATAAACTTCGCTAGTCACGTCCATACATTGAGAGCAATATTACTCCGTGTCTATCATGTGTGTATATTTAATCTCAGTATAGTTTTGGTATATATATGAGACAACAGTGTATGTTAAGCGAGTATTCACAAACGTTAATTAGTTGTCGTTCCATGTGTGTTAACATTCTGTCTGCGTGCCTTGCTTACTAGCAAGCACTGATAGTGTACAATGGGATATTGACGTAGTACATGTAGCCCATGTAACGCAATTTATATTTTGCTTGTGCAGATGCTGTAAATGTGTACACCAAAGTCTGAAGACAATGTTCTGATTTATTTTCCAAAGGTATGTGGCTCCATAATGTAATTAGGTTTTAATGAAGTGAAACTTTATGCATTTAGGCTGCAGTTATGCCATTCTATATGAGAAGTTTAAAAGTTATGATTCAGATGATGGTTTTGTATGCATTTTCTATTGCTGAAAGAGTGATTGGCAGAGAAGCTGTATACTTTTGATCGGATGCTGTAAATGTGTACACCAAAGTCTGAAGACAATGTTCTGATTTATTTTCCAAAGGAAAAATAAAGAAGAAAAATTCAACATTTCGCCTCTGTTCCTGATGCTTGACAATCGTTACACTCGCAAGTCAATGGAGAGTGCCTAGACCCCCCTGGCTGCGAAATAAATTTGCTGCTACCAGGGTGCGTCTAGATTTCTAGGCTAGAAACATGGAGCACCATGCAGAAACCCCCCTGGGTAAAAAAAAGAGTGAGCCAAAAGAAAGACATCGACAACCATTTTAAACTTTGAGTCATGTTAGGACTCTGAACTAGGAAGGTGGAGGCTGGCGTGGAGGAGGCAGAACGTTGCCAGCAGCAGCAGTGAGTGAAGCAGCGTCAACGTTCATATTTCTAACATTCAAACGCATGATCTTCAATTGTTATTGTGTCCTAAACTTGGTAAAACATAAGGGCAGAGCTACTAGAAATGATTGCTCTCCGAGTAGGGGGTCAACCCAAGTTCCTTAATGGATGACTGGCAGTTCATCTGTGAGGCCTCAAATGATGCGAGTTGACTGCTACTGTGTAACATCAACCAAATGTTGTTGATCTGATCAGGGTAAAATAGTGGGGTTAAGTGAAACTAACATCATAACTAACAAAGGTCTCTTCAGTTTAATGTTTCAGAGCAATATTCCAAAGACAGCAGTGTTAAACAGCTCAAACATTTCGAATTAATAGCGGTTTAATTAATTTCCACACCATAGACAACTGTCATATTAGTTGCCAACACACACACACTGTCAAAACAGTGAGTGCAAAGCAAACAACATTAAAATAAAAAGCAGACAGCCTAAAGAAATAATGAATGAATACATTAATAACAAACATTCAATTATTTTCTGATCAGTGAAGGCAAAATCGAAGACTGCCCTTTTAATGCCATCGTGATAAGACGGGTTAGCCTTTTACTGTGGTTAACTATGAAAAAATTAATGTAAATGTCCTAAACAGAGTGGGCAGGTGGTAGTTTGTGTGTGAATATAACAGTATGTGGCTGCTGTCAGCAGACCCAGCTTCCCAACTGTCATCACAAACGGAGGTCGCTTCACATGACGCTTCAGAAGAAAAGATGTCTCATCCTTCCTCCTTTCCTCTCTCCTCGCATGATTTCTCTGTGGGATGAACTAAGACGCGAGGAAGGGAAGCAAGTGAAGGAAACATGTTTGCAATTTAAGGACTTGGAACATAACCCAGGTTAACCTGTAACAGTCTTTGCTACGCTAAACCCAATGGGGAAAACTGAGTCATCACAAAGTCAAAAGCTGTTCAGATTCATGCAGAATGACTGAAAATACCACAAGGAAAAGGAAATGCAACTACAACAGAGACTGGGAAACTATTTTTAACTGGGTGATCCATTTGAAGGCAATTCTCAGAGTTTTTTTGTGAAACTTGTTTTGGGGGTAAGCAAAGGGGCGGAATAGAAATGTTATTTTTTTAAGTTAGATAGACATATCAACATTTTGGACTACTTTCAAGCATTGGTAACGTGTCCCACATTGTCCCATGCAAACATATTCTTTATTCTTTCTTTTTGTTGGCTAACCAAGGTGCATTTTGGCAGGAAACATTCAATCGCAATGCTTAAATTCTAATCGCTTCTATATCTGTCCAGGTACTAGCTTTAAAAGACTTAAGGCTAGACTATTGAGCCCAAGGGCCGACACAGAGACAGGAGGCAGAGAGCAAGTTAGATGATTTTTGTTTTTAGGATTGGTAGTGTGAGCTGGGCTGAAGGGGGTTCTGGGGCCTCATGTATAAAAGACATCGCAGCTTTCATACCAGTAGATGGTGTATGCCCAAAACTTGAAAAGTACCTACGCACAGAAAAATTCACATGTAGTAAACCGGGCGTACCCCAGGTCCTGCACATCTTTTCTTTACACATGACAGTCAACGTGAAATTGAGCCCACGGAAATGACTATAAATTTGCCCCTGACATCATTCTTTGATGTGTAGTACACACGGATCCACTGCCACGAATGGATGAAATAATGAAATAGTAAATACAGTAAAAGAAATAGCTTCAGAATTAAGACAAATAGACTATGTTCTGCACAACATAAGTGTAAGAAGGGATTAAAACGTATATGCCAAGTCTCCTACCACTTTTTCACATTCTGTTTATGATCCAACCAGCGCTGTGAAGCTGCCAGGAAGTGAAGTGGAAACTTGATTTTGTCGTGTTTGGTGAGTTTCTGCACTTTTCTGTTCGAATTTTCCACGTTACAGAGCCAGACAAGACTTTCTCACATTCGCATATTCTCACGTCTGCACAAGAGTTTCCATATGTGAAAATTAAGATTAAATAAAGTTTATTTTGTTCTTGACTAGATCTACCTGACTTCAGGAATGCGTGCAAAGTGAAAACCCGGTGATAGAACTGGAATTTTGGCATGTTAAAACCTCCTAAGTGCCATGGAAAATGGTTCATTATTCAGTAACTTTAAAAACATCGGTCTTACAAAAACTTTCCCTTCAACAAAGAGAGCAGCTGAGGAGAGAAAACAAGCCCTTTCTGGGGGAGACCCTCAACAGAACTCTAAAAGGGGCTGTGTGGGCCGGGGCTAGACAAGAGGAAGGCGTAGAGGGCGACGCAAAGCCTCAGCTACAGGTTGATATCTGAAACATTTGATATTTGTATATATTTACTGAGTAAATGGTGGACCAAATTAAATTAGAACACTGAAATTCATTGTTAATAGTTAAAAAATATTCCAATATCTAAAAATAGCAATGGCACTTTAGTAGAAGACATTTCCAAGTTGTTAACATGAATATATATTAAGTCTGATTTAATAAATTGTTAATCAGCAATAACAATATTCTACCTAACAATATTGTTCTATGTACTGTTTTCCAGTCTCACAGAACACTCAGCTGGGGGAGCTGAGTGTTCCGGGTCATCCAATGTGGAGGTTCCGCTTACTGTACCCTCAGAACAACTAAGTCCTCAAGAGGAATTTGGTAAATCTCAGTGATGAATTTAAGTTTAAATCTAAAATACATATAATTACAGTTATCAGTGAGAGAAAACCTCTGAGACACAACTGACAGTACAATACAGTACATGGATTAATGACAATTTGGTAAATATTTGGGCCGTTTCCATACTGAACCATTAAATTATGTGTTTGTTCTACATGTCGATCGGTTGACCTTTAATTGTCCTCAACTAAATTATCCTTTATAGCTTGAGCTCAAATTTCTTTGCAGAAAGAAATATGGAGATGATCTCTGCTATCTTGGCCTCATGTCCCTCTGCTGAGCCCCATTGAGGCTCTGCATCATCATGGTCTTTTCTGCGGCAGAAAGCCTCAGAGCACTGGAAAGAAACAAGACCATAGCACCTAAAGGGCCTTCTTGAAGCAGAGGCAGTTGGTCATCCCTTGTGTTGTCTCTGCCCAGAGCCTGCTGTTATTAGGTTGGATCTCCTTAATATAAAACTTTAATTAACCAGAGTAGACTTGCTGAGCGTGCTCTGCTATATTGGCTAGGATGCATGTTCTTTAGGGTTGGAGAAAACTTGGATACCCAAAGGCAACTCATATAAATGTAAAAAGTAAATCTATTTATTTGAAGTGTTTGCATTATGGCTCATTGTTATGCACTATCAACTCAAAGTAAGGTCCTAGATTTACTAAGAAACCTAGTTTCTAACTTAATTCAGAATAGCTTAAGTTGAGTATATAGTACTACAAGTTATTCGCCTGAAATAATTTATTTTATTAGAATCATTTTGTATTCTGTATTCTATTCCTCCCCAGGTGCAGAGTTCTTACTGGCGGTTCTGTGGGGACTGTTATGTAAATCATCACAAAAAACAGCCTCTCTACAACAAGGAATGTGTAATCCATGTTTTTTTTAAATCCATACCTCCAACCATCTGTGTCATTAGAGGAGAGGGTGGATATTGCTCCAATGAGCGAAATCTTCATTTTGTTGTTCAGGTGTATGCAGCCAGTTAAAGATAATGTTAATGAGTGGTTTTCTTTCTTTTTGCCAGCTTGCATTTTGCCCACTATAAAGGCGGCAAACTGCTCTTGTGAAGGCACAAACTTCACGTGTTACCAGGCAAACCAGTGATTTTAACCACCATCAATGGTAAAAAACAATTCACTACTTAGATTTCTATTGCATATATTGTTTTGGCATTGTGTCTACAACTGCAGTAGTGCCAAAATGTTACAGCACATTTTATTGTCATTAACAAAGACATTTTTTTGTCCTCTGCAAGAAACAAAATAGTTAGCTATTAGGTATATGTGCCATACTGTGATTATAGGAACTTTTACAATGTGTCTCAACCATTCACAATGTGTAGATGGAACTAACGTTTTTAAAATGTGTACAAAGTATGTTGTCAATGTGTATTGATTATGTTGTTCATTTACTTTTTTTGTTCTAAGGGCATTATGACTTGCATCAGCCACTTTATGTTTGCCAAACATGCCAGCAGAAGCGGACCCCTGACTTTAAAGCTGCATTGTGTAAGAATTTCTCCCATCTAGCGGTGAAATTGTATATGACAACCAACTGAATATTACTTTCTAGCCCTTCCTCTACGGTGGCGCCATCGTTTACACGCAGCTGTTCTAGCCACTCCAATATTAACTTTGGTCTTGTTGCTTTGCCTGTCGTGTTGTCGTTTTAATTCTATTTTTCACTTCCCTGGCGAGTAATCTCCCCCATGCATTCGTCACGGTGCCAATAGGTGTAAGAGGGCGAAAGGCGGAGGTATGTCCCTCTTTGGCTAACGTATTTTAAAGATGGAGGCGCTACATGGCTGCCGTCATTCGAGCGACTTGCCTGTATGTATTCTGAATGATCCTGAATGGCAGATTCTACGCTTACGAGAATACTTTGATTAGTTGGTAGAAGTAATTACACATGAATGAGCACATATTTGTGAAAGAACAAAGGTTTTTTTGCGAAGAATCAACTCAAAAAATTACACAATGTAGGTTTAAGGACCTCCTTAGAAGTGGATATTGGCCGGCCTCTGTCAACACTTTCACTCTCTACACATCGGAACTACTGAGCTCCTTTCAGTAACTCAAACTCATCTCTCCAGGATTCTAGAGACAGGCCTTCGCAAAGCTGCTGGAGCATCGTACAGCATGAGGAAGAGTAAGTGTAACTGTTCCTCATGTATTATAACATTTATTAATATAAGCAGACTTCATCACAAAAACTATTTAAATATATATATTTCTTCTAGTCTGGACATCATCATCATCATCAACGGCGATGCCCTGCAGTACATCTTCCTAGAGTTTTTATTTGAGGAAGCTCTGCTGTGGTGCTGTTTTCACCTGCCCAGCCTGCACGCCAGAAATGTTGGCTGTTGTAGCAGATGGAAACAGAAAGATATATCACTGTGGCAGAACTTCAAGGTGATCTTTGTTCCAGTGTTTTCATTCTTTTTCTTTAGTTAATTATATATTTCATGGATGTATTTTCCTTCTTTTTTCCTCAGCCCTGAGGAGCCTGCATTTTTTGAGGGGCTCTTCATGGCTGCATTTGGCGAAGGAAATCTGAGGACTATGGAGAACTAACATTTTTTGAAGGTAGGGTTCTTCCTCAACCAGTTTGGCCACAAGGATAGCAATGCTCTATGTTTGAAAGAAATCATTGATCCAACAGGTGTCAAGGGTGTTTCCATTCACCTGGACTGTAACATTGCTGCCCATGACTCGGAAGCGTTGTGCGCAAGCGGAGGTAAAATATTTTGTAAGTTCTGATTGATTTAAACAACGGTGACCCACTAACTAGTAATGGTCAAATGAATCTGGGTGTCTCAGGCTCTGCACTCTCATTGCTCACATCTTACCTGGCAGACCGAACCTACAGGGTAACTTGGAGAGGATCTAGCTCAGATTCTCCCACTCAAAACTGGGGTTCCTCAGGGATCAGTCCTGGGTCCCCTCCTTTTTTCTCTGTACACCAACTCGGCTTTTCTTATCACAGCTACGCAGATGACACCCAACTAATTCTCTCCTTTCCTGAGTCTGAAACTCAAGTAGCAGCACGTATCTCGGCCTGTCTGACCGACATCTCTTCTTGGATGTCCACACACCATCTGAAACTCAACCTCGACAAGACTGAGCTCCTTTTCCTTCCAGGGAAGGGCTCTCCTACCCAAGACCTGACTGTAACAATTGACAACTCTGTGGTAGTCTCCACCCAGACTGCTAGAAACCTGGGTGTGACACTTGACGACCAACTCTCCTTCACTGCCAACATTGCTGCAACTACCCGATCGTGTAGATACATGCTGCATAACTTCAGAAGGATACGTCCCCTTCTAACGCAGAAGGCGGCTCAGGTTCTGGTTCAGGCTCTAGTCATCTCACGTCTAGACTACTGCAACTCCCTCCTGATTGGCCTGCCTGCATGTGCCGTCCGACCCCTGCATTCAGAACGCAGCAGCTCGGCTTGTCTTCAACCTCCCCAAGTTCTCTCACACCACACCGCTCCTCCGCTCTCTTCACTGGTTACCTGTGAATCAGCTTCAAGACACTAGTACTTACATACAGGGCCACGAACAGATCAGCCCCAGCTTACATCCAGGACATGGTCAAACCATATGCCCCAACCCGCCCACTTCGCTCTGCATCAGCCAAACTGCTTGCTGCCCCCCTCACAGTGAGGGAAAACTAATCACTCAACGAAATCCCAACTGTTCACTGTCCTGGCTCCCAAATGGTGGAACGAGCTCCCTATCGACATCAGGATGGCCGAAAGCCTACACATCTTTCGCCGAAGGCTAGAAACACATCTCTTCCGACTACACCTTACTACTTGTTGCCTGGAGTTTGAACCCTCACAGTTGAAAGCACTTAATTGTAAGTCGCTTTGGATAAAAGCGTCAGCTAAATGACATGTAATGTAATGTAATGTTATAAAAGAGATACACGAGTATAGTGCAAAGAAGTGCTTAAATTCTTCTCTTGTGTGCATGTTTTAACACGTGCCTTTGCTATGTTTTGTTTAATTGATTTATGTTTTCTTTTTGTTTGCTGTGCTTTTATGAAGTGTTAGGTCCACTTCTCTCTGGTTGCCCCTCCTGTTGAGTGTGGCTCCTGTCGCTTTTTAGTATCTCCTCCATTTGTATATTCTGTTTGTTTTATTTCTGATTATTTTTAATTCCAGTTATTAGTATTTTACATTTAGTTTTATTGTTTACATTTTTACTGATTGTTTTAATATATACAATATATTTATATTTTGAATCTACGTCTCTTGAGTTTTTAATTGTGGACTTGCCTGTGTTCGATGAGTAGTTAAGAAGTAAGGAATTGGGTTTGAATCCCAAGCTTGGTTATTCTTTGGGTGAAAGTCCCAAGGTGGCGTTATCGCCATTTTTATCGGTCATACAATTCAGTCAACACCCTTACACGTGTTTGGTTACATATGGTTAACGACCAGTGGGGACATCACCTGCCAACTATGTGTCATCACCAGATGCCGTGTTCATGTCTGGTTTTGTGAAGAAATAATTAAAAGTTAACATGCTAAAGTGCCTAAATTCAACAAAATAAGGATACACGAAGGCCCTAATTATAATCAATCTGTTATGACTTTCTATATTATATATTAACGTGTAATGTATCGGTTTTGACTTAAATTCAGAGAATTCTAATGAGGTTAAACAGCCAACCATCAGGGACAAAAGATCCTTGAAAGGTTCGACATTATGGAGAAGCCAACTCACTTAGAATCACAAGGGAGAGGACATTTCCTAATTAGGTTAGACATTACAGGGAAACCATATGTTAGATCTTACATTATGAGTAACATCCTTCTTCAGAGGGGGGCTGAGAAACCACTGAACTAGGATTGCACAAGGAGGCATGAACAAGCCAAAGTGCCTACAACGGGCCAATGGAACCTGGCCCCAAGCCAACCGAGGGGAGGAGACGACACCCGAGTAGGATAGGATAAAAAACTGTCTAGTTCAGGGAACGGGGCCATTCTGTGGAGCTTCAGGGTGAAGTAGAAATGGTCCACATCGATGTGTGTCTTGTAATCCTTTTGCTTTATTACTTGTATTAAATATAGATCGAATGAGAGAAGTTGTCTGGGCTTTTATGACTTCCTCTCAATTAAAGAACACAACAGATTATCATATATTTCATTTATTTCCCTGCAGGAAGGGAACATACCAAGTCGTACAATCAAGATTGGTTAAAAAGGTTTATCTTTTTTTATATGTAACACACATTCAAAAGGGAAAGTGTTATGTGTTGTGTTACAGTGAATTTGCTTTCACTTTTATTTCTACAGAGACTCCAGATACATCTCATGCCAGTGAAGACACTATATCAATCAAGCTATAGTTTATAATCATTTCCTCAATTCAATTCAATTCAGTTTTTAATATATCGTATCAAATCATGACAAGAGTTACCTCAAAACACTTTACAGATAGAGTAGGTCTAGACCACACTCTTTAATTTACAAAGACCCAACAATTCCAGTAATTCCCCCAGGAGCAAGCATTTAGTGCGACAGTGGCGAGGAAAAACTCCCTTTAGAAAGAAACCTCGACGTAGCAGGGCACAGCAGAGCATAGCAGGGCGTAGCAGGACGTAGCAGGACGTAGCAGGACGTAGCAGGGCACTGCAGAGCGTAGCAGGGTGTAACAGGGCGCAGAGCAGGACCACCGGGACAGCTGCAACCATGATTTAGGTGCCACCCTAAGCCAAGGCAACATGCTGGGCGAAAAAAGGACAAGGATGCACACAGATGGAAAGAGAGAGGAGAGAGGCGCTCAGTGTGTCAAAGGAAGGCAGTCTAAAACACTCTCCACCAACAAATGAATGGCATTAGCTCCTAATGTAATCAGAGTTAAGCCAACTACAGCGCAATCATTACATTTGTTTTTAAATGACCTCAGTTTATTGCTAATTGCAGCAGAGGGACTGACTGTTAACGGCACAGCAGCGGCACTTTCTAACATGAAAAAGTGAAGTTGCCTAGTTTTATATACACAGTAAGATACCAATATCTTCACTCAAGCTATAAAGCTGAGGATGCACAGCTTCCGAAAGACAGTATCTCAGCGGGCCGTCGGATCTTTAGGATGCAAACGATTATAACCGTGCGTCCACTTAAGACCTATTGATACTGAAGGAATCTGCTGCTAGTTAGCTTCAGTATAAATGGGCCTATTGACATCAAGTGCAACCTTCTTTCTCTTGTAGAACACTTTTATTTGGATACATCCCTTTGCATGAGAACATCAAATAAGAAAGTAATTGGCTCATGCAAACAACTGTGCTTGCATTGTTTCAAAGCAAATTAGCTGAGCTCATGCATAAAAATGTACAGTGTTAGCCTGAGATCCATTACTGCAGGGGGAGAGCCAACACAGGCAGAAGGAAGGCTTTAAAAATAGAACATGTCAACAAGGCTCTGTGTGCTCTTTCTTTAATGGGTACACCCTCCGAAGAATAATTTCCAGGCTTGGTGGATATAGGATATTATTTTGAAATGACTTATGATTGTGTCCCCAAAAGCTGTTGCTGTAATTGACACTTAATCAAATCACCTGAGCAAACAAGTTTCAACTGGAGTTTGAAAGTTTGTGTTGTTTGTGTTCACACGGGAATCCACAGCAAATATGCCTGACCTTCGTTTTAAATGCAATGAGGCTAAAGGAACATTTATGCACTGTGTCTGGGAGTGTGACTTATTAAAACATTCTGGAGGGAGTGATCAATAAAACTACGTTCATATTGTCAGTGAACATTCCACTTGACCCCAAATTGATATGCTGCACCTGTGTCCAACAAATCTAAATCTAAACCCCAAGAATATAAATATAGATTTCGCTATACTGCAGGCAAAAAAGGACATGTTGAACAAAAAGAAATCCACAGCATAGTCCCTAATATTCTTGAAGATATTAGCTCACTAAGAATGTGCAAAGCCAAACTCCAGATTTCAGTTTTGAGTTCATGTGCTTGTGGGAAGCAGTGATAGTGTGTACAGTTTACCTTGACATCCAAGCCCGATGGAGCAAGTACAGCGAAAAGAATGTATCAGACTAGATAAATGCAAGTACTCAGTCAATGCGGTACAGCGGGCCAAATCCACTATTCATTTTTTATGCGTTGCAGGAAGTCAGTGTTTCGTCATTCCAAACAGCAAGTTGTTGTTTTCTGTGTTTCCTGAAGTTTATAAAATGATACTGATTTGAGGCAGGCCACACGTATTTCATAACTTTGTGGTAATATCTCAAGTTCTACCATGGACTCTGTAACCTTGGTTACCTTGTTACAAGCCATTCTAGCGTGGTATAGGCATAGGTATAAGCCTGCAGGGAGACTCAGCTCGATTTGTGCCAGTTCTCATTAATATTCAAACGAGCTAAGCTGTTTGAATCTGATTGGCTAACAGCTAGCCAATGAGAGCGTGGCTATCAACATCCTTTACCCAGCGCAACTGGGCGAGCTCATGAATAGTAATGAATTCAGGCAACATGATGTCAGACTGACCAACTTTCTTTTCAGTGGCTAGAGACACAACACAAACACATATGGACCAAACATATTTCAAAAACTACAAGTAAAAACGGTGTTGTGTGGCAGGGCACCTTTAAAACAACTTCTGCAACTATGTTAATGTTAACGCAATTTGTTACCAGATTTGGGTTACTTTGGCTGCTATTTTTATCATTAAACCTCACCCCTATCAACTGGATAGACAAATATGGACAACAGTTATTAAATATTAAATAGCTCAGTCCTTGCCGCAGCGGCCGTGGGTTCAATTCCTGCAGCCATTTGCTGCATGTCATTTCCCCTCTCTCTCCCCCTTTACTGTCTTCAGCTGTCCTATCTAATAGGCCTAAATTGCCCAAAACATTTTCTTTAAGAAAAAATTTAATAAATAGCAATACTGAACAGTAGTAGTAGAAACAATAGTTAGCCAGCAATGATGGTTCCAAAGCTTCACAACATTTGTTTTTCTTACAGCACATATGTATCCCTTAGAGATAGGGTGAGAAGCTTAGTCAACCGTGAGGAACTCCGAGTAGAGCCACTGCCTCTTTTGTGTCGAAAGGAGCCCGTTGCACTGGTTTGGGCCATAACTGTAAGGATGCCCCCATGGGCGTCTCCCTAGGGAGGTGTTTCAAGCACATCTAGCTGGAAGGAGGCCTCGGGGAAGACCCACGACTAGTTAGAGAGATTACATCTTCACCCTGGCCTGGGGACGCCTCGGGATCCCCCAGTCAGAGCTGGGAAAGAGAGGTTTGGAGCTGACTGAGTTTGAAGTGGAAGAGAGAGAGGGCGAAAGGATGTGAATAAAGTAAGCATGAAGATAATCTTCCTGTTGAAGCTTCTGTTGATGAAAGGAAAAAGAAGCTTGAAAAAGAAAGTGAGGGCTCACAAAGGGAAGTAAAAGACAGAAAGGACCAAAAAGATGAAGAGAAAAGAGAATATTTTTACAGTGCAAGTTAGCGGCAGAGGAAAGAGCCTGAATACCAATCGTGCAGGAAGAAGGCTTCTCTATTTAGGTTATAGATGACAAACATCTAATGTAAGAATTTCAAAACATTTCTTGCTAAGCCTGGGAGTCTGAGAATCCCTTTGAAGAGTCTGTGGCATCTGACACGCATCATGATGACACTCAAAATTCCAAAAAATACAACCAAAAAGCTGCATGAAGGAAACCGAGATACAGCTGTATGTAAATATGAACCCACAGCAACACAGTTTCTCATCAATCAGAGGTTTGAGCAACAGCTGGTGGAGCTGTGACAGATCAGAGAACAGCTGCTACAAAATACCCTATCACTAATTATCTCAGCATCGATTTGTCTCTCTCTCTCCCTCTCTCTCTCTCTCGCTCTCTTTTAAAATGTGCACAGCTGCACAAATTAGAACTCATCGTGTTGTTTTGTTTCATTTTACATGTTTTTAGATGCAAGGACACTCTGAGAATGTCATTAGCTCCAATGTCAATCAACATTTATAAATCTGCTTAGCAAGCATACACAAATATGCTCCTTATAACTCCAGTTGTCTTGAGTATCAAAGTAATTCAGTGATAGTTGTCTGTGCATCGATGGGTACACTGCATACAGGAACTGATAATAGCTAATTCAGCATATCATCCATCACCTTTGTGAAATTGAGTTTAACACCCCTGCAGTAAAGGCGATTTCCACAACCTGCTAACTGACACTGGAGCAAAGACGACACGTGTCTTGGGGAGACTGATGCATCAATCTCTGTCAAGAACGCATCTCAGACCTCCTCCCAAGGTGGTTTAAAAAAACTGGATTTCAATCCATCTCCAATGCTTCTTGGATGTATTTACACTGCGATCAGCCATGGGTCCAATTGGTTGATTATTCTCAGTGAGCACAACAACAGACATATTGGAAACACTAAACAAATGGGCTGTGGCGAGCGACTCACACATCTGGAGCAAGGCTACGATTATGTACAAAGTGCCTCTCAGAATATGCTACAATAATCAGGAATGCACCGAATCCAGGGTTCGGATTCGGCCGAATATTGGACTTTTTGACAGGGTTCGGTTTCTGCCAAACCGTAGAATTTTTTCCACCAGTTCGGTGGAAAAAATTCTAAGGTACCCTACACTTACCGTAATGACGGCGCCGTTGATTACGGGAAGGTGTTTACGTAGGTGGAGCTTTCAATGCAGTAGGCTGTGAGAAAGTGGACATGGAACTGGTGAGCAGAAAAAGGCAGTACTTTCAGTCAAAAGAAGTCCAGCTACATGTTCAATTTGCAATGCCGATTTGTCTCATGGTGGCGAGGACCGTAAACAATACACAAAATGGCCGCTGTTAAGACATTTGCGTATGAAACATCCGAAAGAATACGAGTTGTGCATGAAGGAATCTACAGACAGCAGCTGAAATGCAGCAACTTCAGGTACGGCAAAGGAAGGACAGTCACTGCTAAAAACTGGTGTTAACCAGACTGTCCCTCTCCCGGGCTGTCAGCTGTTTTCTCGGCAGAGGAGTCTCCCTACAGTGGTAGCGGAGCGACCGAACAGCTGGCTGCTGCTTGTTAGCTAACGATAGCTTTCTAATTCCACCCACCCAACATGCCTTCATCATACACTGGTTAGCGAAAATTTGCCAAACAAAATTGTCACTCATCTGGCGATAGTGATGTGCTTTCCTACGATGTGAAAAGAGCGTGTGAATTGAACATTTAGTTGTTACATTTAACTATTTTAGAGGCTGTGGATGTTGTTTACTTCATTAATGTGTTTACTGTGTTAATGGACTGGGGATGGTAGTAGGATTTGGTTTTGGATTCGGCAGAATCTTAACTAGTGGATTCGGTATTCGGCCAAACCCCCAAAATCAGGATTTGGTGCATCCCTAACAATAATACAGTTCTGATCTGCTTGATACGTTGAGTGATTGTCCTGTCATCTCTCTGCCTACAATCAGTGCCCGCTCTGTCAGATCCATGTTCCAGAAATTAAATATCAGAAAGAGCCCTGGGCCTGACAGGATCCCTGGCACATTTCTTAAAGTTTGTGCAGATCAGTTATTGGATATTTTTACAGATCTTTTTAACTTGTCACTTACCCAGCACAAGTTCCACAAACTGTGAAAAGAATCTATTGTTGTACCCTCTGGCTAAGAACAAATCTCTGACTTCAATAATGACTGCGACTTCGCCACTCTGAGAAGACTGTCGAAGGGAGACGGGTATCTCTCTGCCCTGTCAGACGCTGCTCTAGCTTGTTACGTTACACCCGCAATCTCTTGTGGAGCTTTATACCTTTGAAAAGGCAGATAACCACAGGTTCCAGTTAATCTTATAATGGGTATGTGCATTGGGTAAGTTAAACAAACAGGGAAATAAACACCTTTTGTCCATGAGTCTCCTAGAAATGTGTGACATCCACTTCCTGAATTTAAATGGAAACAAAGATATGGCCATCGACTTCAGGAACGCCTCCTACTCAACCTTTCCAACCTCCAACTATACCCAGAGGTGCCAGAATTCATGGTGAGAAATCACTATGCAGGAGACAGTTGTCGTCCCTAGTTTGTAAGAAATAGCAACTGCATTCTGACTGGTACCAGATGCCAGGACTCTCAGAGTGACTGAAAGTCTCTCTGGTAAACTTACTGGGTTAAGATGAGCTCTTTTATGGCGAATGAAAGGCTTGATCCAACAAAGTAGGTCATCGTTGCAATTGTTTACCTTTTTCTTCTTCTTCTAGTCCGTAGAAATAGCAAAGGTAGCCTTTACTCAGTTGCGACACCTCTGTTCAGGAGAAGCCTGCAACTAGTGTCGTGACCACCACGTGCGAGTATAAATAGTTACGGCGCTCCCATGACTTTACATTCATGCTCGACAGGTCAGCTGCGGCGAGTACACCGGACGCCTTGGTGTGAACAAGACACCAATAGCTTTATTTTACACAATTGTAACCTTTTGTTTGATTTCTTGGTATGGGAACCTTACGGTGCAAAACACATTAATTGTCCTTTAATCATTGTTTAAGTGGCTAGTAAAATAATCAGTTCACCAGTCCACCTGTCTCCTCAGATCCTGGTGAACTTCTACCGCTGCACTATCGAAGGCATCCTCACCAATTGTGTCACAGTTTGGTATGGCAACTACTCTGCCCATGACCGGAAAGCACTGCAGAGGGTGGTGAAAACTGCCCAACGCATCAATGGTTCCTCACTCCCCTCAATTGAGGCCATCCAGGGCAAGCGATGCTTGCGTAAGGCGCGCAGCATCATCAAAGACTGTTCTCATCCACCCACAGCCTGTTCACCCCACTCACCTCCAGGCGTTTCAGGTCTCTCCGCACCCGTACCAGCAGGTTCAGAGGAAGCTTCTTTCCTGCTTCTGTCACCTTACTGAACTCTTGCTTTGCATCCTGGTGACAATTTAACCTACTAAGCCCCCCCCCTCCCCGGACAATTTGCACTACCCTACCCCACCAATACGGTTCTATTTATTTATTTACAAATGTACATACTGTAATTACACTTATACATAGCCATATTCTACTGGTCTTCATACTATTCATCCTGCACATACACTGATTCTTACTACTCTGTAGTTACCACACTGCACATAGCTGTAGATACTGTACATATCTGTCTATATGGTTCATACAGAATATCCATATTTAATCTGTTTTTCTTATTATATATTCTGTTAATAAATGTACATATCTATATTTATATTATTCTTACTACTTGTTTTCTGTACTTGTTATGATAAATGTCCCATGTCCTCGTGTATGTTGTGTGAGTGGTTTTGCCCTCTACTGCAAATCACATTTTCCCTCAACAGACAATAAAGTCACAAGGTGAAGTGAAACTTTTGCGAATGCTTTTTGGATAAGTGACTGCTTGAGGAGTTAAATTCAAAAATAAAACATCCGCCAATTGTGGTGTTTTTCAAATACTGAACATTGAACGTCATGTCACTTTTCCCTTCAAAGAATGATTGCTAAGAATTCTGTAAAGCTTCAGCTGTTCAGCTACTGTATGTCCTCAAAGTGATTATGCAAGTTCAAATGCTGCACTGCACTTATTAACCACGTCTGCACAAGTCTGAATCATCATTACTCTCAGCAATAATGTGACGTCCTCCAGGAACCCTCTTGTCATCACACAGTCTAATTAAATTGGTCAGAAGATTAATGGAGTTGTGCTCCTATCATGCCCTGCAATGCAAATGAACAAATTACAGCCCTTGGACTTCCAAGCTATGCCTGTTTCTGTGTGCTTTTGGGTGTGTGTTTGTCAGTAGTTATCTTTTTCAATCTGCTTGTCTGGCAGATAATTTCCCTTTCAAACCAAATCTTGCACCCACCTACCAGACCTAATCATCTTTGAGCGTGTCTTTGTTATCATCTTGACCGCCAACACTGAGGTAATTTATTCATCACACTCCTTGTCATTTAGGTGTTGAGCCAATCATCCCATAACTCACTGGATGTGTCCACATGAGTATCTGAAACTGAAATTTCATTCAAATGCACTGTGCACAGTGGCACTACTACTGAAGAAAATGGGATGGCATAATACAAATCCAGTCACAGGAAATGCTTCATGACAATGTGGAACGATGTGTTTAAAACTACTTTGAAATCACCCAATAGTAGACGCTACCAGTTCTGAACATGTGCATTTGCCTAGTGCAAATTGTGCCATAAATCAATGACTTTAGTTGCCTTTATTTATAGGCCAGATTAAGTCAGGAAAGTGGGAAATAGAGGGGAGGATGACATGTATCAATGGGCTGGAACCGAACTACTGCCACAAGGACTGAGCCTCTGTACATGGGGTGCATGCTCAACCAGGTGGGCTAACCAGGCGCCCAACTGGACTGTGTTTTTGAGAATGCAAGCCTTTGTTTTAGTGGCCTTGTTTACTTAAACATATTGTCAATATTGTGCATATTTGTAGCTGTCACATTAAAACTTTAGTGCGTAACTTTTTGAAATTAATGAACGTCAGTTACATTCCAGCCATTGCCAAATGAGTTGCTACAAAGCTACAAAACAAATGTTCAGAAGATTGTGGCGTCTGGCAACTTTCCCACACAGTGAAGATAATGACCTCTTCTGAAGAGTCCATCATGTTTTTTTAATCCTCCGTGTCCTCCTATCCAATATGGAGAACAGTGTTGATTGGTAATTCATTACAACATATTTTACTTTAACCAGTAGCACATTCCATAACCAATTACTATATTAATTCCAGTAATGAGCGAAAAAGGGTTTAGAACCCGCAAATTGCCGCTAGCGGCTTCATTTGTGTTATTTTATTCCTGCAGCTGTGCTGAGTTCAGAGGGGGTTCTCAGGCGCTCTGGTCACAGGCATGCTAATAAACCCCAGTGCTGTCTGCAGGCAGTAGACAGAAACATAATCTAATTGGGCTGATAGATGTGGAGGAGAGGCGCTGATGGGGGCGGGCCATTCTGCTTGAACTCTGGATTTCAAACTGTGTAGCACTTTGGGGGATTTTACGAGTGCAGTGAAAGACAGTTCCAGTGATCAGTGGCTAAGCGCTGATATATGGGAGGATGAGTGTCAGTGTAACAGTGTTTTCCCTGCTGTCAGTCCCCATTTAGATAGACACACACATCCATTCACAATACCTTACCACCACCTCAACTGTTTATTTGGAATAATTCTTTGGAGGATGATGAATGGCAAAACTACTGAGCAAGAACTAAGCAGTTTGAAATTATAACCAAGATGCAGAACAAGTTAAGATAAGTGGAGAATTGCAGTTACATGTGGCACTTTGTAGTTTGGCTCATTTGAAGATAATGTACTTCTTTTTTATTATTCTTTCAATTTTGACTTAGTACCTTCATGGTTGAATGCACTTATTGGAAGTTGCTTTGGATAAAAGCAGCAACTTGTAATGAGAAGAAGTTCTGAGATTACATACGAACTAAGGGTTGCACGACTTCAGATTTTACTCATGTGATGGACAACAAGATGAGGTCGACTAGTTGCTGATGACGTCATTGACGTTTTTTCATTTTCATTTTCATGTCACTAATAAAATCTCAGGAGGGAATGCTTCGCATTCCGTACCTGTAGCCGTGCTCTTCTTTATTTTAAAGTATCGAATCAGGCATTGTTAAGGCACCAACACCATTTTATAAGTTTAATTGTTTTAGGACCGGAATCAGAATAAACCTAAACAATGTCCAACTCTAATCTGGGTCCTCCACAGGGACACCAGTCCTTTAATGGATTTGTATGCATTTCTATTACTGCTTGCTTTAGATGGTTGCTGATGTGAATGATGTGTAGATTCAGTGGCTGCCGCTGTGCGTGGTGTGATGTGTGTTTAGGCCCAGCAGCTTGGCTGGAATTTGTGGGGAAGCCTGTTGATTCCCGATTCGGTTATTTGTGTTTTTGATTTTTTTGTTACCAGACTATCTGATGTGGTTGGGGAGTGTGGATAATTCTTGACCTATTGCTTTACCTAGTGTATTATCAAAACTCCTGGAAAGATTTGTATTAGATAGGTTGTGTGTTTATTTGTACACTTCAGATAAACAGTTTGACTTCAAGGCCAAGCATGGTACTGATTTATGTATTTATGCACTAAAGGAAATGGTAGAAACCTACAGAAGACAAAATTCCTCTGTTTTTATTGGTTTTATTGATGCCTCCAAGGCTTTTGATCGAGTTAACCATCACAAGCTGTTTTTGAAATTGAGCCAAAGAGGAGTACCAAACAGTATAATTAGGATCCTGACTTTTTGGTATCAGATCAAATGGGGGAATATATTCTCCACTCCTAATGGTTTCAGGAGTTGTTGAATATATGTTCTGATTATGGTGTTAAATTTGATGTGAAATATAATGCCAAAAAGAGTTTGGTTATGATTTATAGAGTGAAAGGGGTTAAGGACCTTATTTTCCCATCTGTCAGGGCAAGTGCTATCCGTTTGTTGTAAAATTAAGTATCTGAGTCAATACATGCTCTGCTTTACTGAGGAATCTAATGTATAAGTATATTGGTTGCCTAGATTCTTCTTGTAACTCTGTCATTTTACAACTGATTGACCCCAAGTTCAGTGCTGTGCAATACCACTTACCCTCATGGGAATACTGTTACAGCTGTCTTTTTAAATTTGTGTCTGTTCTTTTGTATCTTTCAATTCAGTTCAATTTTATTTATAGTATCAAATCATAAGAGTTATCTCGAGACACTTTACAGATAGAGTAGGTCTAGACCACACTATAATTTACAAAGCCCCAACAATTCCAATAATTCCCCCAAGAGCAAGCAGTGGTAAAGGTACTTTATTTGTCACATACACGTACATGTAGCGAAATTCATTCTCTGCATTTAACCCATCCCTCAAGGGAGCAGTGGGCAGCCAATGACAGCGCCCGGGGACCAGAGAACCTAGTACGTTTTTCCAGGGAAACCAGAGCACCCAGAGGAAACCCACACAAACATGGGGAGAACATGCAAACTCCACACATTAAGGCCCCGGAACGACCTGGATTCGAACACAGAACCTTCTTGCTGTGAGGCCTCAGTGCTAACCACTGGGCCACCATGCTGCTGTGGTGAGGAAAAACTCCCTATTAGGAAGAAACCTTGGACAGACCCAGGCTCTTGGTAGGCGGTGTCTGACGGTGCCAGTTGAGGATGTGATGGACAGTGGCAATAATAGTCAAATTCATAATGGAACAAAGACTTCAAATGGTAGTCGTAGTAGTTCATGTCATATCAGGGCGCTGCAGGGTGTTACAGGATGTAGCGTGGCCCAGCAGAGCATGGATGGACGTAGCAGGAAGCAGCAGGGTTCAGCAGGACGCAGCATGACATTGCAGGGCACCGCTGAGCTCAGCAGGGAGTGCAGCAGGACCACGGCAACAGCTGCAACCAGGATCTTGGTGCCATCGTACTCCAAGGAAATGTGCTGGGTGAAAAAACATAAGGACTCCGGGGAGTAAACTCCCCAGAAGCTAGGATTAGTAACAAGCATTTCTGGGGCGGGATGCACACAAATGGTAATAGAAAGGGAGAGGAGAGAGCATCTCAGTGTGTCAAAGGAAGGAAGTCCCCCAGCAGTCTAGAACTATAACAGCATAACTAAGAGAGACAAGTTAAGGAGAGGAGCCTGGTCAGGCTAGAACCCTCCCCAACCGGATCGGGCTGTGCTGGCCTGCCTCCCTCTATTTTTATTATATTATTAATCTGACGACTATGAAGAGAAGCAGGTGGCCGCGCTAGGCGGACGCTGCAACTCCTCACTCCCTAACTATAAGCTTTATCAAAGAGGAGAGTTTTAAGTTTAATCTTAAATACGGTGACGGTTTCTGCCCCCGAACCCAGACTGGGGAGTTGGTTCCACAGGAGAGGAGCCTGGTAGCTGAAGGCTCTGGCTCCCATTCTACTTTTAGAGACTCTAGAAACCACTAGTAGCTCTGAGTTCTGGGAGCGCAATGCTCTAGTGGGACAATAAGCTCTTCTAGATATGATGGTGCTTGACTTTTTAGAGCTTTATCTGTATTTATCTGTATCTGTTTGTTTCTTTGTTTTTCTAAATGGACCTTGAGTCTAATAAAAAAAAAGCTATCTATCTAATGCGTTTTAGTGCTGAAAATGTCCGCTTGACAGAGGCAGTAGACACTGGGATGGTCACAACCAAACATGCCAGTGTGTAAAGTTGGCGCATGCTCTCGGATAGATCTTTCTGCTGAAGGAAAGTGAGGAGGTCAGCTGGGCTTTTCCCCTCAAAACCAGGCATGGCATACATTGCAGTCAGTTCTGTTTTAAGCTGGGGCGAGTCAAAGAGAGGTCCGTGGCTCTGCGTTAAGTTAGAGAAGGCAGCATCCGGGAAGTTTTTCCAGTATGACTGAAACTTCGAGGGTCGAGGAGGGAGAGAAACAAGACTTTCTCGTGGTCTATAAAACTGTTCCGTATCTGGGCAAGGATGTTTTCCAAAATGTTGTGGTGGAGTTTTTTGGTACATTGTGCCAATATCCCTCTGTGCTTGGCCTCTTCGTCTGCTTGGCGCACCTGTTTCACGCACAGTACACTCATAAATCTCACCAAATCGCCCTCCCTCCCTCTCAATGGTGTCACAAAACTTGTCCACTCTTGCCAGACAACAGAATTGTACATTGATTTTTTTCTTCTGCAGTATTCCAAAAAGCACATCCGAATACTCAAAATCCAATTAAAAGTGGAAAGCAAAAAACAAAAAGAAAATCATCCAGTAGCTCCAGATATCCGTCAGCAATCGAACTATATTGCCATCTTGTTGGTGCCACACGAGGAAGACGCCGCTGGCAGATATCATCAAGTAGGTGCATGCGCTTGGGGATCTGGAAAAAAAACGCATTTAGGCCATTGACTAAATTGAGTCAATGTATAAATAAAGCCATAGGAGCCCTTTTCTTAACTTAAGCCTGCACCCCATTTAGTCCAGATGCCATGAAGGCAGCGCCATTAAAGCACTGTGCCACAACTTTATTCAGACATTCGTGTTCCTCCAGGAATCTAATTATGAGAGCAGCGATGTCATCAGCCCGCTTGCCACTTGTTACATCGTCAAATCTGACAAACCTCTCCTTGACACCTGCGTCCGTCACATAACGGAGCACCAGTGCCAGCTGGGCTGCAGTACTCCCATCTGTAGTTTCGTCCACCATAACTGCAACAAAAGGTGCTTTATTGATCTCCCTTTTAATCTCCTCTCCCATCACTTCAGCTATAGCACTGATCAGGTTGTTTTGTATTTTGCCTGAAGTCTGTGTAACGGTGGTAATGCAAGTCTTTGTCATGCTCTGCCAGAAAAGAAAGAAGCTTGACATAGTTACCCTTATTTTTGGACTCCTTGCTTTCATCGTGTCCCTTAAATGAGAGCTGTTGTTTACCCAGAAGGATAACACAATCATTTAGTCTTTTCAGTATTTCCCTATTTTTCTTGACTTTTTCGTTGTGAAGCTCTGTCTCCCTTCACATTTGTTTGTTTAGTTGTAAATCTACTTGTGTGTCTCCAAATGTTTTCAATAGCACCGTTGCTTGCAAGCGTCCCGCCGATCTGTGCTGTCTCGTTGCTGCCTTGGTTAGGCAACTCAGGTTTGCAAACCCAGCGTGGCTCCAAACACCATATCGAACAGATGCAAATAACATGCATTTCCAGCAATACAATTTGCAATGTTCCTCCGATCCTGTTAGCCAGGTGTACCTTTCATTGTTGCTGGATGGAAAATGCCGCACAAATCCTTTCCCTGGCTGGGACAGGGCTGCCATCGGCGGCGTTGGCCGACCCTTCCTCACAATTTCCAGCTTTTCTTGAAAAGTCCTTCTCGTAAAAGGGTTTCCCAGTAAATCCACCACCAAATCAGTTCCCTTCTCCTCCTTCAGCCATTGTGATAAGTTTAAACTAAAATTTAATATTCTAAATCCAAACAAACTTGAACTACTGCTACTGTGACTGTGATGTGATGCTTTCTAGTTTTGCTTCAGTTGGCTAACACGCTAACTGGTCCAAAGGTGCTGACGTAGGTAGCTGGGCCAGCTAGAAGGCTACGGTCTGTCAAAGAACACACCCAACATGGCAAACTCAAAATTTGATTGGTTAAATAATATCACAATTGACAACATCATCCCCATTTGATTAAACAGCAGAGGAATTCAATCGAAATTCTGAAGACCTCGGGGAGCAGATTTTTACCCCAGAGACAGCACAGGGAAATCTAATTCAATAAAACTGATCTAATGAAGCTATGCAGCCGAGGTAAAGAGTAGCAATGAAATTACGTTATTAGATTTATGGGAACAGACTTTATAAAATACATATAAAAATGTATTAAAAAAATATATATATATATTTACATAAAGTTATAGTAATATAAATGTTGTGATTCTGACAATCTCTTGGCCAGCAGAGAAGGCCTTGCTGACAGCCCACCACTGGTTTATAAATGTAGACATAGTGCATAATGCACCATTAATAACTTTTATGACTGAACATTCAGTATTGCAACTTGCATTAATTTTAACCTTGCTTCAAGCCAAGGCACGTACACATTATTCAAACAAATACAAGTGTAGAACTTGCATTATTATTAACCTTACTTCAAGTCAAGGTAAACACATTATATAAAGTATTGAAACAAATAAATGAATGCAAACTTGGCTTGCAGTATCCATCAATAACAGTACTCTACAGGGCTACATTATGAACATCAACATCAGTCCAGCTGAACGTTATGTGCAGGCTACATTAAGGCTTTGGACAGGCTTGTTGAGACATCTCAACAATTACAAATTTTGTGCTATGAAAACCAGACGCTCCACAGCATCTGATTCTCAGATCAATTTTGATACACTCCTCCGAGAGAGTAGTAGTGTTGCTGCTCTGCTTTAAAAAAAGCTGGTCGGGCACCCAGATAGCTCATTTGCTAGAGCGAGCGCCCATATATAGAGGTTTACTTCTCAACGCAGCGGACCCGGATTCGACTACGACCTGCAGCCCTTTGCTGCATGTCATTCCCCCTCTCTCTTTCCTCTTTCATGTCTTCAGCTGTCCTGTCAATAAAGGCCTAAAAGATGCCCAAAAAAATAATCTTTAAAAAAATACAAAAAAATAAAGCTGGACAATGTATTCTCAGGAGGAGGAACAGGTCTGCCTGCTGCTGCCTTTTGAGGGGATCAGTCAGAGTGTGCATAAGGCCACTCACTGATTTAACCACACCCTGGACCTTGTGCTGGCATATGGCATCGAAATTGAAGATTTAATAGTATTTCCACAAAATCTTATATTATCAGACCATTCTTTAATAACTTTCAAATTCTTACTACCCAACTACACGAAAATAGATAAAAGTTTCTACACTAGATGTCTATCTGATAATGCTATAGCTACAACAGCATTTAATTCATGCCATGCCTTAATATAACAGAGGATTCCTATGCTAACTTTAGTTCCTCCCAAATTGAAGATTGAAGATTGATTTTGTAGACGGTGCTGTGGCCTCGCTACGGACAACTTTAGACACTGTTCAGGGTTCGTATGGGTGCTTGAAATCCTTTAAAATGCTTGAATGTTGATGTTGTGTTTTCAAGGTTTGAAAAGTGCTTGAATTTTGGTTAAAATGCTTGAAAATGCTTGAAATTGTAAATGTATTTCTTTCACAACAAATACCTAACTTACTGAATAGTTTGTTTATTAAATAGAGAAATAAAATGTTGGAGAGCCTAAAATTAAACCTGCTCGCTGTATGACTGCGATCTGCCACCACACCAAGACCTGCCCTAGGAAGCAGCTCGATTGGTTGGGGTAAGGCATTTCACCTTGAGTGGTTAAGGTTAGGATAGCCGATTGGTTGGAGTGACAGAGTACTTGGTGTGATAATGTAGTGTTAGTATTGCATGTCCGTTATGGCACATTCATTTGTGGAATATGCAGTGAACATAGCCAAAGTTACACTACCTGTCAAAAGTTTTAGAACACCCCAATTTTTCCAGGTTTTTATTGAAATTCATGCAGTTCAATGTCTTATTGTACTCTGAAATGAAAGAATAGAACAAATGAATAATTTAAGTTAAAAAATAAATCAATCAATCAAATTTATAAACAAAATGTATTCAAAATTTTTTACTCATCAAAGTAGCCCCCTTTGGCAGATATAACTCTCGTGGCATTCTTTTTACAATGGAAATCAAATATTCTTCAGAAAGTTCTTCCCAACTCTGTTGCAGAAGTTCCCATAAATGTGTGACACTTGTAGGTTGCTTTGCTTTCACTTTTCTGTCCAGTTCATCCCAAACCAGCTCAGTGGGGTTTAAGTCTGGGGACTGTGCTGGCCACTCCATGTTTTTAAGCTTACCATCTTGTTCTTTTTTCCTAAGGTAGTTCTGGCATAGCTTGGACTTATGTTTTGGGTCATTATCTTGCTGGAGGATGAACCCCTGACCAACTAGGCCCATACCAGAGGGTACTGCATGGCGCTGCAAAATGCTGTGGTAGCCGTTTTGGTTCAGGGTGCCTTTCACTCTGTACAAATCACCGACCCTGGATCCAGCAAAACAGCCCCAGACCATCACGTTTCCTCCTCCATGTTTGACAGTTGATGTCACACACTGAGGAACCATCCTTTCGCCTACTCGACTGCATACAATCCTGCGTGGTGAACCGAAGATTTCTAAGTTTGATTCTTCCAGTCTTCAGTAGTCCATTGACGATGTTTCTTGGCCCAGGCAAGCCCAGACCTGCCAACCTGTACGCATTTTGCGTAGAAGATACGCATTTTGACATCAAAATATGGTGATACGATTTATCACTTTAAACTACGCGAAAATCAGGTGCCTGCTTTGAGTTCACTCGCTCTTGATGTAAAAGAAGAAGAGTTCGACCAATCACAGCGTCGGGTTCCTTCCTCTAATGTCAAGCGAGGATATCGGCTACTGATAGTAAAACGAAAGCATCAGATGCAAGTGTTATTCAGTGGTGTTATTCCTCCCTCATTCCCGTTTAGTTTGGTTGGTTCCCCCCCCATACATATACATACAAATAGCCTACTGTAACGTTGAGGATGGCCTTATGCACTATTTGTACTGTTCTATTCCAGTAGATAAATATATGTCTTGGCATTGAAGTACTTTTTTTTTTCCAATTAATATAGGCTATTTATGAGGCAGGTACCTGTGCACTGTCAGAGCCTTCTGGGTTAAAATGGAACTATAGGTTGTTGTTGCACTGTCTCAGATGTTGTTCAAACCTTGTCTATATCAAGGCCAAAACCAAGGCCTGTAAAATATTCCTGTTCAAATCCTATGTTTTCATACTTTCAGCCCTTGAAATTACTTCAGTTTTACAGCCTTAAAATCACATTATCTGGGAAGCAATATTCGGACATTAATTCATAGGCAGCCCAAACTTTGTAGGGTGGAAGACAAACATGTCAATATGACTGAACCATTGCAAGTTTGTAGCCTACGGCATGTCCTAGATTTGGAAAAAAGTGTGAAAGGACATTAAGGGTAGCATAAACTTTGAGCAAAATCTAAGAGGGTGCACCAACTTTTTTCCTGGACCCAGAATGACCCAGCTGCATGTCACTGGCTCAGACCCCCCCACTCAGTGCTCCTCTCCATAGCTGTTATGTTAGGAACCATGAAGAGAAGGTGATAATTCAGGGTTAGTGAAGTGAACCTGTTTGGGGTAATTGTTTTTACATTGACTCAGGCAGGTTAGATACCAAAGTCTACTTAGACAGTGATACATTTTGAAAAATAAAACTTGTGTTTTGCTTGAATATCTGATCCTTCTGCTATTACGAAACACAATTTTGGCTGTTTATAGTATTATGTCTGTTAATGTGACAAAAACACTAAATAATAATTTTGACTATGTATTGGTACATATTTTACGGTGGAGTAAGGTGCTGGAAAAAACTTTAAAATGGACCTTGAAAGTGCTTGAAAAGTGCTTTAATTTGACCTCGGAAAAGGTGTACAAACCCTGACTGTTGCTCTTCTCAAAGAAGGTCAAGAAACAAAAGAAATTAGCACCTTGGTACAACTCTCAAATAAAAAAAAATCTCACAAAAATTTGAAAGTAAATGGCGTTCCACCAATCTGGAAGAATCTAATTTGGACTGGCTACACAGTCTGAAAACATATAGAAAGGCCCTCAGAAATGCCAGATCATACTATTACTCATCATTAATAGAAGAAAATAAGAACAATCCCCAGGTTTCTTTTCAGCACTGTAGCCAGGCTGACAGAGAGTCAAAGCTCTATTGAACCATCTATTCCTATAGTTCTGAGTAGTGACGACTTAATGAGGTTCTTTAATGATAAAATTATAACAATTAGAGATAAAATTCATCACCTCCTGCCCTCAACACTTTGTTACTAGATATGATCAATATGTCTTTATTAACAGGTTATGTACCGCAGTCATTTAAAGTAGCTGTGATAAAACCTCTTCTGAAAAAACCCACTCTTGATCCTGCGGTCTTAGCCATTATAGACCTATAGCTAATCTCCCCTTGAGAAGGTAGTGGCTAATCAGTTATGTGACTTTCCACACAACAGTAGTTTATTTAAGGATTTTCAGTCAGGATTTAGGGTGCATCAAAGCAGAGAGACGGCACTGGTGACAATTACAAAATGACCTTCTACCTGCTTCAGACAAAGGACTTGTCTCCGTACTTATGTTATTAGACAAGTGCTGCATTTAAACTATTGACCATAGCTGTCATGGTTTTGTAGGGGCCATCCCCATGTTCCCTGGGTCCTATGTTCCCTGCTCGGGGAACATAATTCCCCGTTTTTCCCCCAAAAAAGGGTTAGGGTTAGGGTTCGATAAAGGGACATAGGGTTAGATAAAGTGACATAGGGTTAGATAAAGTGACATAATTAACAGAGAAGCCAAAGAGCCGCATGCAGCTCAAGACCTGCAGGTTTGCCACCCCTGACCTAATCTTTCCTCTTTCCTCCTTTTATATATATACAGATTAATAATTATAACTTTACTTTTACCTTTCTAAAAAAAAAACTTACTGTCTGTATGATAATCTTTGGCTCAGTAAAAACATTTTGAAACCGACCATAGCATCCTGTTACAGAGACTGGAACATTTAATTGGCATTAAAGGAATCGCACTAAGCTGGTTTAAGTCCTATTTATCTGATCAATCTCAGTTTGTTAATGTTAATGATGAATCCTCGAGGCACACTAAAGTTTTGTTGTCATTATTTAGAATTCCTCATGGGTGGCGACAGAAACTATGCACAATAGCTTTAAGGACATAAAATCCTGGATGACCTACAATTTCCTGATGTTAAACTCAGACAAAACCAAGGTTATTGTGCTGGACCCTAAACACCTCTGAACCTCATTATCCAACGATATAGCTACTCTGGATGGCATTGCCGTGGCCTCCAGCACTACTGTCAGAAATCTTATAAGTTATTTTTGATCAGGATATATCCTTTAACGCCCACTTAAACCAAATCTCAAGAACAGCCTTTTTTCACCTGCGTAACATTGCCAAAATAAGGCACATCCTGTCTTAAAACGATACTGAGAAACTAGTCCATGCATTTGTTTCTTCCAGGCTGGACTATTGTAATTCCTTACTTTCAGGTTGCTCAAATAAGTCCTTTAAGACCAAGGTTATAATCGTTAACGAAAACGAACGAAATAATGAAAACTAGGTGGGATAAAACATTGTCGTTAACTGAAATAAAAATAAAAACGAGCATTACAAAAAAACGATAACTAAACTAAAACTGTAATGTCTGTTTGCAAAACTAACTAAAATTAAATAAAATGATCGAGTAAATGTCCTTAGTTTTCGTCTTTGTCAATGTCTTTCACAGAGCAAATAACATTATCTTTCAGAGCTGACATTTCCGAACGTAGACCTGTTTTATACAGTCTATGCCGTAGACATATAGTTTCCGACCGGGAACCCAGAAATTCCGACATTCCACGTCAAATTGAACACAACATGTCATTGCCCCTCGCCTGGCATCATGGCAGTACCGAAAGTCAGAAGAAAGCAGCAGAGTCCTATTTGATTATCACTGTGTCAGATAAAAGCAAGTGCCTCGCAGTGGAAGGTGGTAAAATAAGTGGACAATTAAGGGAAAAATCCCACGAATTTGAAAGTACATTTGAGAAGCGCGCACAAGGAGGCTAACCTAGCTTACCTTAACAAGCAGTGACAGGGAAAGGAGAACGCAAAGCCCCCTTCCCCCGAAACAGAAGCTAATATAACCCTGGTACCAGGCAGGTACTTACATAACAACACCTGTTGATGTCTGTCTTCTTTAGTCTGTTGTCTTTTTAGGTTTTTTCGTGGCACAGTTAGCCTACTAACACATTTTGCACTTACTGCTGTGTCTTGTGTAGACTCTCACAAAAACTGAGTACACCCCTCACATTTTAGTAAATATTTCATTATATTTTTTAATGGGACAACACTGAAGAAATTACACTTTGCTACAATAAAGTATTAAGTGTAGAGCTTGTATAATAGTGTAAATGTGCTGTCCCCTCAAAATAACTCAACACACAGCCATTAATGTCTAAACAGCTGGCAACAAAAGTGAGTACACCCCTATGTTAAATTCCCATAGAGGCAGGCAGAGTTTTATTTTTAATGGATCCAGGATACTATGCATCCTGATAAAGTTCCCTTGGCCTTTGGAATTGAAATAGCCCCCCATCATCATCATACCCTTCACCATACCTAGAGATTGGCATGGGGTACTTTCCATAAAATCATCTCTCAAATGCAAATTAAACCAGCTATTAGGCTAACTGACATAAAACCATGCCATTCTCTAGGTATGGTGAGGGTATGTATGTAATAATCTGTAAAGTGTCTTGAGATAACTCTTGTTATGATTTGATACTATAAATAAAATTTAATTGAACTTTTTATTTTTTTATTTTTTACCTTTATTTAACCAGGAAAATCCCATTGAGATTAAAAATCTCTTTTTCAAGGGAGTCCTGGCTAAGAAGCAGCAAAAGAGTTACAAACATACAATACAATTACATATACATTATGAAAACCAATTATAAAGGATCGACTCAAGTGATCTCAACTTAAAAGCGTTCAATGAAAGTAATTCAGTCAATTTCCAATCTCTTTGCAACATGTTCCATGTGTGGGGGGCTGAGTAAACAAAAGCCCTTTTTCCCAGTTCTGTATGGGCAAGTGGAACAGCGAGCAACAAAAGATCATTCGAACGCAAACAGAATCAGAATCAGAATCAGAAAGGGTTTTATTGCCAAGTACGTTTTTTGACACATACAAGGAATTTGTTTTGGTGTTGCTGGTGCACATCACTCATTGTCTAAATGTAATATTAAACAATATAAGTATAGGTAAACAATATAAGTATATGTACACAGTATGTATTAAATTAAAAATAAAGATAGAAATAAAATAAAATAGATAAATAAAGAGCAAAGAGCATTAGAGCAGAGAGAACAGTGGCATGAAGAGCCAGGTGGAGAGTCAGGGTGGTTTCCGGGCCTTGTTAATAAGGCTAGTGGCGGAGGGGAAAAAAGCTGTTCATGTGGCGTGAGGTTTTGGTCCTGATGGACCTCAGCCTCCTGCCAGATGGGAGGGGCTCAAAGAGTTTGTGTCCGGGGGTGGGAGGGGTCAGCCACAATCTTTCCAGCACGCTTCCAGAGTCCTGGTGGCGTAAAGGTCCTGGAGCGGCGGCAGATTGCAGCCAATCACCTTCTCAGCTGACCGAATGACACGCTGCAGTCTGCCCTTGTCCTTGGCAGTGGCAGCAGCGTACCAGATGGTGATGGAGGATGTGAGGATGGACTCAATGATGGCTGTGTAGAAGTGCACCATCATTGTCTTTGGCAGGTTGAATTTCTTCAGCTGCCGCAGGAAGTACATCCTCTGTTGTGCTTTCTTGACGAGGGAGCTGATGTTCAGCTCCCACTTGAGGTCCTGGGAGATTGTAGTTCCCAGGAAGCGGAAAGACTCCACAATGTTAATTGTGGAGCCACAGAAGGGGTCATGGGGGGGGGGCAGGTGGGGCTGGGTTCTTCCTGAAGTCCACAACCATCTCCACTGTCTTTAGAGCGTTGAGATCTAAATTGTTTTGGTTGCACCACTTCACCAGGTGGTCAGCCTCCGACCTGTAAGCGGACTCGTCTCCATCAGAGATGAGTCCGATGAGGGAAGGTGTCGATCATGAACTTCAGAAGCTTGACGGACTGATGACTGGAGGTGCAGTTGTTGGTGTAGAGGGAGAAGAGCAGAGGCGAAAGAACACAGCCCTGAGGGGATCCAGTGCTGATGGTCTGTGAGTTGGAGACGTGTTTCCCCAGCTTGACATGCTGCTTCCTGTCAGACAGAAAGTCAGTGATCCACCTGCAGGTGGAGTCAGGCACACCAAGCTGGGAGAGCTTCTCCTGGAGCAGAGCCGGGATGATGGTGTTGAAGGCAGAGCTGAAGTCCAAAAACAGGATCCTGGCGTAGGTTCCTGCAGAGTCCAGGTGCCGGAGGATGTAGTGGAGGGCCAGGTTGACTGCGTCATCTACAGACCTATTGGCTCTGTAGGCAAACTGCAGGGGGGTCCAGGAGGGTGTCAGTAATGGCTTTGAGGTGTGAAAGCACAAGGCGCTCAAAGGACTTCATAACCACAGAGGTCAGGGCGACGGGTCTGAAGTCATTAAGTCCTGTGGTCCTTGGCTTCTTGGGGACAGGGATGATGGTTGAGGTCTTGAAGCAGGCTGGCACGTGACATGTCTCCAGTGAGGTGTTAAAAATGTCTGTGAACACTGGAGACAGCTGGTCAGCACAGTGCTTCAAGCATGATGGGGAGACAGCATCTGGTCCAGCAGCTTTCCTGGGATTCTGTCTCCTAAAGAGTCTGTTGACGTCCCTCTCGTGGATGGAGAGAGTCGTCACTGAGGTGGGTAGGGGGGTGGAGGTGGAGACCTTTAAGGAGGGCATTGGTGGGGGGGGCCCAGGGCCCTGCTGAGGTGGGTGAGGTGGAGGTGATGCACAGTGGCTGTAGCTGTAGGGAGGTGTGGTGGGGGATGGTGTCAGGACTGACCTTTTGTCTTTCAAATCGACAGTAGAACTTCGTTCAGGTCGTTGGCTAGGTGTCGGTCATCGAAGGAGTGGGGGGTTTTAGGCTTGTAGTTGGTGATCTGCCTAAGTCCTTTCCAGACAGTTGCAGAGTCATTAGCTGAGAACTGGTTTTGGAGTTTCTCAGAGTATCGTCGTTTAGCCTCCTTCACCGCCTTGCTAAACTTGTACTTTGACTCTTTAAATCTGTCTTTGTCCCCACTCCTGAACGAGTTTTCCTTAGCCAGCCTTAACCTTCTGAGTTTGGCTGTGAACCAGGGTTTGTCATTGTTGTAACTCACCCTGGTGCATGATGGAACACAGCAGTCCTCACAGAAGCTGATGTATGACGTCACAGCCTCTGTGTACTCATCCAGACTGTTGGTAGCAGTCCTGAACACATCCCAGTCAGTAGAATCCAAACACGACTGGAGATCCTCCACAGCCTCACTGGTCCACTTCCTTGATGTCCTCACAACAGGTTTGCAGAGCTTTAGTTTCTGCCTGTAGGTGGAGCATCAGGTGGACCATGACGTGGTCAGAGTGTCCCAGTGCAGCACGGGGGACGGCGTGATAAGAATCCCTGACTGTGGTGTAACAGTGATCCAGAATGTTCTCCTCTCTGGTCGGGCATTTAATATGCTGTCTATATTTAGGGAGTTCGTGAGTGAGGTTCCCTTTATTAAAGTCACCAAGGACAATAACTAGGGACTCTGGGTTGGTCCGCTCCACGCACAGAATCTGGTCGGCAAGCATGCGCTGCGCGTCCTGCACGTTGGCCTGCGGTGAGATGTAAACACCGACCAGGATGAATGACGCGAACTCACGGGGTGAATAAAAAGGCTTACAGTTTATAATGAAATATTTCAGGTTAGGAGAACAATGCTGCTGGATCACTGTCACGTCGTTGCACCAACCGCTATTGATGTAGAAACCGATTCCTCCACCTTTAGTTTTGCCGGAGAGGTCCGTGTCTCTGTCCGCTCTGTAGAGTTGGAAGCCTGCCAGCTGCAGCGCAGAGTCCGGTATTAATCCACAGAGCCACGTCTCCGTGAAGCACAAAACAGCAGATGAGAAAAAAGTCCCTGTTTCTGACCAACAGCAGTTGTAGCTCCTCCAGTTTGTTGGGCAGTGAGCGCACGTTAGAGAGGAATATTCCCGGTAATGGTGTGCGTAATCCTCGCTGGCGGAGACGCACAAGCACACCGGCCCGTTTCCCTCTCCTCCGGCGTTTCGCTGCATGAGCAAAGGTGAGCGCACCTTTGACCAGAATGTCCAAAATTTCCAGTGAAGGGAGAAGAAAAGTGGGAAATAAGTCCGATGGTATTGTTCCCCTGAAGTTCACGAGCTCTTCACTGGTGAATGAGATACGGGTACCATCGCAAGAAACATAGTTAAAACACAAAACAAAACAAAACAGAGCGCACCAACACACCGTGTCACCATTCTGCGGCGCCATCTTGGTGGAGACCATCCAGTAGTTGAGAGCCAACGCTCCTCCGTGAGATTAAGTTACAGATGTAGGAGGGCAAAAGAGCAAGCATGGCCTTATAAATGAAAGTATACCAGTGACCCAGCCTCCTGGAGGACAAAGAAGGCTATCCCACACGAGAATACAGTTCACAGTGATGGGTCAAGACCCTACAATTAGTAATAAACCGCAGAGAAGCATGATATGCAATGTCAATATTGTGGAGACATTTAGCAGAGGCATTCATGTACAACAGGTCTCTATAGTCTAAAATAGATAAAAATGTTGCATTAACAAGGCGGTTTTTTTTGCCTCAAAAGAAAAACAGAATTTATTTTGAAAGAAAAAGCCCAATTTGAGTTTAAGCATTTTCACAAGATTATCTATATGGGGCTTAAAAGTCAAGGAGTCATCAAGCAAAATACCAAGGTACTTGTAGGTGTGAACCATCTTTATGACATTTCCCTCAAGAGTGGACACAAAGGGGATAGATTGAGGGACCTTCTTAGTGTTTGAAAACAACATTAGTTTGGTCTTTTGAGCGTTAAGGACCAGTTTTAGCTGGATAAGTGTGTGCTGGACCACATCAAAAGCTTTCTGCAGAGATTCTACAGCTTTAGCAAGGTTCAATCCAAAACAGTAAATTATTGTGTCATCAGCATAAAAATGCATATTAGTGTCAGACACATCTTGTCCTAAATCATTAATATACACGATAAACAGGAGGGGTCCTAATATATAAGATAAGATATACTTTATTGTCCCCGAAGGGAAATTTGTTTTGGACTCTGTCCATTCTGCAGCGTCACAAAGACAACACACAATACAAAAAAAAAAAAAAAAAGACAACACCAAATACAGGAGAAAAAAAAGGACAACAAATACAAATATCTCTCAACACATACTCTCTTGCAATACAAATATGCTTACCTATACATATACGGTAATAAGCCTTTTTAACTACTACTTTCATTGGCACTTCCTTTTTAACATCCCATCGGCTGTATTCTCCGCAATAAGTGGGACACTGCCCTCGCACAGAAAAATATTACAAAAATACAAATATTGCACAGCTGATATATTGCCCCACCCCAATAGCCTACATATTGCACAAATTCCACAATGCACTGACAATGCCCAACCTCGATAAACTCCGTATTGGACAAATGACATAACGCCCAGCCGAATAGCCTACATATTGCGCAACTAACCTATTGCACAATCCCACGTAGCCTATGTATTGCACAACATATTGCACAACCCCAATAGCCTACGTATTGCCCAACTAACATATTGCACAACCCCAATAGCCTATATATTGCACACTAACATATTGCACAACCCCAATAGCCTATGTATTGTACAAATGACAGAAAGGACACCCCAATAGCCCACATATTGCACAAATGGCACATTTCCACATAAGCTTTTGACACTGTGGATCATGTTATTTTAAAGCATAGTCTGGGACTGTCTAATCATGTTGTTTCCAGAACCCTGCGGCACCCCCTTGTGGACATTTAAAAATTCAGAACACAGACCATCACATTTAATACACTGGGTCCTGTCACTCAAATAATTTGTGAACCAGGAAACAACATGATTAGACAGTCCCAGACTATGCTTTAAAATAACATGATCCACAGTGTCAAAAGCTTTTGACAGATCAATAAAAAGGGAAGCAAAATATTGTTTTTTATCAAGAGCAACAAATATATCATTTATCACTTTTGTAGCAGCCCTGATGGTACTGTGTTTTTTCCTGAAGCCAGATTGCAGTTTAGAGAGTAGGTCACTAGAGTACAGAAACTCTTTAAGTTGATCACAAACAAGAGATTCAAAAAGTTTTGACAAAACACACAAATTTGATATTGGTCTATAGTTAGTTAAAACAGCTGGATCACCTCCTTTTAATAAAGGGGTAACAAAAGCAGACTTCCAAACAACTGGAACTTCTTTGTTTTGGATTGAAAGATTAAAAAGGACCGTAAGAGGTTGTGCTACATAATCAGCTGCTATTTTCAAGAAGTAGGGCTCTATCAAGTCCGGTCCGTTTGGTTTCCTGTGATCTAATGCTTTGAGAGCTTTATACACTTCCTGTACAGTAAAAGGAACAAAATTAAAGTACTCTCCAGAAGACATTTGAGGTTCTGTGCAGGAAGTCACAGGGGCCACTCCTGTGGAGTCAAACAAAGAACCAGAAGCTACATAATGGTTGTTAAAGCTATTTAAGACCTCGGTCCTATCGTAGACAGGGACAGAGTCTTTTAAGACATATTTTGGAAGAGCCTGAGGTCTTCTATTTACAGATAGAGACTTTATTACTTTCCAAAATTTCTGTGGATTGTTGAGGTTTTCTGTTGTGACAGATAAGTAATATTCTGATTTAGCCTTCTTAATAAGAGAAGTACATTTATTTCTTAAATGCCTAAAATTAGACCAATCAGAGGGAGAATCGCCTTTTCTGGCTTTGGCCCATACCACATTGCGCTGATGGATGGACTCTGATAATTCTGGAGAAAACCAAGGGTTCTCTCTGCGCACATTAAGATGAAAATTTTTTAACGCAGACATTGATTTGAAATCAGCCGGGGTCTGGACGCATTTCAGCTCAGGTCCAGGATTTGGTTGCACATTTCCAGATATAAGTAAAAGTAGAACAATCATAAATTTTTGTTTCACTCTACATTTTGGAACAGACTCCCACGTATCAAATGTTGAAGTGTAGCATTGCTTTTCATTAAGTGAAAGTGAAAGATTGTACAAGGCGAGAAAACCCTGAAGTTTAGGTACAACCCCAGGCAGTTTGAAGTTGAAGACCAAAACCAAATGAGACAGTGGTGGCTCAGGGTGCCCTGCTGCACTAAATTTAGTGCCACTATAGGAAGTATCACACTGAATTATGTCTGTGCATGATTCATATATCTTGAATTGCAAATTGATCACAGTGTTGAATTTATTCTTGCTTAGCAGTTTAGTCATTTTAAAACTTTTTAAAACCGATTTCTCAAAAAAATGTGTGACTGTGTTGAGTCCATATAAACCACACACACACACACACACACACACACACACACACACACACACACACACACACACACACACACACACACACACACACACTTAGTGATTCTCAACCATCTTAAAAAATATTACCTGATTGACTTTCATTCAGTGATGTGTAAAACACATTTACTCTAGAAATGAAAACAAATTTTCCTCCCTTGAGAGCCATAAGTGATGAGCAATTATCATTTTCCCCTGCAAGAGAAACCATTATCATTATAAAGTGAAACCACAGCCTGGGTGCTGGAATTGCAATGCAATGAGATCATACACTGCGTCTAGTTTACTCAACCTCATTCAGGAAGTTAATTCCCCGCTCTGTAGTCTTTAATAAGAATCTCCTGTTCTGTGCATTTGGAGGAAAAATACAAAATAAGTTGACACTGACTGTGAGGTCAAAGCCAAGAGGAAAATATTATGTGAGGGTTTTATTATTAATAGGTATATATTAATGCATATCAGCATGTAAAATAGGTTTATGTGTAATGATTTGGGATACACTGTACTACCAATAAATGGCCACCAGTGTTTCACACATTAAATTTGACTGTAATGCAGTAATGGAATGTGCTACTGACCCTAAATTCATTATTCACATTCAATAATAATGTCGTTATACATACAAGTAAGACTATATATCCACTAAATTCACACAGCAATGCCGCCATGCGCCTGTGAGAGACTCTTCAATCAATCAGTCAATTTGTTACATGTAAACATATCAGGTTAAATTCCAGTGAAATTTAATTCCAGCAGTTCCTCCAATTTGTGTGCAGAGTGTGGTAATAAATATATGTGTATGATGAGCAAAGAGATAAAAGAGAACACATGCTGGAAGACACACAAAATGGAAAGAGTTTTACAAAAGAGTGAAAAGTAGGCTGCCTGGCAACTACGGCTGCACGATTTGGTGAAAAAGTCATATTGCAATTATTGTGGACAATATTACGATTAGCAATTGTGATATAACAAACAAATGGGTTAATGTATATAAATGCATCAAGAAAAATTCACAGACTAGAGATCGTTGATTGATGAGATTCGTGGAAATGTGTATTTCTAATCCAAACATACAAACTTCACAGTTCAGTTCAGAGGTTCTTTGCCAAAAACACCAGCCTACACCAACCTTGTCTGGTTTTAGACCTGAGCGATGAGCTGATACAACATTACCGCCTGTGCTAAAAACTCTCTCGGATGCAGAGTTTGTTGCTTGTATGCACAAATATTTCTGTGCTAGTTTGCACAGCCAGGGGAAGTTTATTTTGTGGCTCTTCCACCATTTTAGTGGATCTTAACCATGGTCCAAAGGGGGCATGTAAATGTAAATGTTTGCCATTACTGCTTCTCTAAACTGTGCTATGGGATCGAATGTGTCTGACACTGATGCTGCTGCCATTGTGTGTGTGCTACTCTTGAAGAAACTCGCCAAAGATTTTTTCTTGGCTTTAGCTCGATGTGGATTTTCCACATCCTGGCTACCCATCTCCATTGCTGTAGGCTGCTGCTGGTGAATTTCCTGAATAAAAAAAGATTTAAAAAAATCAGTTTAAAAAATGTACATTGAATTGTAACACAAGTTAAGTATATATTGTGTGAGTGTGTGTGGTTTCACATACCAAGATGTACTGCATTAGGAACCTTGGGTCCAGGAATGTTCATCAGGTCTTGTGTCTCTTCATAATTTTGTTTTTTAGATTCTTGATCAGGTCAGTGTCCTCTTCCTCTTTAGCCAGTACTGAGGTATTCAGAAGATGAAAAACAGGCTTCAGATAAGATATGCTCACATAATTTTCACTTGATAGGGCATCTGTGAAGTCATGGAGTGGGCTGAGTGCATTGTCCATAGATTCCAGGACCTCCAGGTCCTGCCATTTGGGCAGTAGGTGTCGCACCTTGCAGTCTGTGGAGAGAACCTTGGTTAAGGCACTTTGCTGTTCCAGGACATTTTCTGAGTGGAACCCCATCGTGTTGGGCAGTCAGTCACTATTGCATGCTCTGGAAGATTGAGCTCTGTCTGTGCTGCCTTCAAGGCCACTCTTTTCTTCCAGCTGTGTGAGAAGTGACTCACAATCTTCTTGCATATTCCAATAGCCATATTAATACGTTGGGCATCATCTTTTAGAGCATTTTCTGTGATTGAGAAGAATGTAAAAAAGACCCATTAAAAATTCTTAAAGGCTCAGGCTATATCAGTTTTGTCTTATACATGCTACATTACTTTGGAAAAGACATTGTTCCTGAAATCAAAATGTTTTGTTATATTCTTTTTGTTATACAAGAATAACAGTTGATTTTTGCTTTTAAGAAAATTAAAATATAATGTTAAAAATAAAGTCTCACGGTAGTAAAATCAAGTTACAAATAGCAATGGTGAAGCCTATGTCCAAAACACTGGACACTAGTCCAGTGATTAAGGTCCACCGCCTTCACAACATTGGAGCCGTAGTCTGTAGTAATAGCAACCTGACGCTCCTCAGACAGGTCCCATGCAGTCAGTGCCTCCCTCCAGCCCAAGGCTCTACCCAAGGATCATCGGGGAAATACCATGTTTGCAAGCAACGACTTTTCAGCTCAAAATCATCGTCAACAAAATGCGCCGTTAGGCTGTTAGGCGTTGTAGTGGAAAAAAACTAAACTGCAGCCATTTCCACTTGAACTTCACCACGGCATTGGCATAAACCTTGGGTATAGCTATTTGAGAGAAAAAGTTTCACGACAGTAGCTAGTGTGGATCATTTTCTGAAATCCTTGCTAACGGTGTACATCATGTCTTTCGCCAGGCAATATGTAATGGAGTCGGTGATTTCTTTATGTCTTTGTGAGAGCTGTCGTTTGGCGTGACGCTTGAAAATCTCTCTTTTGTTTTGGTTGGCTTACAGGCCGGCTTTCGGCTGGGTCTTTATTAGCAGGCTCGGCTTTCATGGCCATACATTCATCGTACTTTTCTCTGTGCTGTTTCAGGTGCTGGTATAAATTTGTTGTGTTGCCGCGTGATGTAGCGGCTTTCATATTACACGTTTTACAGAGTACCTCTTTCTGATCAATGTTGGAGGGCTTAAATCCAAAATATTGCCAGATGACAGACGTGGCATTTTTCCTGGCCACTAGTTCAATGTCAACCTGCGGCTTAGCTTCGATCTCCCTTCTTCTTCCACTTCTACACACTGGGTAGTCATGTGACCATTTCCTGCATGTGCTTGCCTACATAGAGACTGATTGGTCATCTATACGTCATGAGTTTAGACAGGAGCAGATTGGACACAAAAAGAAAATATTTTATTTTCCTTCACACACGTTTATTTAATTAAATCACAGTATTTTGCGGTTACATAATTGCACAGGCTCAAATCGCGATTTGATTAATCATGCAGCACTACTGGCAACAGTAGTAAACATCGACATCCCACCAAACATTGCATTTGTGTAATGTTACTATAATTATTCCTGTCACTTCTAAGTCAAAATTACTTTCAGTCTCTTGGTGCTTGATGAACCGGGACAGCCATCGTAGCTCCACCAGAATCTGCGAGAGCGCTTTGTTTCCCTCCAGAGCCATTTTTGCCATTTAATCTATTTTTCCCTCTTTTACAAAGCAATCTCTCATGCTTAATAAGCTTCTTCTTGCTCCAGTGTGGTGGCTATTATTCTCCAAGAATCGAATGCATTTTGACTGTCCCTGTGGTCTTGTAGTAGTTTGTACAGGCAAACCTGCTTGGCAGTCATCATGTTGAAATGAAAAGCAGGTACAAAAATTCAGAGATGCACAACAGGCGCGACAACTTACGGAGCCTTTGCACTGGATGTGCAAGACGCTTTGGCATCATTTTCTGACTCGCGCACCTCGCACCAGAACAACACAGCGATCATAGGGCACTGTGTGTATATGTATAAAAAGTGCTATACAAATAAAGTCTGATTGATTACATAGATTTGCCATACACAATGATTAGTCCTCATTCTAAAAAATGTTCCCCCAGTTTCAAATGAAATAGTTAAAAAAATTAACCAAAATTATTTAACAGGGTTATGTTAGAATGACATAAGACTCTGATCAGACGATTTGCTTATAACACTAAAACAAAGATTTAAAGAGCTCTGATGCAATAGAACAATGCTGTGGATCACCAACTAGCTATTTGCCTGGGACCTGTTAGTATATCGTACGTAGCCATCAAATGCATATTTAAGCACCATTTGGGGGGTTGTTTTAAATTTAGTCAGGAAATATTAAAAAGTCAGCTGAAGCTTTAAGACCCAAATGTGACTTAACCAGCCAAAATTGCCATTTCTACCTGGGGTGCCTTAAATTGGCTCTGCAGTCTGTGAAGATGATGGGTGGATGTGGCAGAGGACTTCTTTTCAGGGAGTATTAACAGTCAGATGGGGTAATACCTTCACCTGCTCCTTGTTAAAAGCTGGTGACACTCTGCTGAAGTAGAGTAATATGACTCACCTCACTGATGACTGAATCAGCATCACAAAGACTGGAGCTGGGTGCTGAGGCATTGCTAGGGGAAATCATGTCAGAATATTTCATTTGGGGTTTGAACTTTGTAGATTAAGAATGAAAGGAGACAAAAAGCTCTCCATTGTGGGAATGAGAAGACATTCTCGTCAGTTACTTAGCTGTGTGACTGAGTGCACGTGACAGGCATGAAAATGAAATACCTGTAACAGAAGACATTCCCTGATTCTGAGAGAAACGTTTTTATTTATCTTCAGAGCAGCTGGTTATGACAAAGGACATCATGGGGGAAAGGGGGGGGGACTCAATGGTAATACTTTTCAGCCCAAGATGTATTAAATCAGATTAAATCTCACTAGTTCATGGTGGCACAATTTATCTGTTGGGAGTGACTTAGACAAAGCTGACAGAGTGCCTAGTCATGACTTTGAACCTTACTGGGAAAACTTTTGGAGACAACACTACAATAAGGTACGCAACATTGTGAGCATTACAAACGGTCAATTAATGAATGGCTTCCAAGTCAATCCTGAATCATACTAGCCAGCTGATATATATTGTGGCAAGCATTAGGTCCACATTCATAAATGTTTGTTGATTCTCCCATACATTTGCCTCATTTTTTTAAAAGCTGCATTGTACTGTCAGCAATGTTCTGCAAAATAAATGTATGATTTATTACAAATAATAATAGTGTTTAGTAATTTTGCTTATTAACAGGAATCTGAGTGTTTTCACAGACAATAAAACTGCACTTATAGAGCGTGTCTGCTTCTGGTGGGGGCAAGTGCACGCCACAGCTCACAATACTGGATTAAAAAAATAGCATTAATACTCGAGGAAGTAAGTGTGGCATAGTGTTGAAGGAGGACACTGACAACTGAGTAAGCACTGCTTTATCTTTTATTACATGGCTTTGGCTTTAAAAATTAACCATAATTGCTGTTTCCTCACACATCCTCGCTCCCTGTTGGAAGCCCTTATGTGGTCAGGGTCCTCATGCTGGGGGGAAGGAAGGCCAGGAGGGAGAGGAATGCCAATCCTTTGCAACACAACAGGAGGTAGGCACTGTCATCTGCAGGTCATAACGGAATAACGTATACACATTTATTGTCAAATGGAGTCATTATCAAGGGCGTAAATCCCAGGGGGGTCGGGGGGGTCACGACCCGCCCCCCCATCTAAGGGTTGTCCCCCCCTAGAAATATCATTAAAACAATGCTGAGTATTATAAATAACATAATGATGTACACTTAAATATCTGTGTAAGCAGTAAAACAATACAAACCCCAAAACGTGCTTTTTAAGTTTAGAAACATTTTGAGTCCCCCCTCCCTTGCCTCAGAGTGGTTTGGTCCACTGCATGCTTTAGGATCTGCGCTACACTCACGGTGACAGTCACACCGGTAGTGACAGGAATGTAGTAAGTAGACGGTTCAAAGCTGTCTTATTCACATTAAACATCAGATGAAGTTTTTCTTTTCTCATATAGTAATGATGCTGAGTAATTAATGAATTAGTCTTGACAAAAAAGTTCGCTATGTTAGTGTAATATAGTGTAACGTTACCTAGCTTGTTGGATAAAATGCACCCACTACAACTAACGTTACCACGGCGATAAGCCTTACGTTGTGAGTGTGAACTTATATTAGGGTTAATTTTGGAGATCTACAGTTGTTTTTTGCTCAATACAATATGAAATTAAGTGGTTGATCAGTTAAGTATATATCCTCTGTCCCAGACATAACCTAATATTTATGTGGAGGACGCAAGATCTTTTTTATTGAATCACGAGAAACAGTGAAAAGAAGGATAATGGTACAGTCTCCATGCTACACTAATGATAGTATTAAGGCTTTCCTCTGTGTACGCATGTCTTCTACGAGTATAATTGTGGCTGTATTATTTGTGTCCCTTTCAAAAATTGCTCTTCAGAAATTTTATGTTTATTCTCCCCCCCTACTGTTAGATCAGATTTAAGCCCTTGGTCATGATAACATTATGAGCGCAATCCCAGCAATTACATTTAGTAAACCTGACTGCAAATTGTGTTTTAGCCAGTGTAAGGAAAACTCGTGTATCGACTAGTCATATTAGTAATGCCATCCAAGACGGCATGCATTATTGCACCCAGGTATCCCTGACCTAAAAATAGAATTTTACAAATTGATATTACTTAAAGTGCTCATATTATGCTCATTTTCATGTTCATAATTGTATCTAGAGGTTGTACCAGAATAGGTTTATGTGGTTTAATTTTCAAAAAGCACTATATTTTTGTTGTACTGCACATTGCTGCAGCTCCTCTTTTCACCCTGTGTGATAATAATAATAATAATACATAAGTTTTATATAGCACTTTACATGGAACTCAAAGACGCTTTACAAACAAAAGAAAGAAAGAAACAAACAAACAAGATGAGTGATTATTGTAAATTATGGATAGGCCAATTGAAACAAATGAGTTTTGAGCTGTTTTTTTATAGGTGTTCAGTGAGTCCAAATTTCTGATGTGGATGTGGAGTGAGTTCCAGAGGGTGGGGGCAGCTATTGCAAAGGCTTGGTCCCCTAAAGTTCGGTGGGTTGATTTGGTGATGGGTTTGAGGAGGTTTAAGTCAGCTGAGCGAAGGCATCTGGAGGGGCGATGGTGCTGTAAGAGGCAGTGATGAGTGATGAGCTCTCTGTTTTAGCTACAGAGTGAGGCATCTCACTTCTGTTCCATCTTTGTTGGGAGTCGCACATGCTCAGTACCTAGGTAAGGACTACTAGCCAGTCAGAAGCAGAGTATGAGGGTGTGTCCTGACAGTACCTAGGTAAGGACTACTAGCCAGTCAGAAGCAGAGTATGAGGGTGTGTCCTGACAGTACATAGGTAAGGACTACTAGCCAGTCAGAAGCAGAGTATGAGGGCGTTCCCTGACAGTACCTAGGTAAGGACTACTAGCCAGTCAGAAGCAGAGCATAATGGTGTGCCATGCTAGCAGCTAGGCGAGCATTATAACGTGTGTTACAAAGTGACCACGTTTGTCTCTGAAGTAAAGGCTGGACTACAACAGAGCTGTTTGGAGCAGTTGGTTCTAAGTCCCTTTGGGGGGGACTTAGAAGATATATAACACAATAAAGGAAAGGGGGGGAAAAAAGCATAATATGAGCACTTTTACCAAGTGTTTCTTTTTTTTGTAACCTGAACTGTTATATTTTAGCAATCTTAACAAAGTAGCTTTGTGCCTACTTTATATCCATGACGTTCCACTTCCTGGATTGCTCCGGTGCCGCCGGAAATTACGCCAGATATCCTTCTTTTCGCCCGGATGTCAATTACCTTCCTGTTCCTTTGTGTTGGCATTCTAAACTCCAGTGGATTTGTGAGGACTATGGTTAACTGCTCCTCAGATCTCTGCAGGGTAAATCCAGACAGCTACCCTTACGAAACCAAAATATATTGCAGTACATTGGAAAATATAGCCTACATATAAAAAATATATTGCAATCAAGACCTTGCAATATATTTTTTTTATATGTAGGCTATCAATATATAAACATATATGGTATATGCACATATGGCAATATATTGGAAAATATAAATATTAAATCACATATATGGGAATATAGTGCCCAATATATCACATGATATTTTCCAATGTACTGCAATATATTTTGGTTTCGTAAGGGAAGGGCACTATATTTTTACATGTAATAGTTTGTCTTTATATTAGGGCTGTCAAAATAACACGTTAATTTCGATCATTTAATTTTTAAAAAATAATGCAGATTAATCCACTTCATATTGAACTTTGACCCAGAGCCATTCTAGCCACCATTCGACTGTAAAATGAAGGAGGGAGACGAGAATGTGCTGGCTGGATCATTAATTGGAACATTTTGTCATGGTTTCAGTGTTTTGCTTTGTATTTCTGTTCCCTGTTATGTGTAATCCTGTTTTCGTATTAGGTTCTGTTTCCCTATTTGTATACTTATGTTTAAAAGGGGTGATAGAATGCAAAACCGATTTTACCTTGTCATAGTTGAATAATGACAGTTAAGTGGGTAAATAGGACATACATAGAACCGCTAAATCCCATTGACACCTCTTTCCTCTGCAAATATCACAATTTTAAACTGCCTCTGAAAACGGGCAAATCTCAACAAGCCGCCTAGTTGACGTCAACTCGGCGGCTCCTTTGTCACGCCCCAACATTTACATAGGCTACACAACTGACCTGAGATCACTTAGTCTTCTAAATCTAGGTGGTGCCGATCTCAGAAATTGTATACATTGTTCATCTGCTATTTTACCATTCAATTCACTTCTGAGACTTTTTTATGCGAGAAATCAACTACATAGAGGTCAAATATGGGCAGTTTTACAAAAATGTATGTCTAATTGCAAATTTTGATGCAGATATTGTTTACCAAACACATCAGAATTAAATCTTAAACCATTAAATGTTGCTTTTCATAATATATGCAGATTTGTGCTGAGATGTCCTTTTAATACTCACCATTGTGTAATGTATGACTCACTGAACTTATTATCACCAAAAGCCAGAAGACAGTATCACTGGTACCAGGTTATTTTTAAATGTGTGTACTCTGAATATCCTTCTTATCTGAAGGAATATTTAATTCCATAGAGACCTAGCTATAGATTGAGACACACTGAATATCCCTTTTTCACTGTGCTAAACATCTATAAAGAAAGTGGCAGACGTGCCTTTAAATTTAAAGCCCCTTCAGACTGGAATAGCCTGCCTGAGTCTCTAAGATCTGTCACTTCTTTGCACTCCTTCAAAACATCGGTCTTTAATTATGTGTATGCAAACTCTTAATGTAAATGTTTTCCTCAGGTATAGATGTTCAAATATTTGGGATAATTTTTGTCCTCTTTATTTATGTGTATACATGAGTATGGGGGCAGGTGTGCATATGAATATTATGTATGTATACAGTACAGGCCAAAAGTTTGGACACACCTTCTCATTCAATGTGTTTCTTTATTTTCATGACTATTTACATTGTAGATTCTCACTGAAGGCATCAAAACTATGAATGAACACATATGGAATTATGTAGTTAACAAAAAAGTGTGAAATAACTGAAAACATGTCTTATATTTTAGATTCTTCAAAGTAGCCACCCTTTGCTTTTTTTGGTAACTCTGCAAACCCTTGGTGTTCCCTCAATGAGCTTCATGAGGTAGTCACCTGAAATGGTTTTACCTTCACAGGTGTGCTTTGTCAGGGTTCATTAGTGGAATTTTGTCCCTTATTAATAAAAAAGCAAAGGGTGGCTACATTACAGAATCTAAAATATAAGACATGTTTTCAGTTATTTCACACTTTTGTTGTTAAGTACATAATTCCATATGTGTTCATTCATAGTTTTGATGACTTCCGTGGGAATCTACAATGTAAATAGTCATGAAAATAAAGAGGAAACGCATTGAATGAGAAAGTGTGTCCAAACTTTTGGCCTGTACTGTATATGTGTGTATATGTATGTATATGCATATGTGTATGTATGGGCTAAATTTTGTCATGTTTCCTAATACTGTAATATGTATAATAAGTGTGAATGTATAAGTGCTGTATTGTATTGTATTCTCCTTGTCTTATTGTCCGTTGTCTCGAGGACCCCCTCGAAAACGAGATGCTTCATCTCAAGGGGTTATCCTCTTAAATAAACAATTTCAATTTCAATAGTTATGCCGAAAGTGTAGCTAGCTAGCCGCGATATTTTCCCATTGTATTGAATGGAACACATAGTTAGTTAGCTAGCTGCTCCTCCTAACAAGAACCCTTGCATTCATAAAAATGCCTTAAATTCAAATCGGACTGTTAGCTTTTGTTAGCTTTGTAAGACCTTGGGGTAGCTGTGATATAAGTGTTGTGATGAAATTCAAACTGTAATTAAAGCTGCGAGCAGCGATGGACGGGCCCTCGCGCCTCTGCGTGCATCAGGGTTACCGGCGGACACCGATCCTTGCGACCGTGCATTTGGGCGGCACTCAGATGCCGCAAATCATCATTAATGAAAAGGGAACTCCCCGCTGAGTTCAATGATACCTCACACAAGACTCTACGTCATACAGTTCATTAGCTGTGAAAGGGGGCGTGCCCAAAATATAAGGGGGCGAAACCTTTACCAATAAAAATGTAAGTCTGCTGAGTTCATTGATACCTCACATAAGACTATACCATAAACGGGTCACCATTTATAAAAAAGGGTGTGGCTAAGCACAAAGGGGCGGGCCAAACAATCACAAATGAAGAAGGAAGTCTCTGCTGAGTTTAATGATACCTCACACAAGACTACCTTAGATGGGTCAGCATGCCCCTTTATGAAAGGGGCATGGCTTAAACATTGGGGGCGGGTCAAACCATCACCAATGAATAAGGAACTTTCTGCTGAATTCAATGACATCTCACACAAGACTCTACCTTAAACGGTTCAATGTTATGAAGGGGGCGTGGCCTGATTAAGTGGGTGTGGTTAACGTATAGGGGGCGGTTCAGTATCACATGTTGACCACACATTATAAGTTTCATGTAAATTGGATGATGTTTGTCATATAAGGTGCATTTCCTGTTGCCAGCGGGGGGGGGGGCGCTATGACTAAAAGTCAATTTTGGACTGTAGGTGTCCTCAGGCATGGACCCTTGTCAATTGTGAGAATTTTTGGGCAGATAGGACAACGTACACTCAAGTTACAACAACTTCTTTGTTCATCGCCAAATACTCAAATTGGCCGCCCCGCCACGGACACGCCCTATGACGAAGTTTTTCTTTTAACAACTTTTCATCGTTAAGGTGTTGAGATGATACAGACCAAGTTTGAAGTTGATCGGATGAAATCTCTAGGAGGAGTTCATTAAAGTGGCCAAAATCACACTAATTTCGAACTTTTAAATCAAAATGGCGGACTTCCTGTTGGGTTTAGGGTATGGTTCCAATGACGTGTTTTTTACATCTTGACATGTTACATATTTCTACCAAGTTTCCTGAGTCTACGCTAAACGCACAGCAGGGGCTCAATTTCTTTAACTTTGTAGGGGGCGCTAGTGAGCCATTTCTGCGCACCTATTCCCGAAACCCTTAAAATACGTACATTTTCACCAGACTTGATGCAACTGCCAATTTTGGTGAGTTTTTGAATATGTTAAGCCCCTCAAAAAGCCAATTCATTTGCAGAAAATAATAATAATTCCTTCAGTTTCAATAGGGCCTTAGCCGCTGTCGGCGCTCGGGCCCTAAATATATTATAGTTATGCCGGCAGCTGGCCGGGGAGCCCCAGTAGTGCAGTAATCCACAAAGCGTGACTTTGCCCGGGTTCCTGAGAAAGCAGCAGCCCGCTTTCTCGTCAGACTGTGTGGAGCTCCTAAAGTCCGACACGTCTTTCCAAATTTGCAATTAGCCATCAATTTTCGTAAAACGGCCATATTTGAGCTTTATATAGTTGATTTCTCGCATAAAAAAGTCTCAGAAGAATTTGGTAAAAAAAGATTGCAGTCTCTGGAATATGAGATTCTGTCACGTCTCAAATGTGTGTGTATGGGGATTCGCTCAACTAATCAGCGTGCGTCTCTAATGTGTGTGTATGGGGATTCGCTCAACCAATCAGCGCGCAGCTCATGAGCATACCATATTTGGAAGAAAATCTCTTGTTGAAAATAGGGCCAAAACACGTGGATGCATAAGGGCCAATAAAATATCCACCAGGCCATATTCAGTCCAACCAATGTTACATACAACATTAGGAGACCATAAGGAACAGTGTGAAATACCCTATAAATCATTCTATCACCCCTTTAATGTATGTCCCTATGTATTGTTTTTGTACTGTGGGTTTTGTCTCCTTCTCATTGAGTGATTTTCGTTCTTGTTTTGTATTATGTTCTGTTTCCTGTTTTATTGTGATACTCAGTTTTCTTTCTTGTCATGGGTAGTTCTGCTTCCTGTGTTTTCCCGCCTGTGTGATTGTCTAATGTGCTCCACCTGTTCCCCTGCCCTGGTGGCACCTGTCCTGTGTTTGCTCGTTACCTAGTTTATTTAGCCTCTGTGTTTCCCTTTGTGTCTTGTCAGATTGTTTTGTGTCTGTTGTCTTGCGTGAGTTTGTGTTCCTCGCCCTGCTAGTTTGTGTCCTGGTCCTGTCTATTGAGTTAGTTCCTATCCTGTCAGTTTGTTTCAGCCTTGTGCCTTTTTTTGTATTTTTCCCAGGGTTTTTACCAGCCTTAGTGCTGCCGTGTTTTTGTTAATGAATCCCCTTCCTCAAACCTTCTCCTGCCTACCTGTCTGCTCTCTGCGATTGGGTCCTTTATTCCCTGCCTCCACGTTTTACATTTACTTAAAAATATTCTTCCTGAATAGGGTTGGGTACCGAAATCTGGTGCTAATACGACACAGGTGCCTTCACGACCTGGTTCTACCGGATCGAATAGCAACGCGGATTTCGGCACCTCCTTTCGGTGCTACTGATATGTCTGCTCTGCTCTGAAACAGACGTTAAGACACCGGGCAAAAATTATGTATGCCATATATTAAAAAAATATTCTACCATATATTAAACACATATTTGTACATATGTTTCCATATAGGTTTACATAGATTTAAAATATATTCTACCATATATTAAACACATATCTGTACATATGTTTCCATATAAGTTTCCATATATTTAAAATATATTCTGCCATTTATTAAAAAACATATCTGTACATATATGTTTCCATATAAGTTTACATATATTTAGAATGTTCTACCATATATTAAACACATATCTGTACATATATGTTTCCATATATGTTTACATATATTTAAAATATATTCTACCATATATTAAACACATATCTGTACATATGTTTCCATATAATTTTACATAGATTTAAAATGTATTCTACCATATATTTAACATATTTTACCATATATTAAACAAAGATGTGAAACTATATATTTACATATATTACCAATACATTTTCCCATATAAATGGGAATACATTATGGTAAATATTTATAAATATAAATTCGCATATATTTTGGAATATATGAAAGTGGCAATAATTTGTATATTTTACAATATATTGCAATATATAATATATTGTATAATATATGTATCATCAATATATTAGTCCATGTTTTTTCAACATATAATATATTGTAAAATGTAATGGAAAATAATATATTGGTAAATATATTTTTCTTTCGTAAGGGTAGCTAGACTATCTGTCCAATCGGAGTTTTTTGTGGCATGAATGCTGTGTGGACTAGCCAGACTACTTTGAGCCTTAACATAAGCAAATTTAAACTTTATCGGTCACAGATAAGAAACCAGTCATATAGTAAGTAATTTTTGTGATGATTATATTGTTTTGGAAGGCACTGGAAAATAGCGATGACAGATTAGAGAATTCTAAGATGTCTCATTTTCAAAGGCAATAACAATGGATCTGCTCTGCTGCTTAATTCTGAGGACGTTTTTTGTTCTATAGGCGTGTTTGGGAAGAGTGCAATAGTCTACTTTGGTCCCTATAGCGAAGTCCACACAGGCTGTTCTCTTATATCTGTATAATCGGATTTATATATAACTGTATATATTGCTTTATTTATTGCATTTTATTTTATTCTGATTTAAATATATGTATAGATGTTCTATGTGTGTAGCGTGAAGTGGCTACAACTTACATTTCATTGTGCAACCCTGTCTTGTGAAATGACAAATAAAAAAACCTTGTAACCTATGAAAAAACGAAGAACTGCTTCTTAGAACTAGTCTTTGTGAAAATAAGACTTTGGTAGGGGGCATGAAGAAATCCAGTGAGCATGCTCACTCAAAAAAATCCAAGACACTCATCTTTAGAGAAAATGTAAAATGTTTTTATTACATCTGGCAAATTCTAACTAACTATTTGGTTTCTAAATAAACATCCCTTCAATTTGTTTGTTCCAGCCTTCTTCAGGACGTTACATGAAAGGTATGAGGTGAAACAATATAATGTAACAGGTGTGAGCAAATCTGCAGATGATAGATGTGGATGATGGTTGATTTGGTTCTGGATCAGAAGAGGGAAGAAAAAAAGGCTCATCGGCAGCTAGTCGCAGCTGTAGCACTGTGCTCTCTGACCGCTTCTTACGTTTTCATCAAGAAAGTGGTGCGCGGTTTCCACGGCGACATAGTTGGACTGCTGTCTGCAAGTTCAGCTGAGACTTCTCATGGTAAAGAGATCAGTCAAATCTCTGTCTGTGTCGTTCCTTTACAAAAGGCCCAAAACTGTCTGATACCATGTCGTTGTTCACACACACATACACACTTATATTAGAAACTGCAACACTTAGTTTACTTCTGTCTATGCTGCATGTGCCTTGCAATAGTGTGTGTGTGTGTGTGTGTGTGTGTGTGTGTGTGTGTGTGTGTGTGTGTGTGTGTGTGTAATGGATTGTCTACAACAGAATAGGACAAGCTGCCTGATCTCCAAGCGGGTGCAATGATTGGCAGTGATGCAAAATGTGGGCACAACATCAGCAAAGCAAGCTGTGGTCATGGCCGGGGGATGTGCCGCTGCTACCGGGTGCGGGGCTCTCCGTGTCCCGCTGGAGCTCCGACTGCAGGTCGAGGTCGGCAGCAAAGCTTTCTGGCAATAATAGCGATGTTGCTACGCTGGCCGATCCCGCTGGTGACGGTCCGTCTGCGGCTGCAGGACCTGGAGCTCACCGCCAGTGTTTCAGTTTGACTGTTAAAAAGTGTTAAGATAATTAAAAGGTATTTATTTAGAAGGAGGCTGGTTGGTTAGTTAGCTAATGCTAGCTTGCTATTCCACCAGGCTTCCATGCGACATAGCTAAATAAGCCGGACAGAGTTGTCCCTCATCTGGGAAACCCTGCTTTCCCCGTTTTGTTGGCTCAGAGCTCCACAGCCTAAGTCCACAGGTACAAATTAGTTTTGCACCAAATGTATTGCAACCAAGGGGGTTAGCTTCGCTTCAGAACTCGAGCCATCATGCCGCCATTTTGTTGCTAACTGGCCATCACCTCCTGTTAGCATTCCGCTGACCGCCATTTTTTTTTAGGGTGAGGCTATTTGCACCCCTGGTACAATTAGCAGTGTATGCTATTTGCACCCCTGGTACAATTAGCAGTGCTATTTGTACCCTGGTGCAATTAGAAGTGTATGCTATTTGCACCCCTGGTACAATTAGAAGTGTATGCTATTTGTACCCTGGCAATTAGAAATGAATGCTATGCTGTGTTCTATTAATACCCCGTCTGGTACAAATATCAATGTATGCTATTTGCACCCCTGTGCATTTACAGTACCTTGGCATATATTTACACACAGTTATCCATACTACTCATGTATTACACCTTTTTGGAATATTATTGCCCTGACATTCTTACCCTAACCATAACCAATCCCACTCCTCTTGCCTAAACCTAACCAACCCAACCAGAGCAGGCATATTCATGAGTCTTCCCCTACCACCCTGCAAAAAAAAAAGAAATCGCGTTCGCGGGTCCTGACTTGCGCAATTGCATGCAAATTATCCAATCCAAAATAAAAAAATAAGATAGCCTCACAGGGGCATTGGCAGTAAAGCTGGCCATCACCGGAAAAGTGCTTCTAATAGCCTTCACTGGTCTCCGTCCAGAGCAACGGGCTCTGTTGGTCCATTATATATATGTCAATGATCGCAACAAGTGTTGCAAAAGTCGAGGCGCAGATTCGCTACTTTGTGATGCGAGAGAGCGCATACAGTGACAGATTCGAGAGGTTGTAATCACTGAATTGTGGTTGTGATGGAAAATCAACCTGAGTAAAAAAAAAAAAAGTACACGAGTAAATGTTGCATTACAAGTTTGCAGCTGTCATTGTGTTCATGTAAATATCAATCTACACATTTGTGAATATTTTTTCTACAAGTGCAAATTTCAATTTACAAGTTCAGATTTTTTTCACAAGCTCTCGTGTTTTTTTTCTTTTTGTGACTTCAAATTCAGATCACATGTGTGAATATTTTTTACAAGTGCAAATTTTTATTTTACAAGTGCAAATTTTAACATACAAGTTACATTTTTTTGTTATGCAAGTTCTCACATTGTATTCTACAAGCTCTCACGTTTTGCACCATATTTACCTTCATATTCTTGGCAGGTATCTCTGTGTGATAGTTACATTTTGGGGGACAATTAAGAGTTTTGCTTATTTCCCTAGGGACAAATCTCTAGATTCATCTTTTTAGGTATAAGTTTGGCAATATTGGTCAGTCCACCACTTACATGTCTCAATAACTATTATATATTAACTATTATGGTTCCCAGAGAATGAATCCCACTGACTTTGCTGATCACCTTTGATTCACAGTGACGTCTTAACAACTATCGGACTAAAAACGTTAGTGATCCCCAGACTTTTCAAGTAGCGCCATCATCAACTCCAACTTGTTCAATACTTTGGTTGACCTCACTCTGACATCTATCCATTCGTGCATGTATAGATCCTGTGCATGTGTGTGTATTTCAGGCCTGTGTGTAATGTGGGTAACTAACAGGATGAAACGATTTAATTTCCCCTTGTGGGATTAATAAAGTATTTCTTCTTCTTCAAGTACACGATTTTAGCACAAGGCTGCACGTAACAAAATGTGAAAAAAGTGAAGTAGTCAGAATGCACTACATACTGTTTGTGCATCTTTTCCCAGTGCTTGTTCTTTTGGACAGAATGTACCCAATCTCTGTTGCCTGATCTGCCACTGCCATTTTCCAAGAGAGTATTTGTGTTTTCTGGACTAAATGTTACGTGTTGATATTGTTTAAAGGATACCAGCAGGGTTATTTCTTTACTCGTTTGGAATTAATGGTTATTTTTCCATTTCATATTGCTGTGTGACATCAAGATTTGGGTGGCGTAATCAAGCAATGTTTTATGTTTTACAGTAATATAAAAAGGACAACATTTTAAGTAGTATTGTTGAGTTATGTGGTATTTCCTACTCATACTCATTTTTTTTACTCCTTTCAAGGTGTGTGGAATAAACTTAGTTCCAGGATGGTAAACCACTGTCTGTTTCCTGAATGTACTCTTTATCCCAGGGGATTTAGTAGATCGTATATTCCAGACAACCCAATCAGGGGTATAGATTTCCAGTGCCGACAACAGAGAGTTTTGTGAAATATGGATTGGTGTGGTGTGCAGTCCACACAACAGAGCTCTTATGAATTGGAGGGTGGGTGTGAAATCATTAGACGTGCTGCAAACATTTTACCATGCTTTTATCCCAGCCCTCCCTTTAAAAAAAAAGATGGTTCATTGTCATCTCTGCAGAACGTTTACTCTGTTTCACCCAGCACTGAAGACTGAGAAGGTTGTGTACCTTTTGTTTGCTTTTCTGATAGAAGTCTAGTTTAAACGGGGAAGAACGTGCGCACATCCAAACAAATTAGTGGCTGGATAAAAGTGCTCCAAGTGAAAAACAAAGAATTACTTGCACACTGAGTCTGAAGCCTCCTAGGAGGTATCAGTTATTTGTGACTCTCAATCTCTGAGAAGGGCTTATATAGTAAGGCACAAAAAAACCTAATTAGCTGATTGAATGCACCTGTTCATTCACCTTATTAAAAAGCCTCACCTGCAATCAGTAGGGAAATAAATGATCCCTCCCTAGAATTATTTTCTCAGGCCCTGTTTACACATAAATGGTTATTTTGAAAAGCGCAGATATTTCCCTTCGTTTGTGCCCTTCGTTTGCACACAAACGGAAAATTTGCCTCTAAAAATTATTCTCTGTAAAAACTCCGGCCAGAGTGGAGATTTAGGAAAACTTTGTTTGCATGTAAACTAGGACAAACACAGGTTTAGGCAGCCGAGGAAGAAAGGAAGAAAAGAGAGAGGAAGTGATTCATTGCTGGTATTGCTATTTCTGGGATTCTGATTGGCTAACGTGGGCTTGAGCATCTCATTACACCGCCACCTACAGGTCTGGCATGTTCTTGTCGGCATTGACGGCATATATATACACGGGGACGTGTAAACGAACACTTTTCTGAAAACTGACAGCTGTGCACAATGTTATTTTTGAAAACTGACAGGTTGAAATGTCCGTTTTGTTTATTATGAAAATAGCTGGCAACGTGTAGACGTAGCATCAGTGAATGTTCTGCAAAATGTCCAGACAATACAAGCACATTTAAAAAAAAAATAATAATAATTTTTTTATAGGACAGTTTAAGTGCCACTGGACAGTGGTAACTGCTATAATTATTATGAATCATATTTCTGTATATCTGTGTGTCTCTGTGTCCCAACCAGCAACGGCAGATTCCCGCCCACCACGTCTGTCCGAGGTTTCTGCCTAAAAGGAAGTTTTTCCTCGCCACCAAATACTTTCTTGTGGGAAATTGAAATTGTTGGGTCTTTGTAAATTATATACGCTATCTGTAAAGTGTCCTGCGATAACACCTGTTGTGATTTGATACTATAAATAAAATTGAATTGAAGACACGAAAGAGGAGAGAGAGGGGGAATAACATGCAGCAAGGAGTAAACCTCTATATATGGGCACGCACTCCACCAGGTGAGCTAACCACATGCCCCAAATTAGGAAACTTTTATGCTGGCTAGGAAGTTCTCGTGGTGTTAATATAATATTAAGATAAACTTCTTTAGAGCATATTGTACTCCACGTTACACTGCCCACTTGTGGTTCAAGTTTAAAAAGGCAAGCATAAATAATCTATGGCTTAGAACAGGGGTGTCAAACTCAACTTCACTAAGGGCCACACTGGAAAATAAGAATCACGTCAAGGGCCGGACATGTTTACTTTACTGATATGCTTTTATTTAATCGAAAAAGTCAAATATCTTTGACTGTATTATTGCATGTGTGATATAGTCTTCTCACTTAAACTTTGGTCGACATAAAGTCCTAAAGAAGTCAGGAAAAAGTTCCTCAGCCATCATAGAAAAAAAGCACCCAAAAACGTCGGAAAAAGTTACAAACCGTCAAAAAGAAAAGACAACAACGTCAGAAAAAGCGACAAAAACTAGGTGGGCCAAAATGTAGTGTTAACCTAAATTGATATGCGGGCCGGATCATAAATTGCGAGGGGCCGTATTTGGCCCGCGGGCCTTGAGTTTGACACCTGTGGCTTAGAATGACTGTTTGCGTATATTGCTCAGGAAACCAAGGTGGTGTAGTGTGAGTTAGTTCCGTCATGCTGCAGTCAACAGGTCCTCTGCTTTGCTGAGGAATTTGATGTACAAATGTATGTGTCGTCTGAATGATTCTTTTCCTTCATTGTACAACTGTCTGATCCTAGGATCAATGCTGTACTATCAGTCACCTATGTGGGAACACTGCTATAGCTGTCTCTTTTAATTTGTGTCTCTAGTCTACCTTTTATTGTGCTGTATGTTTTTTTAAATGGCCCTTGAGGCTAACAATAAAGCTATCTTTCCATCTATCTATCATACCCAACCAGAAACATCACCAGCTGGACCTGAGGTTACATGCCATTGGTCACATCTAACAGTAATTCTCATGCAAGTTCCCAGTCCTCGCCCCATAACGCCATGTCCTGCTCTTCAACGAGGGACGCAGATGGAAGCTTACCAAGGACAGTCTCGAACCTTTCACTGGAGGCAAGTTTGGATCCTGCACAGTGCACAGTGTTTGAACGCCAGTACACTAGAAGTATTTTACAGAAGGGCAAATGTGGAACCACCAAACAGGACTCAGTGACATGATGATTGTGAAGATGCGGAAAATGATAATGACATTTTTTGCCATTGCTTTGGAACGTGACAGTCCTTCTCAGGAAGAAGTGGATCTTGCCAACATTTTATGAAGGGATCCCCCTCTCCCAGTCTGCTATCCACCATCTGCATCAGGAGGAAAAGGCTCCTGGAGAGGGCTTTAGATTGACTCATTGAGTTTGTAGGAGAAGATGTAGATGATATGGACCACAGCGAGAGTCTTCAGACTCTTGATGATGGACCTCTATTGGGCCAGGTCTTACTTACTTATGACCAAGCAGCATTAGACCAGAGGAGGCAACCTTATCAATTGGAAAATCGAACATGGACAGGGCTCCAGACTAACTTTTTGCCTTGGTTGCACTGGTGCGCCTAACTTATTTATTTAGGTGCACCCACATCTTTCCTTGCGTCGCCGTTAACGCTGAGTGGCAATACACGATATATAGCTCTGTATTTTTTTACAAAGTGGGCTAAATGTTCAGTTTTAAGTCAAAGCCACTTTTCACAAGCTCTTTTATTAAAACAGATTGTGATTAAAATAAAATGCAAAGACAGGGTTTCCTTTACCAGTTTGAAAATATACAGCGGCAACACATGTTAATGAAAGTTATCTGAAATAAATAGCCTAGGATATATTAAAAAATGTATATATGTATATATGTATATATATATATATATATATATATATATATATATATATATATATATATATATATATATATATATATATATATATATATATATATCTGAGAAAGCTCCTTCACTTGTTTTCAAAAACAACAGACGCCCGGATAGCTCAGTTGGTATATATAGAGGTTCGACTCCGACCTGCGGCCCTTTCCTGCATGTCATTCCCCCCCCTCTCTCCCCTTTCATGTCTTCAGCTTTCCTATCAAAATGAAGGCCGAAATCTTAAAAAAAAAACAACAACAAAAAAAACAACAACAGAAAGAAATAGGGAGACAGAGGGAGAGAGGGGGAGTGCGATGGACTGAAGCGTATGCTACTCCCAGAGTGACGGCTGACTCATTATGAATGAGCAATAACAGAGAGTTACCAGCAGAAACACTGGTACTAATACAGGTTTCCCTCTCATACTTAACAATATACAGCTGTGTTAATAACAATTAAAACTGTAGACAATGTCAGCAGTGTGGATCGGTGGCGCTGTGTCTCTCCATGTTGCCGTGGAGCCGTGTGTGATTGAATGGGGGGGGGCTGCGCGGAGGAGAGATCCAAACACAGGCACGGCTTTCCAGAAGGAATGGGTCATGTAACACAACATTAAACCATATTGATATAGACGACATCGCTTCGTTCGTGGAGAGGCAGCGGATGTGAGGACATTAGGTGCACCGGTACGACCTGGGAAAAATCTTAGTCGCACCCTTACAAATTTTCTAGTTGCGACGAAATTGGTCGCAAACAAAGTCAAAAGGATCCAAGAGTGCATCTGTCGTGGTGGGGTTGGCTCAGTTGGTGGAGCGGACGCACATATCTAGATGTTTACTCCTCGATGCAGTAGCCCCGGGTTAGACTCCGACCTGCGGCCCTTTGCTGCATGTCATTCCCCCTCTCTCCCCTTTCATGTCTTCATCTGTCCTGTGAAAATAATTGCCTAAAAATGCCCCAAAAAATTATCTTTAAAAAAAACAAAAGAGTTGGTGAAATAAATGTAAGGCATACAAATTAGGAAGATGTTTAGTTGGATTTGTAAATCATGATAATAATGATAATTAGGGCTGTCAAACGATAATTTTTTTTTTTGAATCGTGATTAATCGCTGAATTTCTATAGTTAATTGGCGATTAATCGCATGTTTTATCACATGATTAAAATTGTATTATTTTGCATTCCAGAACTGTTTTTAAATACATATTAACAATGGAAAGCAATTCTTACCAGTGTATCTTGATTGGGAATCAAATGAATGCAAGGAAAGTTACTTTATGAACATGACTTTAAGATTCGTATTTGTATATTATTTATTTACTGCAAACAAAAGAAAAAATTGTGAATTTGTCATAATTTGCACAATTCCTCCAATTACCTAACTAAAAAAACTAAAAAATCCCTATCCTTACCGGAGTTGTGCAGTAACTTCTAAATAATTTTGATTACTCACTGACGTCCAGTGATCACCGCTTAATGAGACAGCGTTTGCACTTTGCAGCAGTTCCAGTGTGGCGGCTTTCTCCGTGGAGTACAGGCTGTGTGTGTGTGAAACTACTGTCCCCCTCGACGGCAATGTATAAGGACATGCTAACCGTAGTACTTCTTTAAGACTCAAGTCTTCTACAATGCTGACAGGTCTGAAGTTAGTTGCCATCGATTTCGCAAAAGCTGTAGTCATTTTTTGGGATTTGGTTTCATCAACAGGTCGGCGAGTAACACTCTCCAAAATAGTGCTTTGCGGGAGTCCGGGTGTTTTGGAAAATAAAAAGCGCCATTCAGAATCGTGTTGCTGCTTTCTCCATCATGCCTGCAGCCTGGAGCAGCAGGATGTGTTACGAGGAAGTATAGCAGTTTGACGATAAGTAAAGGTGTGGTTAAAGGAATACGCCACCGTTTGTTGAAATAGGGCTCATCACGGTCTACCCTGGCTGTAGATAGGTGGGCCAACGCAATTTTTGTCTCAGTGCCTAGCGGCTGCGCTGCCAGTGTTGCACCGGACTAAAACAATGCGTGCACAAAAAATGTGTTGGCCCACCTATCTACAGCTAGGAGAGACCGTGATAAGCCCTATTTCAACAAACGGTGGCATATCCCTTTAAGGTAAAAATAGTAACCTGTTAGGCACGACGCAAAGCCGAGTGAAGTATAAAATAAATTAATAAATGGCGGCATGCAATTAAAAAAATTAATGCGTTATGCTTGGCCCTTAATCGCATTGCGACAGCCCTAATGATAATGTAAACTTAATAAATATGCTGCTACAACCAATAGGAATTGCAATGTTTCAGAAATGTTTGAAACAGTGAATCAGGCAACAGGTTTTATACTTGTTTTGATTTTAGCCACGACGTTCAGAACTATGTTTTAAAAGACAAGGAGCACTTGGACATAGGCCTATTACAAAAGTCTTCTCTCCACAAAAGGCATGGCCCAGACAATATATGTGGCCATCTACTTAAATCCTGTGCAAAAGAGCTGATTTCATAATATTTATGCAGACACAGCATGTCCCTAAAGTCTGGAAGGATGCTGTGGTATTCCCAAATCCAGTGCCCAAAAACCCTTAGGGATTTTAGACCGGTTTCTCTTTCATCGATTGTAATGAAAACTTTAGAAAAATTGGTAAGGACAGAAATCATTAGTAAAAACTGAGCATGTACGTGACCACATGTTGTTTGCTTACAGGCCACATAGGGGAGTAGAGGATGCCACTTAATTTACTTTTTAAACACTTGAAGAGAGGTGGGTATCATGCTCGACTCCTTTTGTGGACTTTTCATCGGCTTTTCATACAATATAACCCCATATCTTGGCCCGCCGGCTTTTGGAACAATTCAACCTTGATTTTAATCTTAAGGGTTAGATTCTTGATTTTTTAACCGGAAGGACACAGAGAGTAAGGGTAAATTAAGTCTTTTCTAGCCAACTCTGCTCTGCTAGTGGTTATCCACAAGTATGTGTGCTGTCATCCTTACTATTTATCCTGTACACCAATTTTTGTCAGTGCAGTAATGACAAACAGGGTCATTGTAAATTACACGGATGTAAGTCTGCCCAGACCCAATGAACTAGTCATGGTCCGATCATTGAGGATTTCGTGAAGTGGACAGGAGTCACATCTTCAATTAAACATATTTAAAACAAAACATATACAGTAATTGATTTTAGAAAACATAATCACACAATGTCACAAGACAATCAGTGTAATGTGTGAATATCGAAAAAATATCCTGGGACAATATTTGATTCTAAGCTGAACTTCTAAGAAAATTGTGCAGACGTGTGTAAAAAGGAGCACAACAACTTCACTGTCTGAGGAAACTGTTCTACTTCCATACAAAACCATGATGACCTTATTATATCATGCTTTTATCGACTTTCTCTTTGGTGTCATGGTTTGGAAGTCTTTCTGCAAAGAACAGGAACTCAATCAAGTTGTGAAATGGTCTAGTAAGCTTATCGGTGAATCCCAGATGTACCCGACATCCTTGTACACTCAACAGCTACAGTGGATAACTGATTCCATTTTAAATTACAGCTTTTAAATGACAGCAGGAGTTTCAGCTTCTCCCTTCTGAAAAGAGGTTTTTAGTTCTGAGGTGTGAAACCTGATATAAAAGAAGCTTTGTTCCAGCTGCTGATGAACAAGCTGCCAGACAAATTGCTCAATTTGCACAAAACCTTTCTGGAGCCTGTATTTGTGTGTATATTATTTATTCATCCATTGGTTTCAAGAATATATTATTTAGTTTTTACTTTTCTTCTTTTATGATTGTCAGTTTTAAGTGTTTTTATTGGTATTTTCTAGATATTCAAGTATGTTGATTAGCACTGGAGCATTTTATTTATTGTCCCATTGTATGTTGTCTGTGGTGTCTGAAACTGTAGACCTTTCCCATTTCCCAGTTTGTGCATCTCCAATTCCTCTCCTCGATTCCTTTCCTTGTGTCTTTGGCCCGCCCACAAGAAAATTTGAGTCGAGGAAGAGACTCGAGGAGAGGAGTCAAGGCATTTAACAAACACACTAGTTAACACTAACTTACACTGGGCACCAAGGTAAGCTAGAAACTGTACATAGTTGAAATGCTAACAGCTAAACGGTGTAAAGTGTGTCTGTATTTTACTGAAAAGGATTACAACACTGGGACGTCCAACAGCCTGCAGCTAAAGACACAGTGCAGCTGCACAATGGCCACTGCTGTTAGCGGAGAAACAACACATATGGGACTTTATGAAAACAGAACAAAAGTTGCGGTGCATTCAGTTATTGTAAAAATACCCTTTTCCATCTAGTGGTTCCTTTTGTCATTTACTGGTGAAATAAGTTATTGTTAGATGTTTACATTTTAAATAAATAATTTTAATTTGACCATATGGCCTTAGCAATTAACAAGCTGTTCTTTAATGTCACTGACTGTAGTTTTGTGCTCTACCTTTTTTTTAATCTTATCTCTTCTGCAACTGGTTCATGCAGGGGCAGGGTGTTTGTCCGCCACCTGCGACTGTAGTTAATGATGCATGCCCCCTTTCACATGTTCTTAAGTCAGACTCTTCTTTAGTGACTCAAATTCGAACACTGGGGACTCAGTGCTTGACTCGGACTTGACAGTTGCTGACTCAACTACAACACTGCTTTTCTGGAGTACATTACCACTAATAATGAGGACAAGAGGTATCGGCTCTTGTGAACCTCATTTAAAAACTGTATGGCTTCAGCCTGGAGCTTCCTGCCTCTTGCCCTTCCGCTCGAAATAAAAAGCTTGCGTCTGGTCCGCTATGTCTTCTTCTCATACTCTGGTGTTTTTTAACTAAACAGTAACGGCGATCATGTGACTGAATAACATACTTAGGAAATATCTGTATACAGTATACAATAAATTCCGACTACCATACTAATGAATAAAATACCTAAAATGATGTCTGTCTATAAAATAAAAGCAGACTATATACCAGATCGTTTAACTGCAAAAAATAATAATGAATTCAGAAAACGTGAAGAGGATTAGTTTCGGTATTGGGGATCTAAGTCACAGTGGACAACCCCCAGGTAAACCAGAGAAAATGCCATGCAGCTTCATTTGGATACAAGCGTTGCATTTTGGAAGATAGAGGGTATTTCTGAACAGCAGGCATAAACATGTAGAAATCAATATTTCAATCAGCTCTGTCTGCATGCAGTCCACTCTCGACTATACAAACAAGCTTTAACAAAAGCTGTCGGTTTTATAGTCTTACTATTCATCTTAGTTTGCTCTGTGTTATTATTGTGCGTCTCAGCTGGCAGGCTCTGTGGACTCCTGCCTGGCAGTGCTGCTCATCTTGTGTATATGTGCCAGTGCAAACAGACAAACACACACAACAGGATAAGCAATTGTGTTTGCAGCAATTTCTCTGTGAGGTGTTAAAACAATATGGAATATAGAAACAAGAAGGAATCTTGGAAAGAGTATAACATGTTTATTATTTTATTCTTGTGTTCGCAGATCCTCGCATCCAGATGGGAATTTGCAGTGATATGTCAGACAGCTTCGGTGTGTGTTTTCTGTAAAAGTACTTCATAATAATTTATTTATGGGCCGAGCAGCGAAGCTGCGGGACCCTATTGTTTTTGCCGGTATTATTAGAAATGAGATATCATTGTAGTGTGACCACTAGATGGCTTAACAATATATATATAAAAGAAAGAACAAGGTAAGAAAAAGTTGGGAAAACAAGTGTGGGGAAACAATTTATAACCATTTTTTCTACCATTTTGGCAACAGCATCAGACCACATACATTCAAACCACTACAAAAAAGGACTGTAATCAATTTCTTCATTTCCTAGGTAAGCTGTAAGGCCTGCATTTGGTATATACAAAACTTTCTCTCTGAAATAATAATTGCAGTCGATCACCACCCTGAATTTTCTTTTTGATGGTTTCTAGACCTTCAACCTTTAGGCTGTCTGGATTACTATTATGTACCATTGGCCATATATTGCTTTAAAATGAAACTAGTTTTGTATGTGATTGTCCTGCACCCAGAAACCACCTGATTGACCTTCTGCTACCGCTTGTGTTTCAATTTTTATTTTCAGCAAAGTGAGAGCTAAAACAGGGCTGTGACCCAGCTGGGATGACAGGAAAATGAGTGTGTTCCGGTCTTACTTTGGACAGGGGAGAGGCTATAAGTGTGTGTGTGTGTGTGTGTGTGTGTGTGTGTGTGTGTGTGTGTGTGTGTGTGTGTGTGTGTGTGTGTGTGTGTGTGTGTGTGTGTGTGTGTGCGCATGTCATCTTTTGCCCTCAGCTTATAAAAAGCATTCAGTTGGAGGCTGCTTCTCTTTTCAAAACAAATTAAATCAGCAGTGTCCTTACCTGCTGTCACTGCTTCCTCGGCCTATTTCACTTTCTTTGTCTCCCTCTTTTTCCACAAACACAGCAAGAAAGCTGCTAGTCTCACAAGCTAGTGCTTTCAGCCTTTGGATGCAAAAGTGTGTCCCTCATCCCTCCTCTGTTACTGCTCTGTACTACGTTTTACTATTTGTTTCCCTGACAGTGAAACTAGCCCTTCCGCTGTGAGTGTGTGTGTCATGGGTTGTATTTCACTAGCAAGGACCATGAGATTATTGCGAATATAAGAGTGATGCGTCTGAGATTACCAGCGGCCGAGGACCTGGATGGTTTGGTCTGAGATGCCCTGTCTGGCGGCTGTGGACGCTGCGCCGATGCGGAATGAAATGGGTTGAATAGTGTTTGGATGAGATGCCTGACAGGTGGAGGACTTTCTGCAAGTGCTTATGGAACCAGAATCAAGTGGCCATTTACAGTGAGGAAGAGTGGATGTTGTGAAGATGCTTTGGCAGCGTACCAGCATATCAGAGGCTTGTATGGGCTGAGATAAGAGTTGAGACGGAAAAGGTAGATTAGGAAGGAAACTCCCAGTTGGTCGGTTTTACTTCTCTGGATCGTATATGAGAGAGTCAGAGATGTGTGTGGCGAGGTGAGATAGACTGGGATGACGAGAAGGGTTGTAGGTGGATGAAGTCGGGGCGAATTCCGAGCACCTCAGGAAGCTGAAAAAAATGGTATGGCATCTCGGGATCTGTTTGTGAGCAGTTCTATTTGTGGAGTCAGTTGAAGGTTGTGGCCGAAAACAGCCGATGGAAATTGATTTAGATTCTGGGGCCAAGCGTCTGAATTTCTGGTAAGAGAACCGAGAAAGCGAATCAGTAATGCTGTTGTCTGAGTCTCGATTTCTCTGATTTGGCTAGTGTTGACGAGTGATGGCTGAATGAGCTGGGCTAAATCAACGTAATTACCAGAGATAATCTGCTGGCGTAAAGCGGGGGAGACAGGAGAAGGCTGATAAAGTGATGAGGCTGGCTGGGTGGGAGGTGCTACTGTGGATAGAAGTATAGTTAGTAATATGCGGTGAAAAAACATTTGGGTGTTGGCTTCCTCAGCTTGGTTGATGTTGAACCCTCGCCTACGGCGGAGAGGAAGTCCGAGATCCCTCTGGAGTAGGAGAAGCAGGAGGGTAACCACTTTCAAAAAGATGGTCGTACAAGTCATCAACAGAATTATGGATTATGGAGGCTTTTTACTTTTAATTTTTTGAACTTTTGATCGTGTTTTGTCTGTCCTCGAGAAGTCGGAGACAAACAGCACTGACTGGGTTGCCGAGGAATATCAAGGGTGGTCAGGTGATTAGAGGTGTGGTTGACGTATTGGTCCTGCTCCCGAACCTAAGTTAATTCACTAACTTCATTTAATCATACAGTAACAAAATGTGAAATAATTTATTCTTAAAGGTGTTAACTGTAACCACCCACCGCTAATATACCCACAGATCTTGTACCTCTATACTCCAAATAGAAAGGTTGAACTTGATAGGGAGTCTGTAAACTCGTCTGTAAAATGCGCAATTTGTTAGAGCTAAATCGTTTCTTTTAGTATAATATTTAGGCTTTTTTAAAGACACATTTATGATATCTAGGTCATTGTTGGCTTGATTAATGTCATAACACATTTTATGAATACAACTATTTGTAGAGCCTGTTTGAGTAAACATGGATCTCGTACAGTATAAGAGATATTATCCCTTTTAAATGTAAAACAAACAAAACATGTATTCATGAGATTTCAACTCATACCATTGTTGGAAAATAAATGATGAAGGAAACTCAGCAGACTATCCCAATGTGCTATTAACATAACGGTGTTTATTGCAAGCGTAGCATTAAAACATACAGCCAGCCTTTCTTAAAAACAGGAGGCAGCTAGATCAACTTGTGCATGTAGGCAAGGGCCTACAAAATATTTTTCAATTTTGAGGTTTTGTGCTATGTTTCTTCCATAATATGTCATCTTTCAGACTAGTGGGAAAAGAACCATCCAAAATACACATTTAGTAACACACTTTTGTTGGTGCCTGTAAATTTCTCCTAAATTCACCAAAAAGTTAGCATTAGATAGTGCCTCATTTGCAAATTTCAACCTAAACATTTCAGAACGTTTGTAATACAAAAGATAATTGTCTTAATGATGTAAGCAAGGCACCGAACCCCCAGCTGCTTGGGGCGCTCATCCATGTGCAGCTCCCTCACTCTAACAACTCCCCATTTGTGCACGTATAGGTCCTCTCTGTGCATGGGTGTGTATTTCAGGGCCTGTGTAATGTGTGTAACTCTAACTGTACAGTAAAACATGAATTTCCCCTTGTGGGATAAATAAAGGCATAGCTTTCTTCTTCTAAAGAACCTAAAATCAAAAAAGTGGTCGAACAATAAACTTAAAATTTAGGCATTTAGCACAATCTGGCAGAGGGCTAGTGGAAGTGATTGGTAAATATACCAGGGAGCTAATGAGGGAATGGAGAGCAGGGGAGTGGGGAGGATGAGCAGGTGAAGTGAATCTACTGATGCTCGAGGGGGCAGACAGACTGGTCTGAGATGACAGCAGAGTTAGAACACAACGTATAACAGGGTTTCTGCAGGTTTCACCAAGTTCAATTTAAGACTTTTGAAGACCATTATGAATTAAATTTAAGACCTATATCACAACGTCAAAAAAAGAAAAGGAAATGCAGATTCACAAAATGAATCGCTTTCTTGCATGGAAGCAGTAGGCTTCAAATACATTGTTAGTAACTGACTTAAACCAAACCCTAAATTCAGATTATTTTACCAGAAGGGCTACGTAATGCAATTAGTTGGCTTTAAGTTGGTCAGTGTCCAGATTGCCAGGCAAAGTGATTTAGTCTGAAGGCAAAGACACAGTACATCCCAATAGAGGTTAGGGGTTATGCATGCAGCTGAATGTACCATGCAGTTAAATGTGCTTATATAACAGCTGTACATATGTTAAATTATTATTCTCCTCTTGCAGGTAACAACCATTTGAACTGAATGGGATGGATCTAATGAAGCACACTCTAACTGAGGGTGGTAATCAATACATCCGTGTAATTAACTGTATTCTTGATTTTTCATACAAAAATCAGCTGTGAGCAAGGACACACGAGAGCCGTCTTGCCGGGAGCCATGCAGATAAAAGCCAAAGTCAACTACGCCCATACTTTGATTTGTGAACGTTATCAATATATCAATTCATAACTTTATTAATATTGGTAAAATACCTTTGACAGTTGATAATTGAATCTGTACAGACCTTCACTAGCAAAAAAAGTCTTCTATTTGTTCTTCTTTGTCCAAACAAACTTCTACTTGCCTCAAAGCTTTCAACGGACTTTCAAGCCAACGGGCCGTGTGACTATGTTTACATGCTGAAGAACGGGATGCATCGCGCAGCCTTTCGTTTAGAAGAGAGAGAGAGTCACAGCTCGCCTTGCTAAGTTTTACAGTGCCAGGCAAGGGCGTAAATCTGATCTAACAGTAGGGGGGGACAATAAACATAAAATTTCTGAAGAGCAATTTTTGAAGGGGACACAAATAATACAGCCACAATTATACTCGTAGAAGACATGCGTACACAGAGGAAAGCCTTAATACTATCATTAGTGTAGCATGGAGACTGTACCATTATCCTTCTTTTCACTGTTTCTCGTGATTCAATAAAAAAGATCTTGCGTCCTCCACATAAATATTAGGTTATGTCTGGGACAGAGGATATATACTTAACTGATCAGCCACTTAATTTCATATTGTATTGAGCAAAAAACAACTGTAGATCTCCAAAATTAACCCTAATATAAGTTCACACTCACAACGTAAGGCTTATCGCCGTGGTAACGTTAGTTGTAGTGGTGCATTTTATCCAACAAGCTTAACGTTACACTATATCAAGACTAATTCATTAATTACTCAGCATCATTACTATATGAGAAAAGAAAAACTTAATCTGATGTTTAATGTGAATAAGACAGCTTTGAACCGTCTACTTACTACATTCCTGTCACTACCGATGAGACTGTCACCGTGAGTGTAGCGCAGATCCTAAAGCATGCAGTGGACCAAACCACTCTGAAGCAAGGGAGGGGGGACTCAAAATGTTTCTAAACTTAAAAAGCACGTTTTGGGGTTTGTATTGTTTTACTGCTTACACAGATATTTAAGTGTACATCATTATGTTATTTATAATACTCAGCATTGTTTTAATGATATTTCTAGGGGTGGACAACCCTTAGATGGGGGGGGTCGTGACCCCCCCGACCCCCCTGGGATTTACGCCCTTGGTGCCAGGGAGAACTGGGTCGGGCCCCCTGTAAAAAGAGTCAAAACCGAGGCCTGGGGCTACCTCTGGCTCACCCAGTGGGAGCGTGCGCCCCATGTCGGCTGAGGCCTTTGCAGCGGCCCGGGTTTGGATCCGACCCGCGGCCCTTTGCTGCGTGTTATCCCCCATCTCTCTCCCACCTTTCCTGTCTGTCCACTGTCACTCTGAAATAAAGGGGAAAAAGCCCCCCCAAAAAAATCTTAAAAAATAAAAACCGAGGCCTGCCCGGTCGGCGACAGGACATTCATTAATCTGCCGTCACAGAGACCACGGAAAACATCTGCTTCATTATTTTTTTTCGCGGACTCAGCGCTGGTGGGCCCGTAGCCTTTATTTAACGGCCAGTTCTGACTGATCCTAACATTTCTAAAATTGTACAGTGTATGCCCAGCTTTAGTGGGAGCAATAACATCGATAACATTTGTAATTTAAAAAAGATCAATGACTGAGACCCAAGAGAAGGCGAGTGTGAAAGAGAAAAGATGAATAAATAATCCACTGGTGTTTGTAGTGATATATCGCTTTCGGATCTTTCATCATGATGTGCATAACGTATGACTAATATTACATCATGCCGGGCCCCATTTTGTCATCTGATGCATCTTGTGGTTTGACAAAGTAAGCGTTAATGTGGAGAGACAGACAGGCTGAGCCAACCGCTCTGAGGCTGCATTGTCTGTGCTCACACATCGCCTAATGATATTTTTAATGAAGGCATTGAGGGAATTTGGCTTGTAAGTTTATTATACCTTTTTTTTAATAGAATGTTTGCTTTGTTATGGAAACTCCCCCCGCTCCATTGGGATTAGCTTTTTAAGCTAATGAGCCTAAAACAAGTGACGTTGGAAAGAACAGACAGAAATGCAGCTTGCCTGCAGCAGCCTATCGCCTCTGCCGCCAAGACAGAAATACAGCATTATTAGCTGCTGTCTCATACACACATACACTCTTATCTTCATGTTACTGAAAAAAAATATGTGGCATCCCTCTTTTTGTCTGTCACACATACATGCAAACAAAATCCTGCAACAATCTTTTTTCATTCAGCTTTGAAAGTGGCAGACAGCAGCAGCAGATCTACATCATTCAGTAGGTTCTGAAAGGTCAGGAGGAGTGTGTCTCTATTGATGTGAGTGATGTAACAGCTCAGTTTTATCTCCCACACAGCAGCCGTAGGTGCAAACCTTTGATGTATTGCTGAAGGTTTGATGCTGCCTGGGATCACATTTCTTCCCCCAGAGATATTATTTCTCAGGAGAGCATGCCCGGTGTCTGCACTTTTGAACCAATGTCTCAATCACAGCTGGTTGCAGAGCCGGAGTGTGCGAGCGTAAGCACATTGCTGCATTTCACTAAACGCTGTGAACCTACAGGGAAGCGGCAGGGAGAAGAAGAGATAGGAGGCTGAATTCAAGGCAGTTAATCCCTGATTGTATGGAGAGGAGGGAAATACAAGGCAACATAAAACACTGACAACAGTAAGAGGTGCAGGGGTGACAACAGTGAGAGGGGTGTGTGTGTGTGTGTGTGTTTGTGTGTGTGTGTGTGTGTGTGTGTGTGTGTGTGTGTTTGCCCTCTCCTTAACTCCGTTGCTTCATCTCGACTCGTCTGATCTGTTGTATAATCACCTCCGCTGCCTCTACCACAGCACTTCAGCTCTCTCATCTATATTGCATGGTCTGGTAAAATGATAAAAGTCACTGTAAAATGCTGTATGTTATGGCAGCTCTTCAATTCAATTTCAATTACATTTTATTTATAGTGTCAAATCACAACAGGAGTTATCTCAGGACACTTCACAGATAGAGTATGTCTAGAACACACTCTATAATTTACAGAGACCCAAAAATTCCCCCTGAAGAGCAAGCATTTGATGTGACAGTGGCAAGGAAAAGCTTCCTTTGAACAGGCAGAAACTTCGGACAAACCATGGGCAGCCATCTGCCGTTTGGGACACAGAGACACTGATACAGATATGGAGAAATATGATTCATAATAATTATAGCAGTTGGTTTGATGAGCAGCAGCAACTATAGTACCAATAAAGATAATAGAACTATGACTAGAAATATTAGTAGTAGCAGTGCAGGGCGCAGTGATGCCTTTTTGACCACCTGCTTATTTAATAGGTCGTTTAAACTGCTTAACTGTACCCCCACCATCTTGCTTGCCTCTTTCACAATTTTAGCAAGGAATTTTTTCTCTTTTATACCAAGGTTACCATACCAGCAGATGATTGAAAATGAGATGACAGACTGTATATTACCTCTTTAGAACAATGTCATCAAGGTCTTATCAATTTGGAATTTGGCAAAATAGGCGCTATGCCTGCCTGGGGCCCAAGGTGAGGACCAGGTGCGTGAGGTCCGTGACCAGGAAGTCACAGGGATAGAGAGGGAGAACTATAACAAGTGGTGTCCCACAAGGGTCCATATTGGGTCCCATCTTATTTACAATGTATATAAACAATTTGTGTTGAAATGTCACTTTTATGTGGCCGACACGGTTTTGTATAGCTCTGCCTCATCTTTAGCAGATGCAATTAAGAAAATGCAATCTGCTTTTATTGTTGTTCAGAGGAACCTTGGTGAATTGAGGCTTGTGCTAAATGTGGACAAAACTAAAACAATGTGCTTTTTGAGGTCAAAAGGGCAACTGATATAGAGAATGGTATAAACCAGATTGTTACTTTAAATAATAAGGTGATTGAAAGAGTCTCAACTTACAAATACTTGGGCTTTCTTCTAGAAAACAATGTGTTTTTTAAACAACATATCGAGTGTCTTAGGAAAAAACTTAGGGTAACATTTCTTTTTTTTTACCAAAACAAATGCATTTTTTCCTTTGGTGCAATGAAGAAATTAATTCAAGCAATGTTTTTATCAGCACTTGATTATGGGGATATTCTATGCAACCAAATTCAGCATTGTAAAAATGTTACATTCCATGTACCATGCAGCGTTATGTTTTGTCTCTGACTCGCGTTTCCGCACACATCATTGCAAGTTGTATGAGAAAGTGGGTTTGTCTTCTTTATTTAACCGTAGATTACACTTTCCTTTATAAAGCCATGTTGCACAAGCTGCCTTCTTATTTATGTTCTCTACTGACACCTAAAGCTATCGGTAGCTGCACTGTTTGGTCACACGGACAAATCATGTACGTCATTCCTTGAACCCATACTGTTTGTTGAAAGTGCTTTCAAAGTTTTTGCTCCGTCATCTTGTGAGCTACAAAGTCACCTTTATTTAGATTATTTTATTAGCATTGAAGATTTTAAAAATAGGATAAAGGACTTCCTGACCACTGAATGCACATGTCCTGTTACAGAATTTAACAAGAGCACAGAGACATGGTTGAAGCAACAAAGGGGGCAAAAGCCATGGAAGCTCCTGATTAGCAGAACAACAGAGGAAGAGCCACAGAAAAAAAGCTGTCGGCATCGGAGATTGCTGTGTGGTGGTGTTCCCTCGGTGAGGCCATGAGGACGAACGGACCAGCTGGGAAGAGTGTAGCGACATCAAAAGGGCGCTGCAGGCAAGGGTAGGGGAAGCAGCGTGGAACAACAGAGGGGTGTCAATGTAATACACCCCTCTTCCAGCTAAGTACCCTCTCTACACTTTCCACCAAATTGTTTTTAGCATATCCATCCTTTTTAATTGAATGTTTTTACCCGTGCTGTGATTTTATTACTGAAGCAACTTCCCCCTTGTTCTTTTAATCCCTCCCCCCAGTTAAGGCTGCAGGCGTTGGCAAGACACGGGATGTTGCTGCAGTTTTAAACATCCATAACAATATGAACAATTTTAATCTATTATGTGCGGAGCTGGGAGGAAGTCCTAACTTCAAGCACACATAAAAATTCTATATATTATACCCCACAGAACAGAGACACCGAGGTCAGCGCTTCCATGGAGCAAACTGTTTTGGGAGTGTATGTCATACAAAAGCAGGGGGCGGAGGCTGGAGATGTCCCAGAGGACATTGGCGTCCTGATTGAAGGTGTGGAGGTCCTCAGTGAGTTGGGCAACATTGGGATCGCCTGTGTTTTGTTATTTGGACTAATATACAGTTTGAACATGAGCTACACACCAGACCTCACCATGCACTTTTGAAGTGATTCTTCTGAATCTAGATGGCAGAGTTTCTCGTCCAAGGCACAATTCCTAAAAAATAAGCTTATGGAGTAAATATCCTCAAAGTATTATCCCAGTTTAAAATTAGAATTCATACAAATATTCAGAAGGACTTACATTTAGTTTGCTATATAGACACTGAGACTGTAAGAACTTGAAATGACAGTCATGCACAAATACTGAAAGATTGTATAAGGATGTTTGCTAGAGTTAAATGTTTTGATAAGAAACTGTTTTACATGCATTCGGAAAAAAAATGGATATTGAACTTTAACCTTAAATGGGGAAACCCAACCAATTTTACAAGTTAATGGTTTTAACAGGTCTAAGGTATTTCTACTTATGTGGAAAATTAAATTAAAATACTTTTGGAGCTCCAGAAGATGCTGCATGTTATCTTGTTATTGTTTCCAGTGATGTTTTCTCAGTGGCAGTAGCAATTACATTGTGGGTAATGCAGGCAAAAGGTGTTATAAAGTCAAGTGTTGAAATAAATGTAATATGGATTTGCATGTTGTCATTTTGTATGCATGTTTGGTTATATACAACAGATTATTGTCCTAGAAATGAAACACTCTAATTAAACCAGCAAGATTGACGTCCGTTCATTTAACAGCACTGACATTACAATAACTGACAAACACTAAATGAGTTGATACAACAAAGTGGAATTTTGTTCTATTGTAATTAAGTGATTGACCAATGTAGAATACACTCAAATTGATTTGACTAAAATAACTAAGAACATATAAATTCAACTAGATGCAAATGGGTTGAATGCAAATATTAATATGAAGTTAAACCCACACATGCTGTGTTCAAATAACATGATAAAGGTTGGTTGACTTAACTTGATTTGTTTAGATGGAATATAGGTGGCATGACTAAATTATGTTATAGTATTATGTTATAGCATCCCATGAATATTCTTTTTGAGTGTATGTTGTAATTTAGCATTTTGATTTACGGACTTTATTTCTTTAAATGTATGTTTATTAATAACGCAGAACTGACCCTCAGCATCTCATCAAGGTGCTGTTTGTAGCAGTGTGTGAATATGCAGCGCCCCTATTGCTAAGCATTAAAAACGTACAGTGGCCTTAGGAAGAAAATGTTTCAATGGAAAAACAAAGCTACCAGGTAGAGTGCATTCATTGCACTCTGTACGATTTAGGTAATATAAATATACTATGCAGTTTTTTACCCATTGACCAATCGATTGGTTGAATTGGTAGAATTTCAGTCGACCCAGATTGTCTTCTTTCTTTCTAGTTGAATACAGCCCTAGAAACTGTGTTAAGATATGTGGTGTATAATATCAAATTATTAACATCTGGCTAATTCAATGATAAAGCAAGGACATTGAATAGTTTACGAAGTTGTTTTAACCGGGTCTCGGCAGGTTAATTGACTGTGAGCGAAGGAGCACAATCTCATTTAGACATATGCTGAAGTATGGAGAGCTTTAGTCTACAGATCAATATCAACACCTGTAGGTGTAATTAGATGGCTGAATGTGTAAGTGTGTGTGGTGGACTGTGTAGTACAACCCAGGATAGAGTTGACATTGTGTGCATATGCTTCTATGTGAGCAATAGTGGGAGAAGTATTAAAATCCCATTTATATATTTTAGGGCTTTAACGATATGCAATATGAGGTAAAACTTTACAATAAGGTACACAAAAATAGGTAGTTAATGATTAGTTACTGTTTTGAAAAGAGTAGTTACCCTTTTTGAAAAGGGTAGTTACCCTTTTTGAAAAGGGTAGTTACCCTATTTCAGAAGGGTAGTTACCCTTTTTGAAAAGCTTAGTTACCCTTTTTGAAAAGCTTAGTTACCCTTTTTGAAAAGGGTAGTTACCCTTTTTGAAAAGCTTAGTTACCCTTTTTGAAAAGGGTAGTTACCCTTTTTGAAAAGCTTAGTTACCCTTTTTGAAAAGGGTAGTTACCCTTTTTGAAAAGCTTAGTTACCCTTTTTGAAAAGCTTAGTTACCCTTTTTGAAAAGGGTAGTTACCCTTTTTGAAAAGCTTTGTTACCCTTTTTGAAAAGGGTAGTTACCCTTTTTCAGAAGGGTAGTTACCCTTTTTGAAAAGGGTAGTTACCCTTTTTGAAAAGGGTAGTTACCCTTTTTGAAAAGAGTAGTTACCCTTTTTGAAAAGGGTAGTTACCCTTTTTCAGAAGGGTAGTTAATATATTATAATATAAAATATAAAAAAGGAGCACAAAACGACAGCAACATCAAAGAAAGGCTTGTTTATTGCTAAGGACATATGGTCAACATTTGATTGATTAATAATGTAATAACAATAACTTCTAACAATTACTTATTTCACCAGTAAATTGCTGGTAATGACAAAAACAAGCTCAAGATGGGAAAAGGGTATTTTACAATAACTTAAAATGCACCACAAGGCTGGCGAGTTTCAAGTGAATGAATCTGTGTGTTGTTTTTCCGGCAACGGCAGCTGCGGTCAGACTGTTACTGGTGAAGGAATTCTCTACATGGAAATACAGACACACTTAACTTCGCTGAACATAATCTGTCATTTTAACCATTGTGTTTAATCCAGCTCTTAGCTAACTTTAATGTAGCGTTCCGTGCATCGATGCGTCTTTTTTTCTTATTTGGTGTTGTTACTACCGTTTACATTGCGCTATTGGAACAGCGTTTTGGTACCCAACCATACGTTAAACACTGTGGATGACGGTAAGGAATATATATCCATTTACAGTGTAATCAATCGTTTTATAATAAACCAAAATCAAAGGCTGAACTTTTTGCGTTTCTTCAGAACAGGCACTGAACTAAAAATAAACAATAGAGCATGCTGTTAGCATCGACACAAATGAAAACATTTTCAAAGATTTAATTTATACATATTACGTATGTCATGCACCAATCTTCCAAGGGGACCATCTTTATGTTTATTTGCCAGCCAATGTTTCCATTCAATGAATGCCAGATGTTTTTTCAGTGTCTTCTCTGTTCAGTTTCCCCGCAGTCTCCACACTTGCGACTTGTAGGTCGACCAAGCACGCTCAATGTTTTGGGTGTGGGCTCCTATGTCTGGGTTAATGAATGACTGGCTGTGGTTTACTGAAAAGTGTACAAAACCACTCTCTGCAAGTGCAGTCATGTACGCCCTCCACCTGTCTGTGACAACCTTTGTACCTTGACGTACATATTTCATGACAATTGGAATCAAGTGTTGCCTTGAACGCTTCTTAACCAGCCTGAGGATAGGTCTTCTCTGACTTACTTTGATTCCCAGGATTCCAAACACCCATTTTCTCCTCTTCCAGGTATCACCAAATCTCCCCCTACCATACTTTATTAAACAATAAAAAGAAAAAGGATGAAATTAATAAAAGTAAACATTATGACTGTCATTGATAAATAACATAATAATAATAAAAATCTAAAAGTCAAAGAATATTCTGTTTGCACAGTTGAGATAGTAATGCTCCTCTGGCCATTGAATATGTTCAATTAAAAACATGAATAATTTTTGCAAGGTAAAGTTTCAAAGGCACAAAGTCCTACACTGTGGCATAGACACAGATAAAAAGATAGACAGATTTTTATCTATCCCAAAAAATGGGAAATAACGGTGTTTCAGTAGCAAAATATCAGACACACACCGCACATATAGATTATACATTAAATAATAGGAAATAATATACATTAAGTAATAATATAATACTACAAGAGCAAATATTCAAAATATATACAAATTGGAAATAAAATGTACAACCGTTTCACTACATATAGATACACTTATTGTGCAAGTTGGGTAATAAAAATGTACAATTGTTTCACTATTAGTGATAGGATGAACCTATTGTGCAAGGTGCATTCAGTGCAGTAAACTATAATTATAAGTGATAATTCGTGCCAACAATACATATGGATAATACATTTTAATTCAAATATTGTAGACTTCATGTGTCACTTCTTTCAGATGTGAGTGTGGTAAAATGGTAAAAAAAGACAAAAATCATAGAAATAGCATCTCGGTTGATAAAAGTTTGGTTAAAGCAACCTTTTTTGACACTAAAATAAGACAACTTGAGTCTAAACAAGAAAACAGCAGAAACTCAACATTCATTTAATTGAAGTAAATGTATACATTAGATAAACTAAATCTGTTTGGAGAGATACTTTGTTGTTATTTTTTTTGTATTTCTATCATTTCACTGTGTATTTACTGCACTTTGGGCTTTCCTCTCTGTACATGTAACACATGTAAATATTGGAGATGTATTAAAGCACAAAAGGTCAGCGAGTTGGCTAATTTCCTCCTGAACAGGTCATCATTAAGCGGTAATTGATCAATAGTACTAGGGACTGGCATTTTCAGTCATTTCCACATTAGTGTACTCAGATTGAATGTATAGGGCACTCAAGTTAGTTATTTGCAAAACTAATTGAGACAGCCAGTAAAGTGATCCAAACTGGTCCTGGTTAATGTTGCCATGCTAACACATGCTACTGCTAACATTGCTGGAAAACCAGGCAAGTCGGCCATGACTGTTTACAACGTGTAGCCTGTTTAGTGCCTGTAGCCTACAAACGGAAAGTAATTTTAAGCCATAAAGGACGGCTGTAAATCGGGTATAGAGGGCCGTGAGTTTAATTGTTGGTACCGTAATTTTAGGCAGAGATAGTGTGTCTGTCAGTCGGGTAGAGAGGCTTGCATGGTCATGATGTTTTATCTGTTGTTTCAGTAATTTTAAGCTGAGATAGGGTGACTGTCAGTCGGGTCCAGAGCTCTGAGTGAGCACAGGCTTTTATGAATGTCAATATAGTCATCATTAGCTTATTTTCTGCGCTGTGGAGTAATGTTTGGCTATGTAAGACTAGCATCTAGCAAACGTTGTTGGATGCTGCAGTGTAAAACTGGCAATCTCTGGGGGGGAGGGTCCGGAGAAGCCAACTTAATCCATGATTTTGAATTTGGACAGCAGTAACTATTTTAAACGCTAGTCAGTATTACATATAGACCACACATTATAATTTTCATGTAAATTGGATCATGTTTGTCATATAAGGCCGATTTCATGTTGCCAGCACGGGGCACTAGGAATATGAATATAATATTGTCATAACGAGCCATTGTTTGATGTCTATTTCTAAAAACACTTAAAATATTACATTTTTCAACATTGTGGTGAGTTTTGTAGCATGTTTATGACCTCAAAAGGCAAATAATTATTTTGAATAGTAATTTGCTTTAGTTTCAAGAGGGCCTTAGTGGATGTTGTCAATTCTGGGGCCTTAATTAATTAACTAATTCATTCATTCATTAATATCTGATCTCAAATGATTATGTTCTTCTCTGGGGTGGCAGTAAGGAGTTGGTTATCTAGTTCACCTCTTGTGCACTGCAAAGGTCCTTTTGGGCAAGGCACCAAACCCACCCAAATGCTTGGGCGCATGTCTAGCAGTTACAGCCCCCTCACTCAGACATTTCTCCATTTGTGCATGAATAGGACTTGAGCATTTATGTGTGTATTTCAGGCCTGTGTGTAGTATGTTATAGCAGAGTGTACATATTTTTATTTCCCCACTAGGGATCAATAAAAAGTATAAATTATTAATATTATTACCCCTGCCATTTTATCCAGCCAGACTTTATGTGGGATTAAAGAAAAGAAATGTTTAAGTTCTGTAATGTAATGTAAAAGTTGGATTTATGCAAAAAGCTTTACATTTCATACACACCTTCCTTTTGTGGTAGAAATTGCTTTCGTCAAGCATGACAAATTCATCCTGTCCTCCAAGTTTCATTTTTCCCCTCCTTTCTCTTCTCTTAATTGCCCTCTGGCATACTTTCATCAACTTGTGGCTCATTTTTGACAGTGTGCGACTGCTTCCTGTAATACCATCCTGCAACATGTCAATTTGCCTGAGCTGCAGCCCCTGGGAAAACCTGGTAAAAATTAATATAAAAATACAAAACATACAAACATTAAACATATGAAGACAGATTCATGCAGCACTGATAATGTATTGACGTGTGTCCATATGTAACATACAAGTTCACATTTTTTTTACAAGTTTCCATCTAGTATTCTACAAAGGCTCACATCTACTTTATCAGCTCTCACATTTTGGCACCATATTTGCCATTATATAATGGAAGCCTTTTTTCAGGTTGCCTAAAGTAAAATTTAATGTGAAACAATTCAGTACATAATACAAAAAATGTCAAAATTGAACTGTTACACTTTTAAGGATTTGCCGGCCACTGGTACATATGAAGTTAACGTTACCTATAAATGTATTTCATCCAGCTGGACAAGGATAATTTGCTCTTTTCGAATAGTGAACTACATCTCACTGACTTCCTTGTAGTTTGTCCTCTGTGTTGCTTTCCTCGACACTGCCTGCAAAAGATAAATAGTTAATAGACAGATCAATATATTTAAAATAAATTTGCATCAACTTGATTATTCTGTTCCCTGAGCTCAATGTTCACAGATTTAAGTTATTTAATTAATTAAACGTTTAATTAATGTCACATTCCAGTGTAACACAGTTTGGCGGATAAAATAGAGGTGTACATTATAAATTAAACTTTATTGATATTGTTTATGTGCTTACTTTACCTGATTGATTCATATCTTCAACACTCAGTTGAAGAGTAAGTAAGCGTAGTTTTTTTCCCCCCAACATGTTATTCTCTGGAAAACATAGAGCCCTGTTACATTTATACGCTCTCAAATTGTCATTGTCAGTCATTTCTTTTTCTTGATAAAGTTAAATATTAAAGGTGACATATTATACTTTCCATGTTTTCTGTGAAATCTACAATTTTGTAATGCAGTAATTTCATGTTAAATGTGGCCAAAACTTGAAATAATGACGTAGGCTAAACGTATTTTTATAAAACAACAGTGAGCTAAAACATTGTGAACTGTGTGGTTAAGACAGTTTTGTCTACTCTCAACAAAGTAGTAAAGCAACTCAAAGCTGGCCTTTTATTCGTCATCTTCTCCAGATAGGCATGACTGGAGTGTTTTTTCATTTTTTTTTAAATTCCATTTTTGTGTTAACATGTGTTTACATGCTACTGTCAGTTAACAATGTCATCGGTGCTGCCAGTGTTGTTAAATCCAACACAATTGCAGGTTGCATTACTGCTGAAACATGTCTGATTGGGTAGTGTTTGATTCAGAAGACTTTTTCTATGACTTTTCATGGTATAAAGTGCTGCTTTTGTCCACTAAAAGCCAACATTAGCATACTGCTAACTATTAAGTAGCTAGCTACATACAAACGCAACATAAATGTAATCTTGGCCAATGCTGGTCACTTCAGTACTGGGACATGTCCGGTTGTGTAATATTTGTTTTAGAAGCCTTTATTGGTGATATTTCACGGTACATGGTACAAAGTAAGGCAAGCTTCAACTAGTTAAACACGGAGTGTAGGCAAGGGGTTAAGCTAGTGTCCGTAAAGTGTAGTTCCTTTGGCGCCATTTAGATGCTAACAAGCACTTACCCGCCGTTTGCATTACATTGACTGCTATTCATTTTGGCGTCACTTTGACAGTGAATAACTTTACATCTGAAGCGTCAAATTACTTTATTTGCCCATTGTTAATTTTCTAAAGAAACATGACAATGTATAAAAGGCTTCATTACCTTGTATCTCACGTTAAGGCTCCGTAGCAGACTTTTTTGTAAAAATAGGCTAATGATTGTATCATAACCACGCGACTTACTGTCGCATAGTAGAGGAATAGCCGTATAGTACAGGACTTTAGGCCACAGACAGTACCAAAACTGTACCAACAGCTCCCGTTGATCTGGACGGAGAACAGTGAATGACATAAGAAGCACTTTTCCGGTGATGGCTGAGCGTTACCGCACAGCCTCCAACTGAGAGAGACGATGGACATGTGACTTGGGCAGTCTGTCTGATAGTTGTAAGTAGGGCTGGGCGATATGGACCGAAAGTCATATCCCAATATATTTTGGCTGAATATCGATATATGATATATATCCCGATATTTTTTCCGCAAATTGAGAGCAAATGTTCACTCAAAGTCAAAGCCAAATATGACATGTCACAAGTAGTTTCATGGAAACTGGCTATTTCAGTGAACAGTTGCAAAATCAAATGAATAAATAATTCACAGGGTTCAATGCTCAGCTGTTCAAATAACAATAAAATGTAAACATAAATTCTGATTAACCCTTGTGTTGTCTTCCCGTCAACCTTTTCGATGTTTTTGAGGCCTTTTTTTCAGTTTGTTTTAGTTTTTTCCAACGTTTGAAATTGTTAAATTTTTCTTCCACACATTTTCAGCGCTTATTTCTACATCCCATATTTTCTAATATAGGGCTGGGCGATATAGAGAAAATCAGATAGCACGATATTCTTCAACAAATACCTCGATATCGATATTGCGACTATATATTCTAGAGTTGACAGTTAAATATCTTCACACTTAGATTTTAGATAAATAATCATTAATAATAGAACAGCTAGAACAGTCTGGTAAGTTCAGAAAAGTACATCACTTCACTGTAATGCAGCCTTTAAAACAAGGAAAAGACACTTATGTCATATCACAATATTACGATATCCAAAATCTAAGAAGATATCTAGTCTCATATCACGATATCGATATTAATATCGATATATCGCCCAGCCCTAGTTGTAAGTCTTCTGGTAGCTGTGCCAAGACATATCTCAATCATTTTGAATCTTGCAGAGACGGAGAGCGTAAGTATATGTAAGGAGATATCATAGGCACTGGCTAATTAACGCTAACTAAAATGCTAGCTAACATTAGTAATTAGTAAAAACTTAATCAGCTAATGTAAGTCCAAACTGCTTGCGAGTTTCTCCTGTACTATACAGCGATTCCTCTATATGCGACAGTAACATGCGTGGTTATGACACAATCATTAGCCTATTTTTCTAAAATGAACGCCAAAATGAATGGCAGTCAATGGAATGCTAACGGCGGGTGATGCTTCTTAGCATCAAAATGGCGTAACAGGGAGTTTCGCATTATGGACGCTTGCTTACCCCCTTGGTGTAGGCTCCAGAGATTTCAGGAAACGCACACATAATGCTATATTATAGTTTCCCTTTAATTAATGGGACCAAACTTAAATTTCTGACATTACATATCAGGCCCGTTTGTAACAACATGCACCAGAAAATGCACAAACCGCAGAACAACTCACAAATAAATTTACATTAAATATAACTGTATTTATATTTTTTATCAGTCCCTCTTGAATGGTTTATTTTATCCATCACTTAATGCTGGCCCTTTGTATAGAAAATGGCGGTTATTCAGCTTGAAAGCTGCACCCAGATTTGGCGACCAAATTCAATATTCTAACCTAATATTCCAACCTCAATTTGGTCAAGTTTGCCGACCATTAAAAATAGGAATAGGCCTAGGGAAATTAATACGTACTTAATTAAACATTACTTACAACTGCAATCTATCAACGTTTGGGTGTTTCTTCATTTTCATGCTCTTTTTGCAGATTTTGCATTTCACTTTCGCTTTAAGCAACTTCTTTTTCTGGAGCCATTCTATAATTTTTTTGTTTCTTTTAAAAGTTTGTTTTCCCTCAATGAGACGGCGTACTTTCACGTACAGTACCATACCCTTGTTACATACTGTCGATGGCTACAACAGGGAGGAAGAGACGAGAGTTTACACATGCGCAGTTTTTACACGTGTCGCAGTAACGTACGACTCGTTCAAGGCACCTGATGTTTAAGTGACCCGCTCACATTTGTCTATAGCTATTGCCGTAACCATCACGTTAAAATTAGCTACTGTTCGTTTGTGTTTTATGGAAGTTGGCATCCCATACTTAGCAGTAGCTACTGTCTCAACACCTTAACCTGTAATGGAGCCTGCGAGAAAAAGCAGAAGAAAAAAGATGCCTAACCGGCGTCTTTTAGATAACGAGGTTGTGTCAGTTCGTAAGTACATATTTACAATTTTAATATTAAAAGTGGGTTACATTGCTTCACAAAAGTAGCTAAATTGACATCATACCATGTGCTTTTTGACAAATATTGTTATTTGCTTGATAAATTAGCTAACGTTAATCTACTGACTAAGTAATTGATAGCTACAGAACGTTAGCTAGCTAGCTATGTGTTTTAAGGTTGAAAGCCAACCGGGTCTCACAGAATTCCGTGAGAATGCCACATATTTAGAGTTGAGGGGCTGTGTTCATGTCACGGCAAGTAAATTGTTAATCATACAGTAGCTAAACATATAGCTACTCTTCAAAATGACAATTTACAACGTTTTAACATTTTATCGATTTTTATTTGAATACATAGCTAGCTATGTGATGACAATAGTGAAAACAGGTTTGAAAAGGTACCTTTCAGTTAGCTACAAATGAGATGATGAAGATTTCTCTCTCGCCATTATATATGATGATACATGTTATTATAACCTGTAATAACATAATAAACAATCGGTAACGTTAATGTTATTGCCCGAATTAAAATAAACTCTTGACTCTATGTCATTAACTGCATATTGATTTGTAAGTATCCATAACATTTTCAAATTAACCAAAAGTACATTCTGTATTAATTCATAGACGTACTTTCATCTAGTTTTCTGAATTATACAAAAAACAACTGTTTCTGTTAACATTTTACAGCGGCCACAGAAGGTTCTGAAGAATCAGAGCAAAACAGAAGACAAACTGTGGAAGTGGAAACAGGTAATTCATTGTTAATTTAAAATGTTGTAAATGTATTAAACACATGCACTCAGATTAACTGAGTGGTTACGGAGTACTTGCATTATGGACATAGTTTGAGATGGAGATAAATCTTACAAATTAAAAAATCACATGATAACATGCCTAAAATCATTCATTTTTTGGTGTGACAAAAGAAATCACACCATTTAGCCATGTGATCATATTTATTTATTTTTTCTTAAAACTTTTTTATTTACCTTTATTTAGTTCATTAAGAACAATGTCACATTTGCAACACCAACCTGTCACATTCACACTGTTACACATTTGTACCTGTAAGATCCCCAGTACAACCACAGTCTGATCTGCTGGCCACTGAGCAGCTCCACTGGAGCGGTTGGAGGTTAAGGGCCTTGCCTTCCCAAGCACGCTTCCATAAGCCCTAGACACCACTGCCCACATGATTAATTACATGAAAATAGCAACTTATATTTAACTCTTAAATTGTGCCTACAAATGTGATGGTGTCACTCATTTATGCCGATGGCGATATATCCAAATCTTTCTGTAATTTAACAGAAGCTAAGTGTTGGCTGTACTCTGTTTACCCTATTAATGTCATTTTTGGTAGATACATACATTAAAGAAGACAAACTAAATTTGATTATACAATACTTTTTGACATAGACATGCACCCCTGAACAGTAGCTGCATTATTTTAGTTGTGGGAAAATTAATAATATTTTACGTTATATTTTAAAGTAAAACTGTAATAAGCAAGCTACATATGTTTTGGGAGCTGCAAAGATTTATAAAGTGATAGTGTTATTTTCAGGCATTTGTTTTTCATTTGTAACAATTATATAGCTTAATGAAAGTCCAGTTTAATAAATACAGCATAATTGAGGAAAATAAAACCAAAGATCCTGTTAGTTTTTATGACTATTCAGGGTTTCTCAAGGTTGGCAAGGGAGAGATCAATAAAGCAACATTTTGAGGAGCAACTACTCACAAAAAAGAGAATAGCTGGTCAACCTTAAAGTCAGCCCATCTTAAGTTAGTTTTGTAAAGTTGTCGCTATGACCATAAAGGCTAACCAACTTCACTTTCTGTACCAGCAGCTATCTCTTTTTTCAATTCTAGACAGTTTTGACAACTCTATTACTACTATATAATTTTGGTTTCTGAACTTTTGTAGTGAGCTGCAGTGATGGGTCTGAGTCACCAACAGAAGATCTGACTACTAAAGGTTAAGTTGTGTCGAAACATTGTATTACATATACATATTATCTACAGTTTATTCAGTTTTATGATTATGTGTTGTTTTGTAATACACAGTAAGCAAGAACATAACTACTATTTTGTAGAGCTAGGTTTTCAGTGTTTGTATGCAGCTGGAAGCCTCATTGTAGAATTAAACAGTCCATGTTAAGTGTGAACAATTACATGTCTACATCTTTACGACAAGGCCCATTGCTACAAAAACCATGAAATGAAAGCATTTTACCATAATGTGTTTATAAATGACTAGATTAACCATGATTTCATATTGTTGGCATTTGTGTCATTACAGATTCTTCTGCAGCTTCCACAGCTGTTGTAGCTCTGAGAAGGAGCAAACACGACAACTCTATATTAAAAATTAAGCTGGATGCTGCAAAGGCCAAAATAAAGTCCCTGGAAACGGAAAGGGACTACCTCAGGAAGCAACTAGCCGATGGTATGCAAATCAATATCAAACAGTATTATAAACAATAGCATTATGATTTATTTGTATGTGGTTTAAACACACTTGTAAATAGAATAGAATTGACTTTTTTTGTCCCTGAGGTGAAATTTGTCTTGGACATAGTGCTACAATCTATTAACCTGACTCCACCAGATGAATTGCTTTGCATTTGCTCAGCATATCCATCTGGGAACTTTCCGTTGGACATCTTTTGGGAAGGGGCCAAAATACAGGTTAGCGGATTGGATAAACTATCTGTATATCACTGCATATGTTGGTGATAAAATTAAAATCAAATCAACCATTCAGATCAACGAAGTGTATGATGTACCAACAGAGCAACGACGAAGCCAGGCTACCCCTGCTGCTGCAGGCGAAGCATAGCTTGTTAGCTCAGCAAGCAAGCAACATGTCGATAAAGGGTATTTGGCGTTTGTGTAACGAGCATTTACGAAAAGGCACCATTTCAGGTTCCTGGTCCATATTCCAAAAGAAGGATCCAAGAGAAAAAAGCATTAGCCAGCGGCTAACAGAATTAGTGCTACCGCTGTCTGAAAATCTGTCTAGATAAGGATTTGCATGCGTTGCTTCCGCATGCGTTGCTTCGTTGCTTCCGCATGCGTTGCTTCCAACGCATGCGTTGCTTCCGCATGCGTTGCTTCCGCATGCGTTGCTTCCGCTTGCTTAGCTTCGTGACACCATCCTGATCTTGCAAGCTCCTTGTTGCGTCACACCTAAACCTGCCTCAAAACCAACACTGATTGGTCGGTTGTTTGGTGAACGGCTCCAAATTTTATCTGGTTCAAGATGCAAGACTGATCTGCGAGTGGAAAACTGGAGCTTGCAAGATCAGGATGGTCTCACGAGGCTAACAATCTGTTCCTTCACAACATAAACAACATGTAACATAAAACCCTGACTGATTTTGTTATTGAATTCCAGGAGGTTATGAATGATTGGGTAGTCCACGGCTTTGCTCAAGTAAATAATTGTATCCTCATTTAATTAATTTGTGTGCAAAAGTTATCAGAACAACCATATGATACAGGCAACACCAAAAGGTGATTCTTACATGTAGTATTCAAAATCTAATACTTATTGTAAAAAAAAATCATTGTGAGGCAATAATGTGTTTCTGATAACTTTATCTGCTTTCTAGAGACTTAAAAACTGGGGTTTTAAACATTGTCCATAGCCACAATTAGACTAAGGCATTGACCATGGTGTCTTGAAAAGACCAGCTGCAAGCTACCTGTAACATAACGTTACTACTTCATGTGAAATGTATGCTACCAGCTAGTAAGCTACGTTGTAAATGTATTTTTTTTCTGTTTGCATGTGCAAGTAAGCGTGAGTAGACTGGGTAAACCCCGCCCACTCTGCCGGCAATTTGATTTCAACCTGCAGCTTGGTCTGGAAAACTGCACGTTTAATTCTCATGGTTCAGATCAAAATTTTTAAGGAACAAATCACAAACTGGCTTATCCACCTTGCGCGCTATTTGCAGGTTTAAAACGATGAAAATAGAGAAGCAACGACAAGCAGCTTCTTGTAGAGGGGTGATATCCTTCTCACCTTTTTCACCCATGACCCGTTTTCATGCCAGAAAATACAGAGCACACTCCCCAGACTAATGTTCAATCTTAAATCTGTTGAGCTTGGTCTGGTGAAAGCCAGACTAAAGTGGGAGTACAGAGAAAAAAAGCATATCGCAATATTGTTGATTCCACTTTGTATTTTCATAGTCAAAATTTTTCTCCAATATTGATTGGCAAAATAAAAAAACTTGTTACAATCAATTTACAATGTGATGTACTAGAACAGCATTCAGCATAAAAAACACAAGCCCATTAACGGCTGACACGCTGAAAACACACAATACGTCATTCAAAATGTGAAACTAAATATGTGGTGAAGAAAATAACTGTAATAACCCTGTTATGCCTCAGAAAACCATATTATGCTAAGCATCTATGCTCATTCTCACTATTAAGCTGTATTTAAAATAAAATCGCGTGATGGGTCATGTTGCTGGTGTTTGTAGGTTATGTAACGTGTATATATATATATATATATATATATATATCCTGCAAAAATCTGCATTTTTGCAGGATAACCTGATTTGGTAAGCCATATCATTCAATTAAGGCACCTATTATACAGATCTAATTTTGAGCTACAAAAAAACGTATAACTTGTGAAATGTTTAAAGTTGTTTTGGGCCCATCGACCACTATACAGTGAACATCTTGCAATACAAAACCTGATATTCAGCTTTGTATTTGCTCCAATCGGTCGCGCTGCCTCTTGCCCAAAACTATTTCTTTATATATGTGAACAAATTGCACATGCGGCTTATGACGATGACAACATCATCACAATACCGGCAGAGACGTGACACTACTACTTTTTTTATGTTGAAAGTAAGAGGAGTGGGTATGTCCTTTGACTAGGGTTGCAACGATTGTAGATTTAGTTGGTACAATTATATTCTGAAGAATAATCAAGCTTTCACTATTATCAAAATTGTTATACATTTATTTATTTCACTACTAAGTATAACATTCAAAACTCTAGATGTTAAAGTCACATATTGCTGTCTTTTGAAACAGAACATAGTTACAGTTTTTAATTAAGTTTAAGTTTAAGTTTTGAAATTAATAATATGATCAATCATCAACCTTTGTATTTAATTATTATCTAAAAATATTAAACTAAACTTGGCAACAACTGTCCTGTCCTTTAGGCCATCAAAAATATAAAAATGAGCAAAAATAAAAGCATGTTGCAGAGGCGACATCTCTCTGGCGTACACCGTAAGCATAATGCCGCCCACACATGATCCGTGTTAAAACTCCTCAGCCCTGGCTGTGCCTTTGTCCTATGGGGAGAGCGGTGGTGACAAAGGAAGTGCTACCCTTGGTGTCGTACACATCTCATAATTGCTGCAGGGTGATGTGTTTAAAACTTATATTATTACAGCATTGACCTCATTGTTGTTGATCGTTCAAGTGAAACTAAAGTCAGACACAATAATGCTGTATTCAGTGGGGCATATGTTGTATAGGATAATAAACGAACCTTGAACCACATACACTTTAAAGCAGATTAAGTAAATAAATATAGTTTGAAACAGAAATAATTCAAAACCTAGTCTAATTTTTGTATTAAAAGAAAATGAATTTGTTTTGCATGTAAAGAAAAATACATTATTTGATACATTTTCATTGTGCCCATAAAATTTGTTATGTGCACCTACATTATTTAACTTTAAGGAGTACAGATCCTCCTTGCGAATAAAAGTTACCATAGAGCCCTGCATCTCCCAACGTCACTGTCAGGTTTTTTTATATTTCATATATTATATCTTTATAAACGTTAAGTGTTTTTCTTTCTTTCTTCTCTTTTTTTTTTTGACAAATGTTTTTATTGATTTTTCCGTTAAGATACATAATAGAGCAAAACAGAACAAGGCACATTAGTAAATACAAATAGGCACTCAATAATATTCCATATATAGAGATGATAGTGGTATGCTTCTCTGTTACGGTAATCACTTGACTCCCACCATGGCGTTAAATAAAAGGAAAAAGAATAATACTAAAGATAAACAAATATGTACATGCACAGATGGGCACAAAAAGAATACAAAGAATACAAATATTAATAAAAATAAAATAATAAATAATATAAATAAATGAAAAGTGTTTAGAAACAGTAGATTACAAGGTCTCAATGAAATCTCCCCCCTCCAAAAATTGCATAAATGAACCCCAAATCTTAACAAAGGTGTTATATTTCCCTTTAACAACATATGTAAGCTTCTCTAGGGCAAGGCATTGCAGTAGCCCTTCGATCCAGCTGTGTTTGCTTGGTCTGTGAACAGATTTCCATGACAGTGCAATTTTATGCTTAGCTTCAAGAAGACAAAATATAACCATCTTCTTCCTGTTATTGTTTAGCGTACAGCTAGCTGGAAAATATCCAAAAATACAAAGTTTAGGACACAGTGGAAGTTGTTCATTAATAAACATAGATACAATTGCAATGATCTCTTTCCAAAATTCCTGAATGAGGGTGCATTCCCAGAGGCAGTGAAACAAGCTACCCTTCTGTACACCGCATTTGACACAAGTATCCAGTGTATTAGGGTGGATGCGATGTAGTAATTCTGGGGTAATGTACGTTCTCATCACCCATTTATACTGGAGGAGTTTGAACCTTGTATTTATTGTTTGTACTTGGCCCTGGGAGCATATATCCCGCCATTCTTCTACAGTGATTTCTTCAGTGAGATCTGAACACCATGCTAATCTTTTATCCTCTGAGGACTCTTTTGACGCAGATAATCTGATAGAATTTTGTGATTAGTCCAGCTGTTCCATGGTGGTTCAGAACTATCTTTTCTAAAGAATTTAGACAGGGAAGATTCACAGAGTTCTGTGTTTTCGTTAAGAAGCTCTTTATCTGAAGATATTTGAAAAAATGTTTAGAGTCAATACTAAACTTTTGCTTAATCTCATTAAAATTTAAAAGAGTATCATTCTCATATAGATCTGAGATTTTCCCAATACCTCTGTCTGCCCAAAGTTTAAAACCAAGGTCATTAGTACCCGGAGTGAAGCTTCTGTTCCCCCAGATAGGTGAGAATTGGGATAACGGGGCATTTTCCCCAAGATAAATTAACACCTCATGCCATACTATCAGTGTGTTTTTAACAAAGGGGTTTGCAGTGTGTTTTTTCAGAGTGGATAAGTTTGCTGAATAAAGGTATAGGTATAAGGGTATTTTAGAAGTTGTGATTTCCTCCATCCTAACCCAGTGCAGAGGTGACTGGTGTTCAAACCAGCATGAGGCTGCTCGTAGTTGGGCAGCCCAATAGTATCCCTGGAGGAAAGGGAGCTTTAACCCGCCCCTGTCGTATGGTAAGTACAACAGGGTCATACGCAGTCTTGAGCGTCTATTGTTCCAAACAAATTTACGAAAAAGTTGTTTCATTTTAACAAAGAAATTAGGAGGGGGAGCCAGTGGAATCGATTGAAAAAGATACAGGAGCTTAGGGAGAATGTTCATCTTCAGGACATTAATACGTCCAATCATAGAGAGTGGTAAAGAATTCCATCGGTTAATAGATTCTACTACTGACTCGACCACAGGGTTATAATTAGTAGGTACCATGGATTCTATTGTAGGAGTGATTTTAACACCAAGGTATGTAAAGCTATCCACAATATTCCTAAAAGGTGTACATAGTGGAGGACACAATCTCTCAGTTCTTTTCAGAAAAAGGATTGTAGACTTTGAAGCATTAACTTTATAACCCAAGAAGTTGCCGTACGTTCCTATTACATTTAGTAGAGTAGGTATAGATTGTTTCAAGTTTGTCAGAAATAGAACTATGTCATCAGCAAATAATCCTATTTTATTTTCAATATTATTAATTTTGATACCAGTTATACCACTGTTGCTTCTAATCGCGATCGCTAAGGGTTCAATGGCCAGTACGAAAAGAAGAGCGGACAGAGGACATCCCTGTCTCGTACCTCTGGAAAGGGAGAACTGGTCTGAAACTCTATAGTTGGACATTACTGAAGCCCTTAAGTCGTGATATAAGATTTTAATCCAACTAAGGAAGTAGCTGCCTATTCCAAAACGCTTAAGCACTTCCCATAGGTATTCATGCTCGACCCTGTCGAAGGCTTTTTCCGTCAGCCGTCAGCCCAATCACAGCCGTATCAGGTGTTTCTTTCTGGTGTATATAATATTCATCAGCCTACGGATATTGTGAGAGCCCTGCCTATCTTTAATAAAACCCTTTTGATCCAGAGCGACAATTGATGGTAAGTGTTTTTCTAACCTTCTGGCAAGAACTTTTGCTATTATTTTCGCATCATTGTTGATTAAAGAAATGGGGCGGTAGGAGTCACATTTTGTGGAGGGCTTTCCTGGTTTTAATATTAAGGTTATAAGTGCGTTCCGTAATGATGGCGGCAGTGTACCTTTTACAAGTGATTCTTCGTACATGTTCAACAAAGGAACCAACAGCGTGTCCTTAAACTTTTTATATACTTCGATAGGAATACCGTCAGGGCCTGGAGCTTTCCCTCCCTTCATACTATCTATGGCCTCTGCCAGTTCAGACATTACAATTGGGGAGTTGAGTTCTTTTTTTGAGTTCTCGGATAGACCGGTATTACTATCTGATCTAGGAAGTTGTGGGACGCGTAAGACGAGGCTGGATTTTCAGACGTATACAGTTTAGAATAGAACGACTGGAAAGAGCTACTAATTTCTTGTGGATCTCGTAATTGCTACCCTTCCTCTGACTCAATTTCTAAGATTGATCTTTCATTCTGCATTGATTTTAAACGCCAGGCCAAGTAGTTTCCCCTGCCTTCTCTCCTCTTGGTCGTAGAATGTCTGTTTCAGCTTCATTATGCTATATAATGCTTTATCAGTGAGATAGTTCATTATGTACTGTGCCCTTAGAATGACCAGTTTTTGTCTAGTCTCTTTTGTGTCATTAAGGTTAATTTCATCCTCAAGGTCTTTTAATATTTTTTTCTAACTCTATCAGTTTTAGGCGTCAAGTTTACTAGAGGTACTGCTTGTATAACTGACTCATTTGCCCTCGTATATAGGCCTTAAAAGCCTCCCACCTCGTAGACGCCGATGTTTGAGTAGTATCTCACTGTCAAAATAGATATCTAATATTGGTCCCAACAAATTTGAAGAACTCATTATCATGTAGCCATCATGGGCTTAATCGCCACATGGTTGGGCCCTTAGTAGCTGACTCCAACAGTGTAATTGACGAAGTAATGCATGATCTGAAATGACAATACTTTTATACATTGTGTCATTCTACATTAGGTATCATAGGCTTGGAGATTAAGAAATAGATCTATGCGTGGAGTAAGAGTTACGGGGTAGCAGAGTGACATGAATATTCCCCGCCTGCAGGGGTTCCTATGTCTCCAAATATCACAAAGATTTAACCCGCCTCATAAAGTGTTGTATTATCTTTCTACTCTGCATATGCGAGGTGTCCACACCCGATGACTTATCCAGTGTTGGGTTGAGGCAC
>CM046809.1:1491131-1662871 GCA_025617405.1 Perca schrenkii | reverse complement strand
CTGTTACAGAGATTGGAACACTTGGTTGGCATTAAAGGAATCGCACTAAGCTGGTTTAAGTCTTATTTCTCTGATCGATCTCAATTTGTTAATGTTAATGATAAATCCTCCAAGTACGTTAAAGTTAGCCATGGGGTTCCTCAAGGCTCAGTGCTTGGACCAATTCTTTCTCCCTATATATGCTTCCTCTAGGCAATATTATTAGGAAACACTCAATTAACTTTCACTGTTATGCAGATGACACCCAATTATACTTGTCAATCAAGCCAGACGAAACCAGTCAGCTAGCTAAATTTCAAGCTTGCATTAAAGATATAAAATCCTGGATGACATATAATTTTCTGATGTTAAACCCTAACAAAACTGAAGTTATTGTACTGGGACCTAAACACCTCAGAACCTCATTATCTAAAGACATAGCTACTCTGGATGGTATTGCCCTGGCCTCCAGCACTACTGTCAGAAATTTAGGAGTTATTTTTGATCAGGATATATCCTTTAATGCCAATCTAAAACAAACCTCAAGAACAGCATTTTTTTCATCTTCGTAACATTGCCAAAATTAGGAATATCCTGTCTCAAAACGACGCTGAAAAACTAGTTCATGCATTTGTTACGTCTAGGCTGGACTATTGTAATTCCCTACTGTCAGGTTGCTCAAATAAGTCCCTTAAGACTCTCCAGCTGATCCAGAATGCTGCAGCGCGTGTTCTCACAAGAACTAAGAAAAGAGATCATATCTCTCCTGTATTAGCTTCTCTGCACTGGCTTCCTGTAAAATACAGGATTGAGTTTAAAATCCTTCTCTTGACCTACAAAGCTCTAAATGGTCTAGCACCATCATATCTAGAAGAGCTCCTAATACCCTATTGTCCCACTAGAGCACTGCGCTCCCAGAATGCAGAGTTACTGGTGGTACCTAGAGTCTCTAAAAAGTAGAATGGGAGCCAGAGCCTTCAGTTATCAGGCTCCTCTCCTATGGAACCAGCTCCCGATCTGGGTTCGGGGGGCAGAAACTGTAATCGCTTTCAAGAATGAACTTAAAACTCTTCTATTTGATAAAGCTTATAGTTAGGGAGTGAGGAGTTGCAGTGTTCACCTAACTGGCCCAACTGCTTCTCTTCATAATTGTTAGATTAATAATACATAACAAAGTAGAGGGAGGCAGGCCAGCCAAGCCCGATCCGGCAGGGGGAGAGTTCTAAGCCCGAAAAAGCTACCTCTCCTTATGACCTGTCTCTCTTAGTTACGCTGTTATAGTTACGCTGTTATAGTTCTAGACTGCCGGGGGACTTCCTTCCTATGACACACTGAGCTGCTCTCTCCTCTACCTCTCTATTACTATTACTATTACTATTTGCGTGTATCCCGTCCCGGAAATGCTAGCTACTAATCCTAGCTTCTGGGGAGTTTACTCCCCGGAGTCCTTATGTTTTTTCCCCCAGCGTATTTCCTTGGAGAACGTTGGCACCAAGATCCTGGTTCCAGCTGTCGCTGTGGTCCTGCTGCACTCCTTGCTGAGCTCAACGGTGCCCTGCTGCGTCCTGCTGAACCCTGCAGCTTCCCGCTACATCCAGTCACTGTTCCATTATTAATGTGACTATTATCGCCACTGTTCATCACACCCCCAACCGGCCCGTCAGACACCGCCTACCAAGAGCCTGGGTCTGTCCGAGGTTTCTTCCCAAGAGGGAGTTTTTCCTCGCCACTGTCGCACTGCTTGCTCTTGAGGGAATTACTGTAATTGTTGGAATTGTTGGTTGCTTTGTAAATTATAGAGTGTGGTCTAGACCTACTCTATCTGTAAAGTGTCTCGAGATAACCTATGTTATGATTTGATACTATAAATAAAATTGAATTGAATTGAATTGAATTATCACAACGCAGCATCGCTGATATAATATCCTGTGGAAGACACATCGTTGGTCATTTCAAACATTCCCAGCTTGCCTACTCTCGATTTCAAAGTATTGAGAAGCAACTTGGCCAGCCTATTAAGAGGCTACAACAGGATGTACCTACCAGGTGGAACAGTACAGTTAATATGGTACAGAGTGTGCTGGAACAGAAGCGTGCCCTAAGTGCTTATGGAGCTGACTATGACTTGCCTTCCCTGTTCGTTGGCACCCAGTGGAAATTGGTGGAAAATATGATTTCTCTACTCGCCCCGAGCTCACGCAACAGATCAGCTCATCAACTGCATCGGCTGCAGATGTTATACCATCCATCAGAGCTTTAACTCGTCTTCTGGAGAAAACAGCTGAGACGGACCACGGTGTAAAAACTACAAAAGCCACGTTGTTGGAAGCGGTCCAGAACAGATTCAGTGACAATCAATCGAAGCGCCTGTATACCATCGCAACAGTGACACACACACACACACACACACACACACAAAAAGGTGTGTGTCATAAAAAAGGTGTGTGTCCAGTTGTGTTACTACTGAATGAAACTATTGAAATCATTTCAATATAAATTGAAATGTGTGTGTGTGTATATATATATATATATATATATATATATATATATACACATAATTCTTAAGTAGGCTCCCCAATTCATCTTGCAAGAAAATCTAACTTGGCCCAAATTATTGATAAATGCCTGAAATGATTACAGTGTGCTAATCTTTTTGTAGGCAGGCTGGCTGGCATTTCCTTCATTCCTTTTCTAGAAAGGAGAGACTGTAACTTAACCCAATTTCCCCTTGGGGATCAAAAAGTATTTCTGATTCTTATTTTTTTTAAGTAAATCCATTGTTTTGTTTTTACTTTTAACAAAAAAGGTATAAAGACAGATATTTCTCCAACGCACTGCTTTCTGATGTCCTGGCTCCTTGCATGCTATGTATGCTGAGTTGTTGGATGAAGATGGGGAACGTGGTGGCGGTGACATCAGCAGCTCAACATCATCGCAGGTGAACCTCTACCTATCGGAGCCAGTCATCCCACTGAGCGGACAGCCGCTTGTTTTTTGGCGGGACAATAAAAGCCGTTTCCCCGCTCTCGCACAAGCAGCACGAGCCTACCTCTGTGCACCATGCACAAGTGTAGATAGCGAGCAACTTTTTAGCACACATGGGAATATTGTAGATGAGAAGAGGAACAAGCTGTCTGCCAAAAATGCAGAGATGCTCATATTTCTAAAGAAAAATCTGCCATTGATGCTTAACGAGTAAGTTTTAGGAGATATGGCTCTACTAATCTCTATTCCTGTCTATCATTGAATCATGATACGGAAGACCTCATGACAGTGCAGCTATGGTTCTGTTAAGCTGCAGTTCTTGAAATCCCAAGAGATGTAAAGTCTCTTTAAAATGTATCTAGATTTAAAGATTTTTTTTGTTTAGCTTCACTTGTATTCAGCCCTGATGTGGAGCTAAAATAATATTTACCTTAGTTAAGATTAGTCTGAAATTGACAAAACTACGAAGAATTTGTTTTGCTGAAGAAATGTCTGCAGTGATTGAAAGGACATTTTTTAGATTTCAAAATCTAAAAAAGCTCAAGCTAGGACAAAAAGCCAAACAATTACTGATACATTCCCTAAACATGTGTGACTGTTACGTCATGGCTTCTCTTTTCAGTTCATTACAGCAGGAGGACAAGCCTGAAATACTTTACACCTCAGGCCTTTTTTTCTTGACATCCCAAGATATGTGAATTTTTTTTCTTTGCTCTGCACTTTAAGTTTAAGTACACTTGAAGTTTGTGTAAATTAACAACAGTTTTTTTGTAATTTATTCCGAAATAAGGCTTTATACAGTATGTTAAGCTCTAAGCTGTTTAAGGTGTGTTTCTAACAGAGGAAGTGGAATGTTGAACGTTTCCTGTCAATAAAAGTAAACAGTTGACAATTCACAATACATTATCTTCTGTTAATTTTAAATACTTATACATTATTGTTAAGAATACTAAAGTTAATATATGATAAATATATGACATGATAAATAGAAGGCTTCAAATAGACTCGGTGATCGTATCGACCGATACTGCTTCCAGCAATCGGGGATAGGTGATCGGCCCCAAAAATCCTGATCGGAGCACCCTTAATTGTTTTGTGCTGCAAGTCATCCCCACAAACTAAAATATTGGTGTCATCTGCCAATATTGGTATTAAGGTAGATGATAAACAGTTTGGGGCCTAATACTGACCCCTGTGAAACGCCACAGGAAAAAATGAGGCGCCCTGACTGTTGATAACCCATTTGTACAAACTGACTCCTGTTATCAACATAGCTTTTTATCCAGTTATAGGGCCACCCCTCTGATGCCATACCTTTCCATTTTCTGTAACAGGATGTCATGATCAATCATGTTTCTTTTTGCTTCTTCTTGAACTGCTCAACCATATCAAGCCGCTGGCTCTCTAGTGTGTCCTTAGTTTCTCTTTGGGGATATTATTATTATTATTATTTACTTTATTTCAGACAAGTAAACAATGGTCCATATTAGAAAAAAGAAAAAAAACATAAAAAACAATACATTTATCTCCTGGATATGCTCATAAGCCAGTGAGTCCAAATACCAGAGGAGTATCGCACAGAGCTTAGTCCAGGATTTGTCAGTGCAGTGATGATACTATTTGCCGAGCTCGAAAGCCTGCACATACACCTGTACATGATTACATAGTACAGCAGGGCAATTAGGCAAACCCACGTTTACAAACATTTGGCTTGCACTACTCCATCGTGGGACCTTCAGTAGCATCCGCAAGGCATCATTATACGCTACCGTTAGCTTTTGCATACTACTCTTTTTGTAGCGTCTCCACAGGTGTGCAGTATACATGGTAGTTCAGTACGCCTTGAAGAGTCTGATTTTAACAGGTATTGAGCACATTCCAAACCTGCGGATCAGCATGTTAGCCTGTCCATAAAGCATGCCACACTGTCTGTAAATGTCTCTGTCATCAGACAAGTCTGCAGTCACATAGTGTTCCAAATATGTACATTCATTCATAACATTAAGTCTATTACCTGACAAAAAGAAATCAGGCAATGTCAATTTGGATTCATCTCTGCTTCGAGCTATCATAATACTTTTCTTTGAGTTGTATTTTATATCAAAGTCTGTTCCATACTGTGAGCACACATGTAACAGCTCTTGTAACCCGGCGCTGTATGGACAAAAAATAACAAGGTCATCTGCATACATTAGGTGGTTAATGGTACTGTTGCCAATCGCCCGTTCCACAATCATTTAAAAATCTTGAAAGTTCGTCCATATAAACATTAAATAAAAATGGAGACAAAATGCTGCCCTGTCTTACTCCATTTGACACACAAAAAGATGCAGATATACAATTTCCCCATTTTACAGACATTAACTGATGGCCATACCAAAAATCCAGAATTCTCACAAGACATTTTGGAGCACCCTTCTTATACAACTTGGTTTACATAGTCAAAGGCCTTTGAGGCGTCAATAAAACACATACAAATTGTTGTATTATGTCTATTGTACAGATCCAAGATTTCTTTCAAAGCAAAAATGCACATATCTGTTCCATGTTGGTTATCAGAAGTAAAAAAAAACTCTTTTTAGTTTTCTCATTTTATTTGTATACTAGAAATGCATGCAAATTTTTTCAATCTGTGTGAACAGACCTTGAGACAGTCCTTCCTCCCATCCTGACTCTTGTATCTTATTACACCTCTACTAAATGAATGAAGCGATTGGTAGAGAATATGTATATCCTTGTGTGTCTCATTAAACCTTTAGAACATTGTGAACTGAACCCTGCTTCGTCTCGCTTTGTTCTCCGAGCTCACCACTGTTTTCAGAATCATTTCACAGAGGTCAAGCCGGTAGATGATAGGATTTAAACCACAAAACAATCCTGATCGGATTGTTTCACAACAATGGAGTAAGACAGAATGCTGAAAAAAATTCTGAGTGTTTGTACTAGGTAGTATATTTGTACTGGGTTGTTTTATACATGTCTATGTGCTAACTATCACTGACCTATTATATGCATGTGTGAGCAGACTGCAGAGCATCAGGGAGGAGGAATTTCATTAGAACTTACCAACCAAGATGTGAATTTAAAAAACATCCTGGAGGTTTTTTATTTATCATTGCTCAATATCCATTTTTAACGTGGTGCAGATATTGGATGCCTGCAATGAATACGACAAGAGTTATCAGAACTATTTGTTGATGAAAGTAATGTCCCACAGCCATCTTGCAGCAAACTGAGGAGACGCTTTGTTGTGTTTATCAGTGTTTTTTGCCCCCAACGGTTCCTTCCAGGCAGCGCTGCCTGGAAGGCACAGTTGGGAGGCACTGGTTATGGTTAGGTTAGGGTTAGGGTTAAGGTTAGGTGCCTCGAAGGCAGCGGTCGCAGTGCTGCCTGGAAGGAGCAGTTGGGGGCAAAAAACACCATTGAGCCTTCGTTGTAGTGACCTGTGCAAATACATCTACTGATGCTACTGGACACAACTTCAGTGATGTTCTTGGAATAATTGGGTGTTTTGGGTCTTTCAACATCATACACCCTCGTCCAGGCGACCCAGCTGAGGCTGATCAGACCCCCAGCTTGTGTCCAGTTGGCGAAATCTAGCTACTTTGCCCCCTATGGATCTCCTCTATTGAGCCATAGCCATCTTGAGGCTTTCTCTGCCGCTTCGGTGGTATTGTGGATGGGCTCTTCTCCTCCTCACTCCATCAATGCCTAACAGACTGAAGGCTCTGAACAGGGATCGGGCTGCAAAGCCCCTGCTTCCGACCTCTATTGGGAGACACCTTTGCTCTCCATCTGGCTTGTCGACACTCGCTGACCAGTCCCTCATACTTGGCGAGCTTCCTCTCAAAGGCCTCTTCCAGGCGGTCTTCCCAAGGGACTGTTAGCTCCAACAGAAACACTTGTTTGGTGGATTCAGACAAGAAAACAACATCTGGGGCCTGTTTCACAAAACCAAGATAAGGGATTAAGCCGGGATGAATTTAGCCTTGACTCGGTTTCACGAAAGCGGAGGCACATAAATCACCATGGAGATTTATTCTGTGCAGCTAGCCTGCTCCTGACCAGGCTAACAACCAGGATTTATTTAATCCTGGAGCCTTTTCTGTTCACTCAGCAGTCACTCTGATCAGCGAAACGAATGTGTTCTTTAATAGGCCTAGTTATTCCATATTTTTATAAGCTGATAACGGACGCGCCAAGTTGTACTTTATCGTCACTTTTCAAATACGTTAATTTCACTGTTTACCACAAGTTTGTCTTATTATTATTATACTTATCGATACCTTTTGAGTTAAATAGGAATTTTAGAATCATTTCTGTCAACATATTACTTCTTTTTAGACTTTAGCCTAAATTATTAGTTTCAACAATCATCACCACGTCAGATCTATATTCTACATTTGGCGAATATAGTGATTTCGATCCTGAGATTTCATAAATGTTCCTGTAATTATTTAAAGCAACCATTATTACTCTTTTATAGGTATTGATATTCATTACTGTTAAACTATATTGTATTTATGAAGACGTCTGCACTGTGTGTTTTTCAAGGTTTGGTGATTATATAAAGTTGAAATGGCGGATGAAGTTCCAAGGCTGTTTTCGATAAACTCATTAATAAATGAACAATATATAAAGCTCCCTGGCTACGTGTGTGTTCCTTCGTTTACTATGGCGTGCCCGTTCATAGACAACGTGCTGGATGAAGAAGCACTTCTACTGAGAAGGGCTTTCCGACGAGAGAGTTTTTCGGGACCGGTCAGACCCTTTGGCTTTTGACAAAAGCCATCTGTATGAGCGATACAGATTTTGTGCCGATGGAATACGCTATCTGTGCAGACTGCTGGGTCCCAAAATTCAGCACTGCACATCTCGGAGCCATGCCCTCACCATACCACAGATTGTGTGTATAGGGCTACGGTTCTTTGCTAGTGGCATGTTTTTATATGCAGTTGGAGATGCAGAAAATCAGTTTGCCAATCAATAAGAAAAATTCCTGAACATCTTCATTACCTTTCCGGGACACAAAAGAACATGTTACATCAAGGAGGAATTCTACAACATTACAGGTGGGCCTAACATGAATTACAAATTACAGAATTGTGTTACTGTCACAGTAGGCCATTACTCATTATTTTGTGTTCCAGGTTTCCCTAATGTTATAGGTACACTGGACTGCACTCACATTAGAATAAAATGCCCCTCAGGTGCTCATGAGGGAGACTTTGTGAATAGAAAACCTTTCCACAGTATCAATGTTCAGGTAAGTACTTATGTTCTCTGTCAACTGCATAGGCCTAAATTAATTCTGAGCATGAAATGACCTTGACACAACCTATTGTTTCAGATGATCTGTGATGCTGACTGCATTTACAGCGATGTAGATGCGAAGTGGCCTGGCTCGGTCCATGACTCCAGAGTCGTTAGGGCCTCTACAATTTTCCAGCGACTTTCACAAGGCAAGCCCCAGGCATTTTATTGATAAGCACTGTGAACATCGTGATAGTGTCAACAGTTTAACTATACTTCTTGTTCTAACTATTACATTTTGTGTTCTCAGGGGAATATGCTGGTGTTTTGCTTGGAGACAAGGGCTATGCATGTCAGCCGTTTCTTCTAACTCCATTTGCAGACCCCCAGACAGCCGCACAGCACTCTTATAATCTTGCCCGTGCAAGATCAAGGGCCCGCATCGAGATGGCATTTGGCCTTTTGAAGTCCCGTTTTTCAGTGCCTTCACCACCTAAGAGTCACTCCAGAGGAGGGCATGTGACATCACTGTTGCCTGCACTGTCCTGCACAACATTGCCTGCCTGAGAAAGGAAAGGGCTCCCAAAGTAGCGTTATATGGACTGGGACAATGCAGAAATATTTCCAGACAATGTCAACGGCAGGCTGGTCAGAGACCAATACGTTGCCAATTACTTTTGATTCATGAATTATGTCTGTTTTATTTGGCTTTGGAAGCACACATTTGTTTTTGGTTTGTTAATTGTATAGAGTAGGCCTATATATCAAGGAAAAGACACCACAATGTTTTTTGACCTTTTTATTTTTTTAGGGAGATGTCTCACTTGTCTGCTGCAAGCTTGGGAGAAGAACAAAGAATGATTAATACATTGTGTTACTGTCATTCTTAAAGTATGCATTTAAATGATAATTTACTTCTCTCTCCAGTTTCTTTATTTCCAAATCCAGTTTCTGCAAGGTTTTTCTTTTGACTTGCATATCAAGATCCATCACCTGCATTTTGCGTTTCTTTAATTTAATTTTTATCTCTGCCAAATCAATTTGCTTCTGGAGGTGTGTTGTGTTTAGGGACCTGACCGTTTGGGAACTCTGTAAAACACCTATCAGTTATGTGCTGCTGTGAGACTGGTCAGAGACCAATACTTTCTTAAATACAGCAGGAATTGTGCATGATGTGAATTTGTTATTCAGGGTAATACTTACTATGTTGGCAGGCTGAGTGTCACGTCTGGGTCCTATTAAAAATATATTTGCTATGAGCACCACATCAGTATTATCCATAAGTATTTCCACAAGATTGACAGCATACTGTACCTCCTGTCTTCTTGAGTCCACTGAAATGGTTTCCTCTTCATCTTGTGCAGCAGATGTGCCTTCACCCTATACCAGATTCAACAGAATTGGATTGACAAAGGTTTGACAGGGGCCAGGCCTTGGGCCATTAATAATTAATACTCACCGGATCTAGGTCATCATAAAGGGGCTCCAGAAGACTGATAGTATTGTCAGACACTGCAAGACAATGTCAGACAGTCCACATGATATCATATAGGCTAAATGGTTTATTATGTTTCACATTCAGGCTACTAGCAATAATGTAGCCTACCTTGTATGAAGTGGGCACTTTCTGTGGGTGGAACAGAGTCGGTGGAGGTCCCACCCTGGATCCCTTTAATTACAGGCCTCCCTTTGTTAAGGCCAAGGGCCAACTCCTCTGCTGGGGTGAATTCTGGGGTAGCAGGGCCACCCCCCCATGCCAGACGTGTGGGTCTTTTTTTTACTGCTAAAATCAGCAAAAATAATATTAAATATGAGCAGTCACCGTATGAGTAATCTATACACCTCATTTGTAGTACATTGTTTCACTAACAATTTATCTTAAACATTTACCAGTCTGCAAGATGTTCTTGTACTTGATTTGAACTTGCTGCCAGGTCCTTTTTTGGCCAGTCATGTTTGCTCTGTGAACATGAGTAACAGAAATGACATTAAAACCGCCAGACTATCACAACATGTAACAGCCTTGCACCTTAATAGGTATACTAAGAGAGAGAGAGAGAGCGCGAATATAATTTGAGCATTTTAAATTAACGTTAGGCTACGGGTTATACTCTATTTAATCTTCATGCTACATTGACAAGCCAATAAACTTCCGTTGCTCACTTTTACGGACAATGAAATGTACAACTGTTAATCTCTGCAACTAAAGAGTAACTTACTGAATGGTGTTAATATAGCCCAACTGTTTCAGTGCAGTAAATATATATGTTTAGGGTAGGCCTACTTACGCATTCAGACGGTCCGCGATGGTTTGCCATGTTTTTTCTCGCTGTTTTATGACAGTGTTTCCTTTTTTATTGATTATTTCTTTCACTTCCTCATATGTCTCCATGAGAATCTGCTGCTCAGTCTGTGTGAAGTATGCACAACGCGTCTTCTCCATTTTGGCATCAGTAATTCTGTGATCAACCTCGCGGTCTTTTGAGGAAAGCCGTGGACGCGCATCTATCTGAATTACTTCAGCCTGGCTCGACCTAGTCGCTTCCATTTTGTCACTTATTCAGAGCAGTAGGATTACTGGAACCAGTTACCTGCATGTTCTGTGCTGGCCTGATGCCGCTGGAGCCGTCAGACAGCATTACAGCACACACGGAGATGAGAAGGGTATGTATCGACTTTTCTTACTCTGGGGGTTACGGTGAATAAGCTAAATTCCCAATAAGTCGGCGTGTTCCTTTAAGGTGGTGGTCACAATGTGGTTGGGGAACTTGAGTTGCTGCTCCAGGTCCACCAACAGCTGCCAGTCTCTCGCGGTAGCCAGGAGACTGGACCAAACCGTACCAAATCACAGGTGAGTTGAAAAAGCGTTCAGGGAGGTCAGTCAGCACCGTCCCCACCGAGTTCCCTGGATGTGAGAGATGAGCAAACTCAAAGCCATACAGAGGTAAAATGACATTTGTCTAATTGTATATACTAATAAAAATTGCTATTAAAATCAACCAAATAGATTTAAAAATGTGTGTTTTAAATGTGTTTTTAGACCTTGAATGCAGTCAATTGACTCTTACAAGCTGAAGTATTTGTGGGTGAAGGAGAGGATCAGTCAGCGCATGTAACAGCCACAGGAGGGTCCTACACCACTGAGACGCCGTTTGAGGGTATACCTACAGAAAATGTGTAGGTATGTGTACACCCAGCCCCTCCACACTAAGCATTTTGCAGATGGGGGTTCTACTCGGTAATATCGCAAATCAACCAGAATCTCCACGCACACTACCAGACTTTATGACAACTTTACGTTGATATATCCATATCGACGGGGTTTTCTGTCAACGTTCAGCCGTCGGCTATATGTGTCTACACCATAAGACAACCTCCGTTTCTCACTCTGTCCATCCCATTATTTTGTGTTTGATGATTTTTGGTCTAGACAATGCCCTCTGTTGTGTTGGATGCACACCGATTAAAATATCGAAAATCAACCTTTTTTAATACTTTCGTAAGAGACTTATTCTATCTCTTTTGACGGTGCCATCAACGTCAGCAAAGAGACCGCCAATCACACCACTGGATAAAGAAGACGTTTTTAAACCAAGATGCGTATTCCTGTTAAGAGACAGGAAACAGGCTTAACTTCCATTCTTCACGTCCTCTGGTCGCAATCACCCTCTCCGTATCGTCACAGATACTGAGAAAAATGAAATCCTCTGCAGGTATACTGAACTAATCATCCTCAACACGGTACATTTCACGACCTGTAGAGCTGTCCCATTGAGACAAATAAACAGTCTCTGGAAAACAAGGATTGACAAGGTCCATGCAGACGACAGAGCGGATATTCAATCGCCAACGCACACAAATCAGCTATAGCTGTAGCAAGACTCTCCACGCTGCATCTCTTTTTTCGCGGGGCAGCATTCATCTCATAAAGAGTGGAGGTAAAAAACATACCTTCATTATCAAACGCCGTTCCAGCTTGATTCACAAATCCCAGGGTTGACATGACCGTTAGTGATCCTTTTATCTCATTAACGAATTAAAAAAGGCACAAAAACTTTGCCAAAGCGTGGCTTCCTCCTTTGGTGTCCTTGCAAAAAAGTACTTAATACTCCTTGCTAGTTAGCTAGATAGCTAAAACTGGCAGAAAATCAAAAATGACCCGCTAGCTAGCCAAGCACAGACTGATATACCACACAATTAAACATTGGGTGGAGTTAACACTTTATTCTTTTAATAATTGGTCTAACTAAGTTTTTACTCACCTACAAAACACACGTCACATCCGGAGGGGAGGGCACTCTCAACACATACAATAATAATGTCAGCACAACAAACACACGCCCACTCGCAGGCTCCCACGTCTACACACGTGTGTGCTCGTTCACATGCAACCGCAAAGCAGCAATTCTGTTACTACTTAGAGTTTTCTTTCTTTCAGAAACGCAGTGTTGCCCTCTCTTAAAGCATACTGGAACATACAAGAAAATAGAAAATCACTGATGTATGGATAAGTGAGGTCCTTTAAAACTTTATAAACAAGTGAAAGAACTTTAAAATAAATTCTGAAAGATACAGGTAGTCAGTGCAGTGTCTTAAGCAGCGAGGTAATGTGGTCTATTTTCCTTCTTTTAGTTAAGGGTCCTATGACATGCTGCTTTTTGGATGCTTTCATATAGACCTTAGTGGTCCCCTAATACTGTATCTGAAGTCTCTTTTACATAGACCTTAGTGGTCCCCTAATACTGTATCTGAAGTCTCTTTTACATAGACCTTAGTGGTCCCCTAATACTGTATCTGAAGTCTCTTTTATATAGACCTTAGTGGTCCCCTAATACTGTATCTGAAGTCTCTTTTACACAGACCTTAGTGGTCCCCTAATACTGTATCTGAAGTCTCTTTTATATAGACCTTAGTGGTCCCCTAATACTGTATCTGAAGTCTCTTTTATATAGGCCTTAGTGGTCCCCTAATACTGTATCTGAAGTCTCTTTTATATAGACCGTAGTGGTCTCCTAATACTGTATCTGAAGTCTCTTTTATATAGGCCTTAGTGGTCCCCTAATACTGTATCTGAAGTCTGTTTTATATAGACCTTAGTGGTCCCCTAATACTGTATCTGAAGTCTCTTTTATATAGACCTTAGTGGTCCCCCTAATACTGTATCTGAAGTCTCTTTTATATAGACCTTAGTGGTCCCCCTAATACTGTATCTGAAGTCTCTTTTATATAGGCCTTAGTGGTCCCCTAATACTGTATCTGAAGTCTCTTTTATATAGACCTTAGTGGTCCCCTAATACTGTATCTGAAGTCTCTTTTATATAGGCCTTAGTGGTCCCCTAATACTGTATCTGAAGTCTCTTTTATATAGACCTTAGTGGTCCCCTAATACTGTGTCTGAAGTCTCTTTTATATAGACCTTAGTGGTCCCCTAATACTGTATCTGAAGTCTCTTTTATATAGACCTTAGAGGTCCCCTAATACTGTATCTGAAGTATCTTTTATATAGGCCTTAGTGGTCCCCTAATACTGTATCTGAAGTCTCTTTTATATAGACCTTAGTGGTCCCCTAATACTGTATCTGAAGTGTCTTTCCCGAAATTCAGCCTTGGTGCAGAATTACAGCCACTAGAGCCAGTCCCACAATTAGGCTGTGCCATTTCTGTGTCTGTAGTTTTAAATGCTCTGAGGAAGAGAGAGGGGGGCAAGGTGGAGTGTGGGGGTGTGGCCTTGACCATCTGCCATGGTTCGTTTGTTTTCAAGCCATGATGTCTCGCTTTTTCTCATGGGTGGGCCAAATTCTCTGGGTGGGCAAAGCAGAGAAAGGGGAGGTAACCTTTCCCCTTATGATGTCATAAAGGAAAGATTCCAGATCGACCCATCTGAGCTTTCATTTCCTCAAAGGCAGAGCAGGATACCCAGGGCTCTGGGTACTGGGGGACCATAGGCAGGCTGGGGGAACGCATATTAATGTAAAAAAAAAAATGCCATGGGACCTTTAAGACTCTGGCCGCAGCATTTTGAACTTGCTGTAGTTTTTGTAGACTTTTTAGGTAATACAGTAAAAAGGGAATTGCTGTAATGTAAACAGCTGGTAATAAAACCATGATGAATCTCAGCATCTTTCTTTATCTTTATTTTTTGATCCCCTTACTCACATACAAAGCCGTATGATACAGCATTGTCATGAACCTGTGGGGATAAATAAAATAGTCTTATTGAAAATATTATATTAGATATTGTTTTGTTAAGTCTAAGTATTGTAATGTCTGACTAAAGGTCTGGCTTGAGCAATTAAAATTGTTATCAGATTTATCAAATTGAAATGTCAATTTACTGCTCATTATTGACTCCACTACTGAGTGTCTCTCATGTAGAAAGTGATGGATAAGCGAAAGAGGAAGTGATTTGGGACACAGCCTTTGTCTTACTGTAATGTTTTTACCATCTTTAGACGCTGAAAAAGACAGGAACACAAACAATTAAAGTTCTGTCTGCTCTGAACTGTTCAATTGCCACTTTATCTGTTAAAGACATCAGAGAAACAGTCATTAGTGACCCTTAGACTGAGTTGCTCTGTCTTGGGCAGGCAGTAAAGTTTGGCTGTAGTCAATTTATTCTGCTTTGTTTGCCACAGCAGCCTGGTCATTAAAATCGCATGAATCCCTCCCTGCCTCTCTCCCAGTCGGCTGAATGACTAATTATATATTGCATATATATCACAGCAATATGACAGCTATGAGGAGCAGAGAGTCTCACACACGTATCCTCAGCTGCAGTATAACTTTCAGAACATATTGTGTCGTAATCTGCCTTTCTAGCTGGAATTACACACTGCTTTCTAAATCCTCCCAATGAGCTCTTTCATAAGAGAAAGTGGGTGTGACTTCCGGTGCAGAGCCAGGCAATTATTATTCTGCTACATTTAACAGATCTATGATTGCTTCCCCTCTCGAGGACGTGTAGAGTCTCCAGGCTCGTATAACCTGTTATCCCGACTCTTATCGTCTTTTGCCAAGTCAGTAATTCTCACGGTGTCAAAGGAGAGGAGCAAGTTGAATGGAGGCTCTCTTTCTTTATTAGTCAAAGCCTCTGTCAAAGCTCTCTCTCTCTGTCACTTCCTCTTATTCAGTGCATTGCAGGATTCAATCTCTTTTTTTTTCCCTTTTGTAAAGTTGCTTTACCTCCCTTACTCGTCCTTACTTACCTTCATCGTCAGGAGAAACCCAAAACTTTTTCTAAATTAGTCACATTTCTGGATTATGCTGTGTGGAGAGAAAGAACCACTTCCCCTCACTTTCTGTGCAAACATTCAAAGGAACTACAGACTGAACCTCTCAGTTAACCCTTAGATGCACAAGTGGGGTCAAAAATGACCCCAGTGGTTGTTTTTTTGCAATATCTTTGTAATTTTAAATTTTTATCATTTAATCTTCCATGTATTCCTCAAATAGGTTGTCTTTGACATGATGCCATTTGGATTTGTATCTAATCGTTATATTTTTTAAGTTATTGCATGTTTTGTATCAGTACCACACTTTTCCATACGTGGGGTCAAAAATGACCCCAAGCTTTTTCTATGGAATTTCAAAGGTTAACCCTAGGAGCCTTTGGTTTTTATCAACTGTGACTGTCAGGTATACATTTACTGTTGATACACACATCTAATGGCAGCAGTCTTACCACCCTGAAGGTTATTTTTACTAAATGTTAACATTATTTGTAATACTCTCTCCCAATCACTGATCTGATCACTGCTACTAACAGTGCATTAGTGTATTCTTATTTGAAACAGTGCTTACCAAAATCCATTCATGTTTACTTTACTTTACCTTAATTCCCTTACCATGAGTTAAGTTATACAAATACTTTGAAGTTTAAGTTTGAAGTATTGTTTATTAGTAAGTTGTTTTTTCAAGAGGCAGTGATGTGGTTAGTTATATCATTTCTAACTGGTAACCACCAACATGTCAGAAAGGTCTGTTAGCACTTTGACATTTCCAGTTGAAAATGTATTTCAGTGCTCAACATTGTATCAGTCAATTACAATGTGTCACTATGACAGTCAGCCTTGATGAAACTAAATATTGGCGTGTTTACATTTCCTGTCAGTAGCTGGGGTGCAACCATAGACTGTAAATATTATGGCTTCAACTTGGTGGTTATTTTTAATCAATTAAATGTTTAGTCTATGGAATGTAACAATAGTTACAAGCTATAAAGACAAGCACGTTTTGCAAGATTTCATGCGCTTTCATTAGAGCAAATATGATTTCAAAATGATTTATTATTTTTAGTAGTGGCTCTAAACCTGCTAGAAGAAGTTCTGCTTACAGAACTTCTCAGTCTCAGAAATGGTCACGTTATTAAATCTATGGATTTGTGTACAAGGAGTACAATAAAGTTTTACTATTTTTTTTCATGTTGGTGAGGACAATTTTTAAACTAATGAAATTCAATGGGAAGCATATTTCGTGATCACAGCACGATTACAGTAGCAAGTAGTATTAAATGCCGAAAATCCAAGTAAGGAGGTTGGTTGGGGTAGTGGATTGGTCGAACAACACAGGACTTTCACCCCGGAGACCGGAGTTTGCATCCCGGCGTAAACCCCCACTATCCCGTTGTTGTGGCGCATCGGCATCCCAGAGACCGGGGATCGTGTCCGGCATGTGCCGTGTCCTTTCACCGTGCTTCTTTTCCTAACCCCAACCGTCCCATTGTTGTGGCGCATCAGCGTCCCGTTGTTGTGGGGCGTCGGCGTCCCAGAGACCTGGGATCAGGTCCCGGCATGTGGTGTGTCCTTTCCCCGTACTTCTTTTCCAAAACCCAACCTCTGTATAGATGCTTCCCATTATGTGCTGACCACACAAATAAATGACATTCTCTGCAACACAAAATAAACAAGATAATCGTGTCCGTGTACACAAATCGATAGATTAAAAATAACGTGACCATTTCACGAACTGCTGTGAGACCATGCTTCCCTTAGATATGCACACTATGTAAATATACTCTTGAGCACAATCATGAGGGGTGTGTGTGTGTGTGTGTGTGTGTGTGTGTATGATATTGTATTGTTAAGTAGTAAGTAGTTTTTTGACTCAAAAAAGAAATTTCTTAAGTTTACCACATAAAACGCATTCATTCTAATTGGGGTCATTTTTGACCCCACTCATGGAAGAGTGTAGGTATCGGATCTCGGTTGCTATTATACCGGCGGGATAAATTACTCTTGCGCCCGAAGCAAATCTAAAATGGGTTGGTCTGAAGTAGCTAGGTGTGGTTTGGGCGTAACATGCAGTAAACCAATCAGAGCGTCATCTCACATTCCCTTTAAGAGCAGGGCGCTTGTTCCATGGCGGATTGCTATTATGACGGCGGATTTGCCTGGCGCACGCCAGCGGGAGCTGTCCGGGATTCGGCAAAGTAATAAATGCCGTCTTGGTCGGGTGGCGATGTTGCTGCGGCCTCTCGGGTGCATCTCCTCAAGTTTGGAGAGGATTGCTGCAGCCATGGAGCGTGGGCCTCCAAACGCACCACCTGCTCCTGTTGTGCCCCTTCCTCCTCCCCCCACTCCACCTCCGTCCACCCGCTCCACCAGGAGAGCATCGCGCATTACTCCCGGACCAGATCCCGCCGGAGTGTCCAATCCCACCGTAGTTCAACATCACGTCTCCTTAAGTCCTCTAATATTTCTTCATTTATGTCATCAACACATCCATGATTCATGGAAATGTTGTGAAAAACACAACAAGCCACAAAGAATGCTTGGACTTTTTGAGGACTGTACTGTAAAGTTCCTCCTCATCTATCCAAACACCTGAAGCGCATTTTCAGTAATATTTTTCCCTGTAATTATGTATGGTTTGCAAAAATGGGAACTGCTACGTCCGTTTAGATGAGAGAAGTGTATCCGCGTTGTGCCCACGCTACATTATGGCCAAGCATGCGCCCCTAAAATAAACATCTGAATAACGCACCACTGACTTTAGTGGCGGAATTGTTTTCTGAAACTAAAATAGCACTGGGGAACGTTTGTGCCTGAACACGCCTCCTCTTTTCACTGAACCGCCCCCGGGAGCGCAAATACATTCCCTAATTTACCGACGTGCGTCTGTGGAGGGAAAAGTCTGCTGTGCGTCGGGTGCAAAATAGGAATGATACATGCTTCAGTGTACAAAGGCAATTGCGCTGGGTGCAAGATAGGGCCCATAATATTTAAAGTTTCTGCATTAAATCGACTAAAAAGGACTAGACCCATGTTATATATTTTGTTGACTTGTCTACTTAAATTATCCCAAATGTTTTCAACAATGTTCAAACCCAGAGAAATCCGTCATTTTAATAAATGTCAATGGCATCTTATCTCCTGTGGTTATCTGCCAGAAGCTGTTATGAATAAACTTATTTTCCAGTTTCAAGCCAAAATTTTTCAATACACTTTATAGATCTCGGCTGTTTTTAACAATATTTTTTAAACCAGGTGAAGGATTTAAGTCTGGATCTAACGTTCTCAGAGGAACAAGCCGAGCTATCGGGTTTATAGTGAAAAGGCTTCATTCAGTGTTCAATCACCTGGTCTGTTTGTTTCTGAGAGGAGGAGACCTGCAGATAATTCAGCTCCCTGTAAAAACCACCACTTCATCATTACAAACAGCTAGCATGTAACATTCAGACTCTGTTACTTTAGTTTGAGCTTCAGACCTTAAGCTTTACCAGTGAATATAATAGCCTGAAAATAGAACATAAACAGTTGAAAACAAGAGTTTTTTTTTTTTTTTAAGGGATGGCATGGCATATTGATTAAGAACCACTGGTTTAGAACACAATTCCAAAGCCGTGATTAGTGTATTTGAAAGTCTTGCTTGCATTGCTGTTGGCTACAATGTGTATGCATAATCGAGAAATGTCGGCTTGGAGGGAAATCTTGCTTCAGCAGCAGTATTGGTTTGCTGTAAGCTCTAAACATGCTTACCTCTCAGTGCCGGTGCCATGTCAGGAACATCCTGTTACACATCTTTTCCATTCTAAAAGAAAATGTATAAAAGAGAAGCTGCAGAGACTGGATATGACCTGCTTGGCTCTGCAGTGGATACTGGGTTAAAAGATCAGCGGTCAACACAAAGTCTGGGCTGCAAATGGGGAATGTAGATGAGGTATATTAACATCCTACTTTATTCTGATCATTCTATAACTTGTATTTATCATATCTGAACTATCTATATGTAGCTAGAAGTGATGAACTTTAGCCTACTTTCAGAAGACACATCTGGAAAAGTGTTATCAGTGGGGCCCTCCAGGACAGAGCCAGTTGGCATGAAGCCATTGGTCAGTTATCGATCCCACCCAGGAATATACACATGTGGTCCACACACAAAGAACTTTGGAGTGACTTTTGAGAATCTGGGTAGCTGTCCTCTCCGAGCTCTGCAGGGCTTGTACATGATGCTGATTTCTTCAATGTAAATAAACCTTTATAATCAAGAAACAGTGTCGGCGGATTCCTTTCCACACAAAATTACAGCATCGCTACCAATTACACTACATAGACACCAGACTAAACCCAGTGTATGTCTTAAAGGGCCACTATGCAGTTTTGGAAATTTTCATTTTGCTCACAGGTTTCTCTATAGAGCTCCCCCTACAGCTTTGGAATAGATATTTGGCAGCTCCTATGTTTCCTCGTGTCTGACTCCTCTCTCGGTCAGTCTGCCGTTTCCTCTTTCTGTGTTCCTCCGACAATGCTTTCCTAGCTTTCTGCTTCTTTTTTGCTGCCTCAGCCATGACGATAGTGTGAAAAACTCCATCGCTACCTTGTTCTTATAGCTAGCCGGTTCCTGGATGAGTGCAGTGCCGTGAAGCAATTCATCACATCGCGAGATACTTCCTGACGCTGAGGTTGGCAGCTCACCGGCCGAAAGTTGGTTTTTCCGCTCACAGGCGCTAGGGGGAAGCGAGATGACCACCATTCAACTTATAAAAAGTCATATAACCATTTCAATGACTCCGAAACTGTTCAGTTAAAGTGATTGTTCGGAGTAATTTCACCCTAGGGTCCTTTGCACCATGATCTCGAGCCAAACAACCCCCCCCAGAAGCTTTTTTCACCTGGGTCGAACATTGGGAGAGTTAGCGTAGAGTAGCGTTATCAGCTGAATAGCTTAGTGCAGGGGCTAATGGATCCGAAGTGTCTCTTAACATTACCCCACTAATAATGTCCGAAATGATACCAAACTTCTACACTAGTACATATAGGTTATGTACTCATAAAACGATGGATTGGAAAGTTTGTAAGTACACCAGAAGTTTATGTAAATAACACTTGCCTGCTGCTCTGCTACCGGCAGTAAGACGATGCTTAGGGACCGTCTACAAATTACAACACCAAAAAGAGATACAACAAACTTAATTATTAATTTAATGATTAAATAAGGTAGTGTCTCCAAACTTACCTCAATTATAACTTGTCTCCTGCTAGTTATACTACAGCACTTACTTTAAAAAAAAAAGTTAAATTAATAAATATTTTTGTTGTATCTTTTAAGGTCATGGTGCAAAGGACCCTAGGGTGAAATTACCCTCACTTTAAGGTAGGTTAAGCTAAAAAAAACTTCCCCTTTAAATAATAGCGGTTGGCACAAATTGCATGAATGTGTGTGTGTGTGTGTGTGTGTGTGTGTGTGTGTGTGTGTGTGTGTGTGTGTGTGTGAGAGAGAGAGTGTGTGTCTGTGTGCGTGTGCCTGCAGTAACATCTCATTCTAACTCATTGCAATTGCACTTTTCACACACAGAAGCAAACTTATAATGGCCATGTCCATTTCTCAGCTGCTGTTTAATTACCTTCTCTCTGTCTCTCTCCATCTCTTTTTCTGTTGAGTGATTGTCTGGAATCTGCCACAGTATCTTTCATGCCTGCAGGGCTGGTGTGCAGCAGGCATTTTTTCAAAAGCACACCATTCTGTGCCACAAGACAAAAACATAATCACTCATGTTCATAAACATTTTACTGGAACAATTGAAGAAATTGACTGACTGACATTAAGGATAGACTTTTGTTTAGCGATCTGGGGCCAGTGATGTAGGAGGTCGATCAGAAGGCTAGAGGTCTGGAAAGTCAGCCGGCACATAGTCTATTGTCACTTCGTTCCACTTCCGGGATTGCTCCGGTGCTGCTGGAAATTCCGCCAGATGCATGTCTTTTCTGGCGATGTCCGTTTCTGCTTTCTTTGTGTTGGAATTTTAAACTCCGGTGGATTTGTGAGGACTATGGTTAACTGCTCCTCAGATCTCTGCAGGGTAAATCCAGACAGCTAGCTAGACTATCTGTCCAATCGGAGTTTTCTGTTGCACGACTAAAACTACTTTTGAACGTACATATCCAACTCCATCAAACCAAGTTCCTTCCTGAGGCTATTTTGCAGAGGCACCGTTGCTCCGTGTGGAGCTTAGCGCCGGCCATGACTATTGTGATTGGTTTAAAGAAATGCCAATAAACCAGAGCACATTTTTCTCCCATCCTGGAATGCTGTGTGGACTAGCCAGACCTTCCTCCACAGCGATGTGGAGGAAGGTCTGGCAAAGCGAGACTAGCCGGCACAGGATAGAGGACCAAAGGCCGATGAGTGCAGAGCAGTAGGATGGTGAATGGAGATCTTGCTAGCTGATTTATATCAAGTCTATCATAATCAAACACTCACACTTCGTATGTAAAGAGTCATTGGTGATTACCATTCCTTCTCTTCCAAGGGATTTCTTCCTAGTGTGATTACGTTGCGAGAAATAGGGGACAAAACCCAAAGTCCTCATTCTGGTCAAGGACACATCCTTTAATTCAGCTGAAGCTAGACTCCGTTGCTGATGAAGCCTGTCCACACAGCCTTCCAGGATAGGAGAAAAACGTGCTGTAGTCCGTTGTGCCGGAGGGAGCCACGGTGCCTCAGGAAGGAACTTGTTTTGGTGGAACATGTTTACGTTTAAAAGTAGTTTTAGTCGTGCAACAGAAAACTCAGATTGGACAGATAGTCTAGCTAGCTGTCTGGATTTACCCTGCGGCACCGGAACAATCCCATAAATGAAACCTTGTCGATATAGAGGCTTCATCAGTCTGAGCGAGCACAGTAGTTTGTCCCAGCAACAAACTACCAGGACATGCCTCTCCACTGCCACTCAGCAAGTACTGTACTAAGATAGACTTCACACGTACATTTTCTCTGTGACTGTCGTGACTATGAGACCGTGTCTTGTTGAAACTTGACTGTAAGAAGAAAAATCGTAATTTTTACGGCCAGTATTGGGTAAAGTTGTACATTTCTGCCTCTACAAATACAGTTAACATTCAGAATTGTCAAAACATCCTCAACAATGATATGAAAGTTTCCTTTCAAGTTTTCAAACCCACTCCAATCCACGGGGGTTTCCACTCTGTATTCAACTCACTGCTCCCCTTCCCTCTGTAGAAAATCTCTTTGTGCCTCACACGCTGCCTTCACATTATACTCCACATCTGCTGATTCAGAATGCATATAGAGCAATCTCCATGTCAGCCTGTATGTATCCCGAGGTCATGAAATCCCTCAACTTCCATTTCTAACTCTTTTATTCTTGCTTTCTCTCCATTTCCTTTTCCCTGCCTAACACCACCCTATTTCCTCATGTTTTGTTGTTTACACTGCTGAGAGGAATACATTACAGTGTGTTCATCATATTAAAGTAATGCATCACCAACTGTCTGTCTCTTTTATGTGTTTTTCTTTATAGTTATAGGTAGGCCAGACTCAGAAGCTCAGAAAAAGCTTTGGCTATAGAGACAATACTTGTTAAAAAGCATCATTGTTTTGATAGTGTGGTGTCTTTAGTGTAGTTATCAACAGTCTTTCTCTGGAGTCAGAAATGTCATATCTAAAGCAAATAACCCTACTCAACTTGTTATCACTCCAAACTCATAAAATACTGACGCTTGGTCAGTGTAATACTGACATACAAGGCCCCCTTTAGAGTCTGTATGGAACGCACCGGGAAGAGCATCAGCTACATCGCTGCTGTAAGATGACGTGGTATGAAGAGTGACAACGGTAGAGAGTAGTATAGAGAACCCCAAATCTGCATAATGGGTTGGTGGAGGGTGTTTGTGAATTATTCGTGTAACCCCTCTCACGATTTCCCTAACTTTCCCTAACCCTAAGTGTTTTTTAAAAGTTGGGAGTGAAAATGTCTTTACCTACTAGGAACCGTTTAGGGCAACATACACTGGTGGTGTATGGTGTGTGTCAAAACACCTGCACATGTTGGTACAACTTTAAAAAAAAACTGAAATCCTAATAACATACACTCCCCGCACTGGCACACCAGAGCTGTAGGCCTGAGATGCTCAGTCCCTAGCCTGGTCCTAGCCCGAGATGCTCAGGCCCTGGCCCGTCTTGGCCCGAGACGACCAGTCCCTAGCCCGTCTTGCAGCCATTACAATAGTTTGTTCATTAAAGCAACACTATGTAACTTTTCCCGCTTCAGTCCCCCTACTGGTTGGAAGCGGAAGTGTTCATTACATTGTCCAGTTCCTTCGAACTACAGATCCGAGGCGACCCGATCAATGTAATGTAATGGACAATTCCACTTCCAACCTGAAGGGGGACCAAAGTGGGAAAAGTTACATAGTGTTGCTTTAAGTTATTTTAGATTTTTCTTTTTGGAGCATTTCATTTTAAAGTCACAACCAAGCAGCCAGCAGCCGAGTTGGCCACATGTTTTATCAATTTAACCTTTCAAAACAACACCTGACTTGCCTACAGTGTAATCCATAGATGTAAAACCTACAGTCGACAAGATGGCCGCAGCGTAAGTGAATGTGTCTCAGGCTCAAGTCTGCATGTTGCTCTTATCGTAGCCTTGTTAATTCTCTTTTATCCTGATCTATACACTTTTGACCTAAACTGACTCTTATTAAGTTAGGAATCAACTAATTTATTCTAAATGTAACATAGTTGAATGGGTTCAGGTTAAATTCTACTAAATTGGCACAACTACACCACCTACTGTTAAAAACCGTACCTGCTTCGAGTAGTTGTAGCGCAGCATTATGGGAAATTCCTCACAGTAACGGAGGATTTCCAACAAGGTAACATGTCTGAATGCTTGTGTACAATATAGCGCTAACTACTTGAAAAGCACTTAAAAGTTGACCCAGTTCGTTTGGTTAGATATAATGATTTTCTGAAGTTAATTTGGCAACGGTTGTATTTAGTTACCAGCCGTTTTATTCATGTTTAACCACTCGAAAAATATTTTCTGCATGCTAACTAGCACCTACATGTGCCGTCTTTCCAGACAGAGCATGCTAGCTGTTGTCCTTTGAGATGAGCATTCACACACTGTTGTCTTCCATTGTAAATGCAGGTACGTTGCAGTATGTTGTATGTTGCTGTAGTCAGTGCTGAAATGTTTTGTACTGAGATATTTACTACTGTTTTATACTGTGGGAAAATTCCAGCACATAATTATTGTTAACTGTTAAAATACTGAAAAGGATATAAAAAAGGTAACAGTCCAGTATGAAGAAGCCATATTATAATTTTGTTTATATATTGACTCTTTGTTAATTTGAGAGAACACCTTCAATTTTGTTTATTTATTTCAATTACATTTATTATTGTATTATATGTCAAAGTTTTGTACAGAGAAAATTAGGTTGTAGAGATGGGAAATTCCTCACAGCAACGGAGGATTTCCAACGAGACAGAGCATGCTAGCTGTTGTCCTTTGAGATAAGCATTCACACACTGTTGTCTTCCATTGTAAATGCAGGCAGAGGCAGAATAAACTGGCTGTTACCAACTTGACTGGCTCCGAGTGATATAGGAGACATCTCACATAGGTCACATAAACAGCTACGAGACTTGTATATTCTTTTGCATCTTTGCTAAAATGGAGTAGCGGCACATTACACTACAAACATTGTGGGACGCCATTCAACAAAGCAACAGAGCTAGCCCCAGGTCTATTATGATCAATCTTCTCAATCTTCTCAACTTCCAGGATAAGGTGAAAATCCTTCGCCTTGCCAGGATGAAAATGAATCTGGAGTACAACGGGTCCAGCATCTCTATCTATCTGACTTCACTGCTGACCTGATGAGAAGGCTCTGGTGCTTTGATCCTGTCAAACGCAAGCTTCGGGAACTACTGTGAAGTATTTCATTGGTTATCCTGGCACGCTGTGCATTATTGTTGATGGCAAACAGCGGCGTTTCAGCTTCACCTTCATGTCCCCTTCGACTTCTCCTGGATAACGATTATCAGAGGTGAGGCTGATGATTGAGGCTGCAGCTGATAGCTTGTATCTCACAAGTCTAACTTAACAGTATGAAGTCCAATAAACTTGTTTTCTTTTGACTTTTTTTCCCCCACTGTTAAGGTGCTTATGCAACAAGTATATAGTCTCAGTTGTCATTGTTTGTTTACATCCTGCTACCATAAAGATGACTGTGTCACTTCTTCTTCTGCTTTGGTATGTTACAGCCAGAGATGGTACTACTACTCCCCCCTAGCTGTTAATTTGAAATGCTGCATATAAAGTAGACAACTTTTTTTTTAGGGGTCCAAGCCCAAGACTGCAAGAACCGGCGGTAGCAAGAGCTACGCGGTTCGCACAGCAGGGCTGTAGAACCCTATTGTTTTTATAAGGATTATTTTCCATCATCATCATTCTTCTTCTCCACCTAAAACTCACACTACAGCCTAAACCGTACATGGTGGGGGGTGGCCATTTTCAGGACTGGTCCGAAACGCCGCAAGGACCTCAGGCGCAACAATTGACCCGCTTCCACCACTAGGTGGCGCCATGGCAGGAAAAACGTGTTTCGCCCTATAACTCCCACAACGTACATCCGACATTCCAAAGCCACGCATTCCCTGGATCCAACTGAATCATGATATAGGCCACGCCCATTTCCGCCTAGATTAAATGTTATAAGCAAATAACTTGAGATCATTATTCAACATCCGACTACGATGCTCTGTACCAAATTTAGCGAATATCAGTCTTTAGGGGGCGCTATAAGCAACGTTTATTTGTTTCGACTAATAACTCAATGCATTTAAAAGGGAAAATTTCAATTGCAATATCTCTGCCACAGTAAATGCAATCAACACGAAAGTTGTGATGCTAGTTCGGCATGCCGCTCCGAGGCTCTGCACCAAATGTGGCGAAGATCGGCCATTAAGGGGCGCTATAATCAACGTAGACGGGTTTTGGCCAATAACAATGCGTTTAAATGGGTAATTCGCATTTGCAGTATCTCTGCCAAAGTAAATGTTATCAACACAAAACTTGTGATGCAGGTTCGGCATGGTGCTCTGAGGCTATCTAACAAAACTAGAAGATTGGCCATTAATTGGCGCTTTTTCAGACGTAGATCAGTTTGGGATTTTGATCCGTTTGGGATTTTTTACCGCTTTGGCGCGCTCCCCGGGTCATCGGGGGCGAGTGGCGCCCTTCCCCAGGGCATCAGGGGCGACTGGCATCGGAGGCTTGGGCCCCATCATAACTGCTTGCAGTTCTAGTTATTTTTAGGGCCCGAGCGCCAATAGCGGCGAAGGCCCTATTGAAACTGAAGGAATTATTATTTTCTGCAAATTAATTGCCTTTTTGAGGGACTTAACATATTCAAAAACTCACCAAATTTGGCGGTCGCATCAAGCCTGGTGAAAATTTACGTATTTTAAGGGTTTCGGGAATAGCCGCACAAAAATGGCTCGCTAACGCCCCCTACAAAGTTAAATAAATTGAGCCCCTGCAGTGCGTTTAATGTAGACTCACGAAACTTGGTACACATATGTATTATGTCACGATGTACAAAAAACGTAATTAGAGCCATACCGTAAACCCAACAGGAAGTCCGCCATTTTGATTTCAAAGTATGAAATTTGCGATTTTGGCCATTTCCACATCCTACTTTAACGAACTCCTCCTAGAGATTTCATCCGATCAACTTCAAACTCGGTCTCTGCGATCTTAAGATGTTAACGATGAAGAGTTGTTAAAAGAAAAAAATTTCGTCAGACGGTGTGGCGTGGTGGCCATTTTGAGTGTTTGGCGATGAACAAAGAAGTTGTTGTAACTTGAGTGTACGTTGTCTATCTGCCCGAAATTTCTCACGATTGACAAGGGTCAAGGCCTGAGGACACCTACAGGCCAAAATTGACTTTTGGTCATAGCGCCCCCCGCTGGCACCAAGAAATCTGCCTTATATGACAAACATCATCCGATTTACATGAAACTTAGAATGTGTGGTCTACATGTGATACTGAGCCGCCCCCTATAGTATGACCACGCCCACTTACTCAGGCCACGCCCCCTTTGATAACATTTGTACCGTTTAAGGTAGAGTCTTGTGTGAGGCATCATTGAACTCGGCAGAGACTTCATTCTTCATTGGTGATGGTTTGGCCCGCCCGCTATGTTTAAGCCACGCCCCCTTTTATAACTAATGACCCGTTTGATGTAGACCCTTGTGTGTGGTATCACTGAACTCAGCAGAGACTTCCTTCTTCATTGGGGATGGTTTGGCCCGCCCTCTATCTCCAAGCCACGCCCCCTTTCATACATGCTGACCCATCTAAGGTAGAGTATTGTGTGAGGTATCATTGAACTCAGCAGAGACTTCCTTTTTAATTGACGATGGTTTGACCCGCCCCCTATGCTTTAGCCACGCCCCTTTTCACAGCTAATGATCCGTATGATTGTGTGAGGTATCGTTGAACTCAGCGGGGAGTTCCCTTTTCATTGTTCACGATTTGCGGCGTCTGAGTGCCGTGCAAATGCACGGTCGCAAGGAGCGGCGTACGCCGGTAACCCCGACGCGCGCAGAGGAGCGAGGGCCCGTCCATTGCTGCTCGCAGCTTTAATTGTTTTTGTTTTTCTGTTCTTTTTTCTTATTAATGCAGACTTAGTCCTGAGTTCAATAGATGGATTTTACCTTCATATTTTGGTTTACTCACAGAAATGCTCCGGAATATGGTGTCTGGGGCTGCTGGGTTGTTCTTGAAAGGTGTGGTTGTTTTGTGTTTGGATGTCTATGTGCTATGTGTGTATCTGTACTGCTCTAACTTGTGAATAACGGAACCTTTACAACCCTGTATTGTATCAGTGTATTCAATCCCTTTCATATTTATGTTTGATAAGTGACAGAAGGGCTATTACTGGTTATTTTTACACTTCCAATGGATGATGCTAAAGGATTAAAAACCATTCACTTAAACATTAGGAGTCTTTTACCAAAAATGTACTTACTTCGTGCATGGGTTGTTCTCCATAAACCTAACATTATTACACTGTCTGAATCATGGCTTAACAGTAACATCTCAGATAACGAAATAAACCTTACAAATTATGTCTTATATAGATCTGACAGGTGCTCCAGGGGTGGAGGTGTGGCGATTTACATTTCATCTGATCTTGTTTCTGAGTTAATTATACCCACAACTGAGCCTCTACATTTTGAATGTGTCTTTATTAAGGTAATCTTTCATGCAAATAAATGTTTATCTATCGGTAGTATCTATAGGCCACCCTCTTCACCTGTAGAGTCTTAATTGCCTGACCGCTATTATTAATTCTGTTTCCTGTAGAAATGAATTTATAATACTGGGTGATTTCAATATAAATTGGTTAGATAAGTCTTCTAACAAACAAAAACATATACTTAATAGTTTAAATTTTACTCAATGAATTAAAGGGCCTACTCAAATCACCCCTAGAGCCCGATCTTTGCTTGACTGGATACTCGTTACACACCTGAACAGAATCATAAGGTCTGGTGGGGCTCAATTGTCTACTGCATATGGAAAATCAAACTTCCTAAATTGCCATCAAGACTTTTATTAGACAACATAGAATTTTGTATTTATTAATGATTTGATTGCTATTAATTGGGACAGATACCGATTAATACCAGATGTACAAGATGCTTGGGACTTTCTGCATTCTGAGTTTATTGATGTTGTGGACAAACCCTGGAGAATTACAAAGATCAAGGGTAAACATCTTCCTTGGATTAGCCCCAAACTAATTAGTCTGTTTAGGCAGAGGGACAAAGCGTGGTCAACATTCCGTCAGACAAGGGATGGTGCTGATTGGGAAATATACCGGCAGTTGAGAAATTTGAGCAAGACAAAAACTCGTAATGCTAAATCAAACTACTATAGAGAATGTCTCACTAGTGATTTTAAGAATCCTAAGCAATTATGGAAAACAATCAAAGCCATTATTAATACATCAGATAAACACTGTATTAATCGAATAAGAGTGGCTGATACAATACTTCATGACTCTTTATCTATTGCCCAAGCATTCAATCAGCATTTCTCCTCGGTCTGTTCTAACTTATTACAGTTTTACCAACTGAAGTTCAGAATGCCATTAATGATCTAAATGTTAACAGTGGTGCTGGTCTTGATGGAATAGAAAACAGGTTTATTAAACTAGCTTTCCGTATTCTTATGTATCCACTTTGTCGTGGTTGTGGATGTTTCTGTTGCCGGTTTGTATATTTCTGGGGTCCGTTCCAGGAAGGAGGTTTAACAAACTCTGATTCTAATCCCGAACTCTGAGTTCATTTACCCTGAGATGGGAAACTGAGTTTTCGGTTCCAGAACAGCTGATTTGAGTTGGTTCAATCAACTCGGAGTAGGTTCACTCAGGGTTACGCACGTGCACCACCACTATAAAAAGGCAGCATGAATGGAGCCATGATTCTATGATTCACCATGGCAACAGCCAACAAAAGTCGGTCGGCATACTTCACGCCTCTTGAACTGGAAATACTCATGCAGGCGTACAGCTAGTATGAACATATATTTCGTAAAAAGAGCAACAGAGCTCCTGCGGCAAAAGAGAGAGAAACGTCGTGGGAGAAAATTGCTGCTCGGGTCAATGCGTAAGTTCCAATATAGCAGCCCAGTCTCATGCCAGGTCGTTATATAGTCACGTTATTGTTATCTATTAAGTCGTGGACAGGTTACGTAAATGCCGTTTTTTTTCGTGTGGCGATTACGAAATTGAAAGCAATGCATTTTAATGGGAAGCATATTTCGTGATCCCAGAACGAAAGCGAGTAGTTCATAAGGCGAAAGTCCGCGTAGGGAGGCTGGTCGGGGTGGTGGATGGGCCATAAAACACAGGACTTTCACGCCGGAGACCGGGAATCACGCCCCACGTGTGACGGTTCCTTTCCCCGTTCTTTTTTTTTCCTAGCCCCAACCGTCTCGTTATTGTGGCGTTTCATTTCCCGTGTCCTGCGAGTGGCGGCCCATGCCGTTGTTTTGGCCGGCGTGTGGAGCCTCGTTTTCCCGATCGCAAGTGGCTGCCCGTGTCGTTGTTTTGGCCGGCGTGTGGCGCCGCATTTCCCCGATCGCGAGTGGCGGCCCGTGTCGTTGTTTTGGCCGGCGTGTGGCGCCTCATTTCCCCGATCGCGAGTGGCGGCCCGTGCCGTTGTTTTAGCCGGCGTGTGGCGCCTCATTTCCCCGTAGTCGCGTCCCCCAGAGCAGGTTCGAAAAGCGTGACCTGTAAACGTTCAAAAGTCGTTGCATATACACGAAAAAAAACGTCAAAATCGTAACCTGTACACGAATTTATTAATCTAAATAACGTGACTATTACACAACCTGGCGTGAGACCGGGTTGAATATAGTGTTGTCATTTCATATTTAATTTACACAATCATTTTAATTTTTACTTTTCATTAATGCCCAGTGGGGAAATTACATTTTTTACACTGTTTGTTAGAACACATACTACACACAGGCCTGAAATACACACCCATGCTCATATTTAATCACAAATATAACATTAGTGGTAAAAACTGGTGGAATGGTATTGAACCTATAATCTCTTTCATTTAGGTGCAATCCTGTGGATGAAAAACGCTCTTGGAAGCAGCTGAAAATGAAATATAAGAACATAGTTCAAACAGGTAAAACTTAAGTGTAGTAGGATCATGGCTGTAACTCATTTTAATTACATTTCAAAAATATGAGAGTAAATATTCATTGGCAATTTGAATGTGCTGTAGTTTATCCCCAACTAATGTTCACATACATAGATGTCCTCTCGCCCATCATCCTTTGTTAATTAAGGGCCCATTTAAATTAACATTTGACTTCTACTAAGCCAACAGAAAGAAGGCAGAGGCCAGGAGAACTGGTGGAGGACCAGCACCACCACCTCGGACAGAGGCAGAGGAGCTGGCCCTGAGCCAAAAAATGCAGGAAGTTCAGTGGCTGAAGGAATCCCTGCAGGGAGCTCTTCCTCTGATCCAGCCACATCACAGGACACAAGTGCCTTCATAAGATGCAATAGGCTTATATTTATCTTCTTTTATGCCTATTTAAATTTTAGAGATATTATTCCCCCCTTCATGGGTTTGTCATTTATTCCAACAGATTCTGATGGTGTTCTCACACTCGTGGACCCTCATGTCACAGCAGAAGTCCTTGAAGCTGTAAGTAGACAACTAAATACTCCAGACATGATGCAAGTAGTTTAATGATGTGGTTTAAAGTCTAGCGAAACAATATTCCTCTTCACAAGAGGAAACCGATGAAGAGGACACTTTGTCTGCTGCCACAGAAAGGGATCCAGAGAGAACTGCAGAAGTAGGATATTACCACTATGTTACTGATCTCCACGTTCACAATTCTTAACACTGCTGTGTGGTATTAACCCAGTATCACGTGTGACATGTATGACTGGATATTCTATTTTTTAGCAGAACATGGCTAGGCAACAGGAGGAGGGTCCATCAACTTCCACAGCACAGATGAACACAGTGAGATGTGCAGCAACTGCCAGAGGTTCTTTCTGTGAAAATAATGTTCAACTGTATGATGTCTTTTTTAATGTCATGATTTTATGTATTCCCAGTTACAGGTGAATGACGTGTACAAGATGCATCTGATACAGCAAATGAAAAAAACAGACCTTGAAATGGCATTGTTGGACCGCCAGATTCAAAAGACTGATCTTTAAATCGAAATCCTCAAACACAAGTTAGAGGTGGGTGCATGGTCACAAGTGACTTGTGTTAGTTATTGGAACAATATAAAAAAAACTAACTTTTTTATTTGGGTGGTGCTTTGGTGGTGTTTTAGTAGAAGTGATTCCTGCATGTAATGTCTCTGACTGCTCTTCCATCCTGGAAATCTGCAGGGTGGATGGGGTCCTCATCAGGGTCCTCTACATGTAGGGCAGGGCGTTGCACTCCTATAATTGTGGCAATATTATGGAGAACAACACATGCCACGATAATGTCACAGGCCCTCTCAGGGGTTACCCTGAGGTGGTGTAGGCACTGGAAATGAGCTTTCAGCAGGCCTATAGTCATCTCCCCCCAGGCTCTAGTCCTGCAGTGGGCCACATTGAAGTTGCGTTGGGGGCCTGGCTCCGGGTCAGGGTAAGGGGTGAGCAGAGTGGGCTGGCATGGGTAACCCCTGTCACCCAGAAGAAGGCATTCAACTCTCCTGTAATGCATAGTGTATACATTTGAGTGTATTTAAGGAGGGAGACAGGTGAATAATACTGTACAAAGCTTTAGGTTGCTTACCACGTTCCAGTCTGTTGCTCAGGGCGATATAATCGTGAGTCATGCACAGACCCAGGCCATTTGGCCTCCACGTTGGTTATCAGATATGCAGCATCACATATGATCTTCACAGTGCAGAGCATGACAGATGTTACTTGCAGTATTGTGATGCAGTTTGTTGAGTGGTCAATTTACCTGCACATTAAAGGAGAATTCCGGTCGATTTCAACCCGTAGCTCTGTTGTTTGTAAATCAGGAGTACTGTCAGTAGCGAGAAAAACGAAAACAAATGGTGCCGCCTACACCGAGTTATCCTCCTGCTAGATTTTGCACCCAACAGTCTTAAACAAGGCTTAAACAGGGCAAGTTTTAAACGTGTTTTTAGCCTCTAAACGTGTTCGAAATGCCATTACTAGTGCTTAGCCATGTGCAGTTATTCCTTACGAGGGAACACAGCGAATTTGACGGCAGTAGATGTGACAGAAAGGCATAAAAGTTGTGTTAATCCTTACCTCTGTTAATGTACTGCTTTCCGGTCAAGTCCTGAACAATCGAGTGCCGATCTCATACAATCCAGTAATCCAAAATGTATTTTTTCCACAAAAAAACGATTTGCCGAGGTCCTGTCCACAGTAATGAGCATGTATCAACAGGCTGTAACATGACCTACAGTTCAAGAGTTCAGGAGCTCATTTGCATAGGTAACCTAGCAACGGCGGAGCCTGCCTGTCTGCAGAAGCAGGGAGGAGCTCACAGAGCTGACAGACGGAGCTTGGAGTTATGGTGTGTTCTTTTTGTCTTGTAATCGCAACTAGTAGCTTGAGTGTGACGTCACATCCATGTCGGAAAACGAGTTACCGTGGGTTGTTGCGTTCTTTTTGTCACACAATACTACGAGTTGGAGAAAAGATGGATTTTTGTAACATTTTTAGTAACATTTAGGATTCTATTCACCCAGTTATTGACATACTACACAACTATATTTCACAGTTTGATGCATGAAAATTACGTTATGATTACCATTAACGTTGGGCTACTGCTCTGCTTTCTGCTCAAGGCTCGGCTTAAAGCCATTGTTGTCATATAGCAACCGAGCGTCTCAGCTGCACAAGCTACAAAATAACTAATCAGCCGGTATTTAACTCATAATAAGACTGTAGTGACATGCCAATAGGTAGCAGTATACAGTGCTATGTGTACGACTTCTTCATTTGGTTACAACAAAGACAAAAGTGCTTAAAATTGTAGAAAACCACAATGTTTACTATGTGTGATGCACGACGTAGCCATCTTTGAAAGTGAACTCGGGGTCCTCTGAGTTCAGACGACTTGACGAGTCGTAAATACGACCTCAGTGGCGTTCTTTTTGCAACTTCCAGTTCGTAACTCCGGAAAACGACTCGTAAATCGACTTCGGTGGACAAAAAGAACGCACCATTAGATCAGGACTAATATCAGAAAATGGTTCGAGTTTGTGCCTTTTCAAATTGCGGCAACCAAATGAAGAGATATTTGAGCTTGAGCTTTCACCGTCTACAACCTCCGCAGCCGGGAGATTTTACCGTTATGCCTGGTTGCACTTGATGCGGGTACATGGTGGTGCTCGTGTGGATACTGTATCACAATGACCACCGAGGAAGAAAGCCTGTGCTGTAAGGATACAGCCTGGTCTGGACGGGTCAACGGACACTGTTTTGCCCATACAGCGAGGTTTCCCCATCTGATCTATAAGGATGATCTAACCGGACAGACCTGATGGCCAGCTGTCTAATGAGTGAGTACAACAGGCTTTTGTGACTCTGTCTAGCTTAGGTACATTTGTTTTTAGTTGTAAATACACATTCAAAACACTAATCAAAACACACCTCTTCAGATTAGCTTTCCACATACAATAATCTTACATTTCTCACCTGATAGTTACTGTTTTTATTGTTTTTAATTGCTTCTAAATATGCTTGTTGTATGTGTTGGTTTTATTGCTTATCTGTTTTTAATGTGATATATGTGCTGGTTTTTACTGTAAAGTGTCTTTGAGTATGATGAAAAGTACGGAGCCCCAGACATGACATGTGGGAAAAATAAATAAATTGTGGCCACAATATAGGTATAATGTGCGCACGAAATACTAATTTGTTTCCACAACATACTAATTCGTGGCCACGAAATAGTATTTCATGCGCACATTATACCATATTGTGGCCACGAAATAGATATAACGTGCGCACGAAATACTAATTTGTGGCCACGAAATAGTATTTCGTGCGCACATTATACCATATTGTGGCCACAAAATAGGTATAACGTGCGCACGAAATACTAATTTGTGGCCACGGAATACTGTTGTGTGCGTATGTTTTAATATCATGCCCATGAATTACCTGGACACCGGTAGAAGCAGGAAGATTTACACGTGCGTAAGGTGAGTGTCTTTTCTTATTGTTATCATCAATATGTTGTTGCACAGCATTTAATCATGCGGTTATTTATATTTTATATTTTGTTTCAACGGGCAGCCTTAATGCCTAATGACGTCTCGCTGCACTTACCAACTTTATCCCGTTACTAGCTTAAACGTTTTTGTTAGTATGGGGCCGTAAAGCCATGCTTGTTTGTGTCTAGGAGCTGCAACACACTACGGAGTGTGCTGAATTGTTTAAATAATAAACTTTGAAATAGTTTGAATTGTTTAATGTGTCACATTACTGTAGCCAGTGTTGTGCCTGAACGCGTTCATTGAACGATAGTTCATGAACTCGTTCATATTTTGGGCGAACGTGAACTGAACGTACTACTGCCTGATGAACGTTACTGTAAACTCGTTCATCCACAGCAAACCTGAAACGGCGCATTGAACTGATTGGATATGAAGATGAAATCTGACGCATATTTTCAGTGTTAAAACTGATCAAATAATTGCTGTCTGTGGTAGGCTAATAATTTTGAAAAAGAATAGCTCGCAGCAACATATGGAAAAAAAAGAACTATGAACTAGTTCATTTTTAGAACTGTGAACTTAGTTCAAAATTTTGAAGTATGAACTGAACTACTTCATTTTAAAATGTGTGAACTGAACTTTGAACTAGTTCATGTAGAAAGTGAACTTTCCCAACACTGACTGTAGCAGGAATAATGTTAATGAAGCCTGGCAGGGCAAACCTATGGAGTAGGAGAAGCAAATCTCCCAAAAAGAATAAATAAAATGACTCAAAAAAGATAGGCTATGCAGTGATACTGAGTGGTTTCTGTTATACCTCTTTTATAAGTTTGCGTTATGCTCTCAAAGATTGAACAACATATTTGTCCAAAACTTTGTTTGAATTTTCAAGGTATTGTGAAGATATTTTTCCAATTAGTAGTGCTATTAGTTAGACTAGTGTGACTCTAATAAGTGACAGTATATGATACTATTATTTTTATTTCCTGTGGTTTACAGGTGAAAGCATGGATGCTCGGCTGCGAGAATTTTTGAAGGAGCGCCAAATTGAAGAGGATGTGATTCAGAAACTTCAAGATGAAAATGTAAGCCACTAGTTGCTGTGTATGCTTTTGTCAAGTATGTATGTTAAGAACATGCACACCAGAACAGGCAAACTGAATGTGCAATGCAAATTGGGCCGCATTCAGTTTTTTAAAACATTCATTTGACAGCAAAAGTGTACACACTCTAAGAAATGTTACATGTTTTATGTAATGAAATCAAATACAAGAAAAATTATTAATAACTACACCCTTTACTGAAGCTATATCCTACATTCCTTAAATATACATTGACATTATATTCTAAGATGTATGGCATTCATTCCTTTATTGATTTAGAGTATCTTATATTTTTTCAGATTGATGAAACTGTCATTCCACTAATGACAGACAGTGACCTGGCCAAGTACATCCCTAAAGCTGGGGATAGAGTCTCCACTGTGGCCTTTTGCAGACAAGCAGCACTAACACAACAAGCACCATCCAGGAAAGAAACCATCCTATCAAGGCTACGTCAAAGACTCTCCGGAACTGAGGGCACACCTAGAGCTCCACAAAACAAATCATCTAAGTGGGCAGGAAATGCAAATGCCAAACGGAAAGTGAGGCGGGTTGAGGTTGGATGGATGGATTTCGATGTGAAAGAGCAAAGGTACAAACAGGTGAAGTCTGTAAGCGGTGGAGGAACCAGACATCTCTCTGTAGACAAAGATGAAACAGTGGCAGATATCAAAGTTATGGCTGAAAATCTTTTCTTCCCCCAATGGCCTTTCCATCTTTCCCACTATTCAACTCATATTGAGAGCTCCCAGATACATGTTACGATGTCCAATAGAGTAGAAGAGTTGTATAACCAAAGCAAGGTCAAAATTCTCAGACTTTATTTGTGCACCAAAAAGAAAACAGGACCGCAGCCCACAGTAGGAGAGGAGGATGATCTCTCAATAACCCAGCCCCCATTGATAGATCTCACTGAACATGAACAGAAACAGGCTGTTGAAGATCTGTTGGTGGAAAACAGACATTCAGAGTCCCCAAATGTCGATGAAACTAATTATGGAGCTTCCTCAAGTGAAGACTTGGAACTGAATGACACATTACCGTGGGATGGTCTGCTAACTCTGGGTTCTGAGGCAGTTATTATCATAAGTGGGCATGATAGGTTGGATGTAACTGTGGATGAACCAAACCTTGAAACACCACACAAAGAGGATGATGTACCTTATCAAACAGTGGATGAGTTACTGTCTGATCCAGTGCTTGCAGGGGAGACCAATGTTCCAGCCCAAGCACTTCCTGAACCACAACCTTCTCCTGTAACGCTGATTGTAAGAAGAGGTCACTGTCTTGGTGACTTGATCAGTGCCTTCAAGGACCCAAACATTCTTACAACCGAGGTCAACATCAAAATGCGTTTACCAAATGGAGAGCTTGAACAGGGTGAAGGAATTGGTGTTTTACGAGACTGCCTGGTAGAATTTTGGATGGATTTCTATGACAGCTGCACACTGGGGGTTGAGGTTAAAGTCCCCTTCATCAGACATGACTTTCAGTGTGAAGAATGGCAGGCTGTAGCTAGAGTGTTTGTACTAGGGTGGAAACAAGCTGGTTACTTCCCAGTGAAACTTGCAGTACCATTTCTGGAAGAGGTATTGTATAGCTCGACAACTAGTAGTTTCAAGGATTCCCTTTTGCTGTACGTATCACAAGAGGAAAGAGCTGTACTTTTGAAGGCTTTGGAGGACTTTCATTCAGTGGATACAGATGAACTTCTCGATGTACTCGATGCATATGAATGCAAGCAAGTCCCTAACAAGGACACACTGCTCCCTGTTTTAGCACAGATAGGACACAAAGTAATCATCCAGGCCCCAATGTATGTCATTAAGTGTTGGCGTCCTGTTGTGGGCTCTATAGCCAGTTTACTGCCACCAGAGGGTCTGCATCATTACATTGCACAAAAAAAACCAACTGCAAAAACAGTGAAGCAGCTTCTAAAATTCCCAGAGGAGATGATAACAGCCCAATCAACAGTTTCTCAGTATCTGAAAAGGTACATCGGGGAAATTGATCGCAACACTCTTCAGCTCTTCCTTCGGTTCTGTACAGGATCCGATCTCCTGGATAAGGCCATACTGATTGAGTTCATGGAAACCACCGATTTCCTCCGCAGACCACAGTCCCACACATGTGGATGTGTATTAAAGCTGCCGACTGGTTACCACAGCTACCCAGATTTCCGTAGTGAATTTAACAATATTCTCACAAGCTCAATGTGGGTAATGGATGTGGTGTAGGTAATAATACCAACAATAACACAACGGATGTGACAGCTCCTTGCTGGACTGGATGGTGCTGTTATTTTAGCTCTGTAGTTCTGTGAGCCTCTTATGTGGGACATTTTATTTCATCTGCTCTGAAAGTAGTTGCTGTGTTCTTTCACATTCAAATGGTTAAAGGGATAGTTTATAGTTATATGAAGTATTTATCTCTAGTCAGTGTTTACCTGCAGTAGACGGTGCTCAGCACTCTGTTTGTAGATGCAGAGCATAGTGCAGGAACAGAAAACATATTTAAGCCACCTAAAAGAACCACCACTTTTAAAAAATCATCTGAACGCTATGTTTGAAATATTTTCAGCTTCACCTGGTCATAAAACAAATGTTTCTTTTAAAGGAACACGCCGACTTATTGGGAATTTAGCTTATTCACCGTAACCCCCAGAGTTAGACAAGTCCATAGATATCTGTGCTAGGGCTAAGCTAATGCTGGAACCGTCTGGCAGCGTTACAGCACGCACGGAGATGAGAAGGGTATGTATCGACTTGTCTTACTCTGGGGGTTACGGTGAATAAGCTAAATTCCCAATAAGTTGGCGTGTTCCTTTAACAGTAAAGCTCCTGTATTGTGTAGGCTCATTTGTACCTGCTGCATACTATTCCTCCAGTTAGTGCCAAAAGAAACATATGTTTAAGTCTAGGTAAAGCCCTGACAATATTCCAAGTAAAGTGTACAGTTAAACTGTTTTGGAAGTGGGACTTCTTTTAGGTGGCCAAAATAATGTTTTTGTTGCTGTGTTACTGCCTCTGTTGTTAGCAGTGTATCACTCTGCTTTTAAAAACTGGGAGCTTACTGACCACTGTCTACTGCAGGTAATATAGTGATAATGTACCTCATACTACCTCACTTAAAAAGACAAATTATCCCATTTGTGTTGTTACAATGTTGTTTGTAGCAACCCCATCAGAAACAAGAATGTGAGCCTTGACTGATCGTTTTAAGGTCTTTAAAACTGAGTGAGTTGTTTACACAAGTTGTTTACACAAGTTGTTTACACTTGATTTCAAGTAACATTATTTTGTAACTACGAACCTGGCTAACAGGAGGCTTGGAACACAGTTCCTATCCTGTTATTATTCGTGTTAGTGTACATACAAAATACATGTGTTGCTTTCAGTTATAGTGTATTTTAAAAAAGGTCAATAAACTTTTCAAGTTTGTACAAAAGTTTGATGTCATCTCTGTTACATTCTATACATCTGCACGCTTTTCTTACAACATTGTTTTATACATGCTGTGATTTGTTAGAGGACACAATTTATCCACCGTGGGATTGTTTTGGTTTAATTATTCAGTTTTATTCTTGTCCACCATTATTTAAACATTAGTCTTGCATTGCCAGACCTATTTCCACAGCACTGCGGAGAAAGAACATCATAATGCATGTACATAGGTCTTCTTGTTTAATTGATCATAACAAAATATTTGTGTTGTCATTACCAGTCTGTGGGGTTGCTGTCCAGGGTGCTACTGTCCTTGTTAGAGATGAATACATTTTTTTCTGTTAGCATTTGCAGACAGTTTTAATCACACACTAGCTGATGCCGGTAAGAAGTCTGTTTATGTTGATTTGTTTTTTTACTTAACTTTAAAGCAGAATACCAAAAACACATAACAAACATAGCTTTAAATGATATGAACATAAGTATTGTAGCAGTTGTAGTGTTTACAGTTTGACAAGATAATACCAATATGGATCAGCATGAAGGATTATAATTCTAGCTAACAATAGCTATCAGGATGAGTTCAACTATTGACAGATTGCTAAAACAGTATGGTATAAGGTCTTTTCTGATTATTTTGTTTCCAACAAAGGCACAAGAAAAACAAGATATTTCCGTTTATCTAAACTGCCAGCTCAAATAACTGTGGACGAATCGAGTCCCTCAGCTGAACATATAAATCAAGTGACTGGGACATGGTAGATGGGTACTCCAAGCCTGATTCCTCCATCGTTGTTGTGCACAAATCAAACACGTCCGCATCACATGGGACTGAACTTAAAAATGTGCAGCTGTCTTTACATGTGGTCAAATCTTCAGTAAGTGGAACAAGAAAATCTTCTGTCCCCCAAAGGTGAGGGGCCATGTACATGACATCAGGTATCCCACTGGGCACGTTAGTGTTCTTGGAGGGCCGTATACGGTGAGCATTCCAAACATCCCGTATATCATTTAATACCTCCTGTTGAAGAAACAATAACGATTAGGGGATTAGTAGGCCTACAAATTAGTACGCAATTCAAACATGGATTAAGTGAAATGCCCACAAAGCAGGGCTCCTGCCTTATATTGAGTAAGAAAAAATATAGTTTTTGTAAGCAAATCGTATTGTTAGCCTATATGTCTTCTTTCACAACAGTCTAAGAACCAGTAGGCCTACATCACAGATAAACATAAACGCAACTGGCCTACATTTCTAAGCTTACATGAAGGTAATGCAAGTTGACGGCAGAGGTTCTGATGCTTACTGTCATAATATATTTACCTGAATGACTGGCATGAAGCAGTACTGTTAAAGCTTTGTCCAGAAAATCCCCAGAGAAAAAACCCTCATCCTTCAGTTCTCCTAGAAGCGTGATCCATTGTTCGATTCCTTCTTTTCTCATCACTCCCCACCAGCTCTCAATTCTCTGGTTTGCTGTACTTGGCCCTGTGATGTAACTTCTCTCCGCTGCTCTGTCATCTACATCATCTCTCCGTAGATACCGCTGAATGTCTCTAACCACCACGTTCTCTGTTCCCAAGTCTGTTCGTACGAGCCTTGGGCAGCCACCACAGCGCTCCACTGCTTCCACAAAGTAGCCCCCAATAACTTTCGGGTCGCTGTTCGTGAAGGCAGCCCGCAGCCAAATTATATTGAGCGAGAAGCCATCGATGCAGCCATTAATGCATATTCCGTATGGCTTCAATTTGTCGTATGAGTCTATGTGCCACACAAAGTTAGGTCCTTGAGCAAAATACTGCCTCCTTCTGAGACGTCTGGTCTGGCGAGCTTGGGAGCCGATGGGGTCCAGTAGAGAGAGGAGGATCCTGACGTCTTCTTTTCTTATAGAGATGCCTTGTTGTATACACTTTGTATACATCCACCGGTAACCGTGATCCTTTCCAGGGCCTTTCAGTTGGTCAACAATGAAATCTATACCGGCTTCCAAGTCGTACCTTCGCCGGTAAAGCATCCGGGCTTTCAATATTCTGTTTAAATGCCTCTCTGTAATAACGATTCCTTGCAATACCAGGCTTTTTAGAATGTCTTTGTAACTCATTCCCAGCCTAAAATACAATTCAATCAAATCATCTCTGTCCATGACTGCATATTTAGCTTGCTCTGTATAGCCTATGCCCCACACAGGTATAGCAGAACTGCCGCATTATAGTTAGGCCATATCATTATCCCTAAAATTCGTGCCCACAAATTAGTATTTCGTGCCCACAAATTAGCATTTCGTGCCCACAAATTAGTATTTCGTGCCCACAAATTAGCATTTCGTGGCCACAAATTAGCATTTCGTGGCCACAAATTAGTATATTGTGGGCACAAATTAGTATTTCGTGCCCACAAATTAGTATTTCGTGGCCACAAATTAGCATTTCGTGGCCACAAATTAGCATTTCGTGGCCACAAATTAGTATATTGTGGCCACAAATTAGTATTTTGTGGCCACAAATTAGCATTTCATGGCCACAAATTAGTATATTGTGGCCACAAATTATTTTATTTTTTTCAGATGTCATGTCTGGGGCTCCGTAGAAAAGCCCTCTATAAATGAAATGTATTATTATTTATTATAAATAAATGCCCCACTTCTTTAGTGAAATAACCAAAGCTCGCCCCCCCCACCCCCCCCAGCCAATGCAGACTCGTGGCATACTGGGTGATTCTAGAGTGGGTTCTGAGAGGAGGGCGCCTTGGCCGTGGCACCAGAAGAACATTGCCTACCTGTGTTATAGCAGCAATCAGACAAGAGTACCCCTCCACAACTGGAAGTTACACAGGATTCAAAGAGGCAGAGGACATTTTCTGAGTCAAAAACTATCATTTCTAGTAATACTTGGTATGGCCATTACTAGGAATAAACAAAGCAATTGCACAGTTATATTAGGAAAACATAAGAATATGTATATTGTACAAGTAAAGTTGAATAAGTAAATTGTAAGAATAAATAAATTGTAAGAATAAGTACATTGTACAGTTCTATACTGCACCTGTCTGTTACAGTGATTTTATAATATAACATTACATTTGTGCTTTTGTGTCTTTACTTCAACAAAAAGGAAATAACAATATCACAATCTAGACACAATTAATGTAAAGTATGTACAGTTCAGTGTGTGGTTTTATACATAATCATGCTGCAGCATAGTCTGAAGTGTACAAAGAAAAAATTGTTCAGTACTCTTTTCCTAGGCCTAGAACATGCTCTTATAATGTGACCTGGCTTGAGCAACCAGTTCACTCTTATCCAGCAGAGGAACTGGGGCTATCTTACAAAGCAGTCGCCTTCTTCTCTGTCCATGACGGGGTAAGCTGGTCTTTTCGCTTTAGGAATGGCGTTTTCCTTCAGATACCGGGACTTGACGCTCTTTTCGGTGAAGTCAATGTTCGCTACAAACACGGTAATCTCTCTCATGTAGCTAATGTTATCAAGGGAGCTGAAGTGCAACCAGCCATAACGGTAAAATCTCCCGGCTGCAGAGGTTGTAGACGGTGAAAGCTCAAGCTCAAATATCGCTTCATTTGGTTGCCGTAATTTTGGAAAGGCACAAACTCGAAGCATTTTCTGATATTAGTCCTGATCTAACTCCAAGCTCCGTCTGTCAGTTCTGTGAGCTCCTCCCTGCTTATGCAGACAGGCAGGCTCCGCCGTTGCTAGGTTACTTATGCAAATGAGCTCCTGAACTCTTGAACTGTAGGTCAGCTCTGCTTCAGTGCGGTGTCAGGTTACAGCCTGTTGATACATGCTCATTACTATGGACAGGACCTCGGCAAATCGTTTTTTTGTGGAAAAAATACATTTTGGATTATTGGATTGTATGAGATCGGCACTCGATTGTTCAGGACTTGACCGGAAAGCAGTACATTAACAGAGGTAAGGATTAACACAACTTTTATGCCTTTCTGTCACATCTACTGCCGTCAAATTCGCTGTGTTCCCTCGTAAGGAATAACTGCACATGGCTAAGCACTAGTAATGGCATTTCGAACATGTTTAGAGGCTAAAAACACGTTTGAAACTTGCCCTGTTTAAGCCTTGTTTAAGACTGTTGGGTGCAAAATCTAGCAGGAGGATAACTCGGTGTAGACGGCACCGTTTGTTTTCGTTTTTCTCGCTACTGACAGTACTACTGATTTACAAACAACAGAGCTACGGGTTGAAATCGACCGGAATTCTTCTTTAATGCTGTGAATGGACTTCCTATTCACATAGTCTGCTTCATTTTCTGAAGGAACAGTGATTGGAATGTGTGTGGAATGCATCAATGCAGGGAGTTAAACATGTGTTTAACTCCCTGCAAAGTAATACAGTTTCTTCATCAACGGGATCGTCGACAAAAGGAAATGCCATGTTTTGAGAAAAAATATATGTTTTATAATCTGCCTAACATGGTTAATAAACCAACACTTTTTTTTCATTTATGCAGATAAACTGCGCTTAAAATGTGCCTTATATAGACTGAATGAATGAATGAATGAGGAAATGAGAGAGCGCTGTGTCAGAGGGAGGAGACTGAGAAGAAAACCTGCTCCCGACCAGGTTAGGTTCACAGGCTCAGTTACCATAGTAACTGACTCTGAGGTTAAGTTCCCTCTCTTTCTGAAACGGGCTGGTTACCACTCTCTCAGGTTTCATTAACCTCCCTTTCTGAAACAGAAAACCCAGAGTTTCCCTCATCTCAGGGTTAACAAACTCAGAGTTTTCACTAAACCTGCTTTCTTAAAACGGACCCCTGCTCCTCCTGAAATGAAGCTCAGCGCAAATTCTTTCAGGAAGACGTCATTAACCCAATCACTACTCATTTTTAAATCAAATCGGCTGTTCAAGAAGTGACGCTGTCAGTTAAACCAATCAGACTTGGCCACGAGATTCAAGGGCCAATCACAGCCTTACAACTCTGCTTTAAATCTGTTCTCTCCCTGTGCTGTCAGCTGTCGTTTCAGGCAAAGCGCTCGACCCTCCTCCTCCCCTGCCGCCTCCGGTCGTTGTGTTTCTCCCGGCTGACCGCTCCGTTGCCTCTTCGGTCCGGTCTCTGGTCTCTTCGCCACCGCCACCAGTGTCTGGACTCCACCGGGGGGTTATTTTCCTATTCCCTACCCCTTTAAGAAGATGATTAATTTGATGGAGTCCAATCTCCAAAAGACTTTGTACATTCAATATCATACAATTGTACAATAAATATCTTTGCATATCTGCAATGAAAGTCTCTCCTGATTGAACTGCTAGTGTTTTCAAATAAGGACTGCAGTAACTTTCTCTATTTCTTTGTAAATAAAATTGAGAAGGTCAGAAATAGCATCATCCCCTCTACTACTCCATATTTGGTTTGCTCAATCCGGCCACCAATCTTGAACTGTTCAGCTCCGATCTCACTTCAAGAACTCACTGATCAGGGGTCTCATTTATAAAACTGCGTACCATCCTTACTAAAAATGTACATATGCCCAAAAGCCAAAAACAGCGTACGGTACACGCCCATTTTTAACCATAAATAACCAAGTCAAAGCACCTTATGAATGCTGATCAGTATATTAATGACCCTGGCTTGCAATTGTTCTTTTGTTTCGGTGAATCATGGTGACAGGTGGGAAAAGAGCGAAAAAGCACAACTTCTCAGACACTGAGATTGAAATACTTTTACTGGAGGGGGAGGCCCGAAAAACCACATTATTTGGTGGCCACAGCAGCAGGATCACTAATAATTAAAAAAGCAATGCGAGTGGCAACATGTGCTTGCTGCCATCAACTGTGCCAGAGGGACAGAGCAGACAATGGCACAACTCAAGAAAAAGTGGTCCGATCTGAAGGTAAAGTATATTACATCTTTTTACTCCTTTACCAACATTTATTTAATTTTTTGCTTGTGTATTTGAAGAGGTTTTACTTAAATGTGCTCATTTGTGCAAAATAAAGAATCTCAATCATTCATTCGAGGTGGAGGCAAAGATGAAACTGTCCTCCCACCGACAGAGAGTGGCTGCCACTGGTGGGGGTTCAAGTACACCTGAGCTCACAGCGATAGACCGCAAAATCACTGCCATAATTGGAGAGGCCAGCGTGTGTGGGATTGTAAAAGAAACTTTAATTACTTACTTTACAAGAGACAGGGTTTAGAGAGCAATTCTCAACAAAGTAAATGAAAGTACATAACCCTTGTTATGTTAACACAAGGGTTAAGTTTGACAGTAGAGGAGCACGAGGTGGGGTGCACACTGCAGGCCATCAACCAGAGGAAGGCTGCAGGGCACAATGGCGTCCCTGGAAGCATGCTGAAGAACTGCGCACACCATCTGGCTGGCTGAGTGTTCACCAGGATCTTCAACCAGTCCCGGGCCTAGTCAACTGTCCCACCCTGTCTGAAGTCCTCCACCATAGTCCCCATGCCCAAGAAACCCCACATTTCCAGCCTCAACGACTACCAACCAGTCACACTCGCACCAGTGGTGATGAAGTGCTTTGGAAAACTGATACGGAGTCGCATCACAGCACTCCTGCCCCAAGGCCTTGACCCCCACCAGTTTGCCTACAGTGCAAACCGATCCACTGAGGACACTGTAGCCACAGCCCTCCATACTGCACTGTCCCATCTGGAACAGCAGGGGAGCTATGTACGGATGCCTGTTGTGGATTACAGCTCTGCTTTTAACATCATCCTCCCACACAAACTGGTGGCCAAATTGGGGGACCTGGGGCTTCCACACTCCACCTGCACATGGATCAACAGCTTCCTCTCTGGGCGGAGAAAAAGGGTCAGAGTGGGCCATCACACATCTATGGCCTTAAGCCTCAGCATCGGCTCCCCCCATGGCTGTGTGCTGAGCCCCCCTGCTCTATTCCCTTTACACATATGACTGCACCCCCACCCACCACAGCAACACCATGGTGAAGTTTGCTGATGACACCATGGTGGTGGGGCTCATTTCTGGGGGGAATGAGTCTGCCTATAGGGAGAAGGTGGAGCAGCTGATAGTGTGGTGCAGTGATAACAACATGCTCCTGAATACCTCAAAGACCAAGGAGCTCTAATAGAGTACAGGAGAAAGAAAACGGCCATTCCACCACTAATCATCAGCGGGGACTGTGTGGAGAGGGTGGCGGACTTCCGCTTCCTGGGAGTCCACATTGAGGAGGACCTGGAGCATGAAAACCTCTGAGCTGCTAAAAAAGGCCCAGCAGAGACTGTATTTCCTGAGAATACTCAGGAGAAATAACATCACACAGAGACTAATGGTGTCCTTCTACCAAACAGTACTGCATGTGCGTGTGGTACAACAGCTGCACAGTGACTCAGAGGAAAGCACTCCAAAGGGTCATTAACTCCACACAGAAGATTGTCGGCTGCCCTCTCCTTACACTGGAAGAACTACACAGGTCCAGCGGTCTCAAAAAAGTCCAGAACATTCAAAAGGACAACTCCCACCTGCTGTTTGAACTATTACCGTCAGGCAAACGGTATAGCTCCATCAGCGCAAAAACAAATCGATTCAAAACAGTTTTTACCCAGCTGCAATAACTAAAGTCAATGCTGCTGCTCAATGCTCTTCAGCTGTACAGTCAAAGCTGTGAAATCCTGGTGTTATATCTGATCATAACGTATTTTTATCAACATATCAAATCACTGACCCGCACATGTTTCTTTCAATTAAGAAACATTTCCAAACTTAGAGCTGTTTCGCATTCTGAGCTTGAGATGATCATTCATGGGGTTTATATCATCCGGCTTGATTACTGCAACTGTATTTTCACCTGTCTCAGCAAGTCGTCCCAGGACCGCCTACAACTGGTCCAGAACTCTGCTGCAAGGCTGTTGACCAGGTCCAGCAGGATGTCGCACATCACTACTATTCACTACAACTCTGTTGATGCTTTTAAAAAGCAGCTGAAAACGCACTTGTTTAAATTTGCTTAATCTTTTAAATGTGTTTCATTGGTTGGTGTTCATCTTTATAGCACTTCTTGGTAAATTACCCCATTACATTTCCATCTTGTTAACTCTGTATGTAAATTCATTTTCCAATGAATGGCTTTTACTTGAGGTCCCTCATAGTCGGACTGAGCTTGGCAAGTTTTTTTTTCATTTGCTGCTCCACATTCCTGGAATGCAGCACAAAGCACCTTAAAATTGGTCTCTCGCCCATCTATCAGTCAATTTAAGGCTTTGATAAATGACTTCTATGTATATTCTTGTGTCTGCTTTACATGATTGTTTAAACTTTTTTATCTGTTGTAATTTAAATGTGATTTTCTATTTGCTGAAATGCATGCTGTGCACTCGGCCCCATTGAAATTGAGAGTCTCCCTCAATGGGCCCCGAGTTTTAAATGAAGGTTTGAAATTAAAGTATGACGCTCTTTGCCACTCCTTTACATGGTTTCAGTGTTTTAATATTTAGATGGACTTGTAGGTCCCTCTGATGTTCGTGTTTTTTATAATATTCTGAGAAACGAGAAATATAGAAGAAGATATATTTTGCATGTTTTTTTAAAAATGCAAAGAAACGAAGTTTTTTTGGAAAAGTCGAGAGAAATATCAGTTATGTTTGGACTCAGTAATCCCTATTAAAAGTGTGGTCACTAACAGTAAAAATTTTGGAGCCTATGGCTGTATTTTGCAGGTTTGTTGAAAGCTACAAAGCGACAAGAGAAAATTGTTTCGTAAAAAGAAAATGATGTTTTTTTAACACTACATGTACGTGTCTTGAGAAAGCTCCTTATATAAACCCATACAGAGGGAATCATCTTTTTTCTTTGGAAAAAGATGTAAGCTAATCAAACTAAAAAATCCTTAGACAACTCAAGTAATACTTGTTGATCTAGTACGTACGACCATTTGTGAGAACTGAGACAAACAGGATGGAGAGGGTTAGACACACATATAAAGGTCTGGACAGGTGATTGTAGAAGGGAGTCACAGGTGGGTCAATTTGTGAGATGCAGGTGCTTTGAATTAGTGGGAGAGCGAAGGCAAAGTAGCTTTATTTGTATAGTACATTTCAGCAGCAAGGCAAATCAAAGTGCCTTACATAAAACATTAAAGCACAAAGTTTTTTTTATAAAAACAGCTAAAATACAATAAGACATGTATGAAATACAATAATAATAGTTACAGTGCAGTAAAAGAAATGAACAATTACTTAAACAAGGCAGTATCAAAAAAGAGAAAAGTCTTTAGCCTTGATTTAAAAGAACTGAAGTTGTCTTGGACTTTGTTCCAGATATGTCAAGCATAAAAACTGCTGCTTCTCCACGAGTTCTTTAGTTCAGACTCCGGGGACAGAAGGCAGACCTGTCCCAGATGACCTGAGTGAACCAAGAGTGTGGTGTGCAACGCATGCTGGCCCTGGGCATAATTCATCAGGAGGGTTGCAGATTTATTGTACAAATGCATAATAAAATGTACAGAGACTTTGGAGATTAGACTCCATCGTTGTAATAACATTTTTAAAGGGGTAGAGAAACAGGACATAACCCCCAAAAACGTGACAGGAATTAGAAATTAGAAAACATAAGAAAAGAAAAAAATATATATAAATGTATACTATGGCAGCAACGGATCTGAAAATAGAAACGCTGGTGTAGTGATTCTGCCCCCAAAACAGAAAGCAAAATAATTCCCGCATTTTGGTCAGAGTGGTGACTCAGACCGGCAAGACATGAAGGCAAAACAAATCTCAGCATCTCCGCCGAAGAGGCGACTCAGGCCAGCAAACATAAAGCATAATAAAATCCTAACCATTTTTTATTATCCTCGGCACAGTGTACGGCAGTGGCAATTCTGGCCAAAAATAAAAATCCTAACCATTTTTTATCTTCGGCACGATACTCGCCAAAAGAATTATAAAAACCTAACCATTTTTTATTATCGTCGGTACACAGCCGTTAATGGCAATACTGGCCAAAAAGACGAATAAAATCCTAACCATTTTTTTTTATTATCCTCGGCATGCCGGGAAAATCCAGGCGCGTGGCAGGACCGATTGTTTGTTTTCTCTTCTGACAAGGGAACGCCAAGGGAAAGAAAAGAACTTCTCAGTTTCCCCAGGGATGAGCCGGAGCTATCATGATGGGGGTCGATGAGGAGCAAATCATCTAATAAATGAAGCACCGAAGGCACCCTCACCCTGTTAAGCAGGATCCAGCAGAGCGCCTCTGACACATGATTGAAAATGCACGGGCTGCTCCTACAGCTGAAGGTCAGATGCACCCCGAAATATAATTTGGAATCCCACTTAACGCCGAAAAGAGGCCACTGAGAGGGCTGGATGGGCACAATTTTAAATGCGCCGGTGATGTCTGCCTTAGAAAGCCAAGCGCCCACCCCTGCCAGCTTAATCAGTTCAGTGTTTCCTCTAGGATTTTTTTTTTAAAGTGGGGGGCAGATCTGTCGGAACCTCCGCACGTGCGCACGCGCCCCGCCGCCAAATGTTTTACATATTAAACGGAACTGACTCTTCGCTGCAACACAAACAAATATATTTATTCACCTCTATTCACACACAATGAGGCATATTTTCATTTCGTTTTGATTGAACTGTATTTTTGAGGAACTGTAGGTCTACAAAATGAATTTTACAAGAAATTCTTCATAGGGAAACCAAAACCCAAAGTAGGCTTTGGTATGAAACCATTCATAATGAAACTAATTGCATATTTGCTTCAGTGGCAAAGTTGGCAGCATTGCTGTGTGCATTTGATTTTTCTTGGCTTTTGGAAAAATAACTCCAAGGCTCGGTTATAGGGGAATTCAGAAAGAGGTGGCCCATTAATGCTGAGTAGCATACATGCTGCTAGATGGTCCCCCTGTGGCCTGTTCCTTAACACTAGAACGGCCAGGATGGTCATTTTGACCATTTTGAAATTTATATGTGTAATAACTTTGCTAAATAAAAAAATACAATCCTACTGGTACCTGACTTTTCCTAAAAGAGTCTGTATTTTCATTTAAAATCGTTTTTAGCCTATATACATTACACAAAAGGCAAAGAAAATACAATCACTTTGACCTATTTTGGCCATACACGGTGATATTGACCACTCGGATTTTCGCGGTTTTGTTTTTAATCTTTTGCGTGGCTGAAGATGCATCTTGGTTGCTTAGTAATAATCGTAGTCTCTATCAGAGAAATGTAACTAGCGGTCTCCAGTACCAAGTGGGGGCATCACCGATGGGCCGAAGGCAAAGCCAGAGTCGTTAACGTGGATGGACTCTGTTCTGAATCAGAAGAACAGCACCAGGCGCTCACTCTTTGAAAGGCGCGGTGCACATAGATGGCCGGTAGCTGTCTACGTGTTCATATAACTTTATACATGCTACAACTGGCTGGAATCATTGCACACATCCTCTCCAAGGAGTGCACCAGCTGTAAAATGTCCCGGAGGAAGTTCATGCAGCAACTGGCAGAGGAGCTGAGAGCGGAGTTTATGGAGAAAAAAAGGGAAGCGGCGCACGGTCCGAGCAGCGCTGCGTACCGCAGCAGACACCAGTTATTTGACTGTGAATTATGTTGAATGAATTTCCCCCAATATGTTTCGGGACATTAATGTATGAAATAATCACGGTTTAGCTTACTATGCCATAATATGATATCAAGGGCGTTGTATTGAATCAACAGCCACGTGCAATTTAGCTAGCAGGTGAAGGTGATTACAGTTCTCAAGGATGCACACATGCCATCTCAACCGGGTCCTCCGGACAGCCTGTCTCTTTTTTCTTTCTCCCTTTTCTCCAAGTGGCGTGCCCAGTCGCGTTGTGAAGCGCGTGTCCACGCTATTCTCCGACTCACAATCACGGCTGATAGACGGCTTTTTGTACATTTCTGTAACCATGGCGGGAGAAATCTAACCGTGGCGGACCGCCACTTGCCAATCAATATAGAGGAAACACTGCAGTTTGATAGCGTTATCGACGGTAGCATAGCAGAGAAAAGGGGACAAGCAGAATGAGACTATTGATGCTAGGGACAGGACTGTTGTGCGGCCTGGACAAATCGAAAATCAGGCGTTTTTTTCCAAAATATTTCCTAGTAGCCACGCCGATTGAACTAACGCGGAATAGGGGAAATGGAGAAGAACTGAACGGCCCGATTATGTTGCCCTTATCGACCTCCGACGCCAACAACCCGGAAACGGTGTCGGGGCCGGAAGTTGCGGAAAGAAGATTTTTTGCCACGAAAGTAACAGTAGGTGCCGTGAGCACGCCCACCCGAATACCTTGGGAAAGCCCAGAGAGAAGGTGATCCACAAATACAGAATCAGGATGACAAGCCAGTTCAGATGCCAATGTACACAGGTTTAAAGGAGTGGACGGATGAACAGTCAGAATGTCTTTGAACCGCGGCGAGACGGTTGCCGGGCAACCCGGGGCTGAGCCAGGCGCCGGGGGCACACAGAGCAAGGGTGAGCATCGTGACAGTAGCTGCAGATGTGGAGAAATATGCAGTTGGGGAAGGCACAAACACTTTCATTAAAGCTATTACAAATGGGAGGTTTGGAAGGCATGAAAACCTGGCGTCCACGGGCGGCTGTGCCGGACGGGGAATGGGGACGAGGAGGCTGAAAGGAGGGACTGGGGTCCTGGCGGAAAAGCCCGGTGGGGCAATTAACTGGACCAGGAGCAAGCCTTGTGGTATTGGAAGAAAAAGTTCCTCCCTTACTTGAGATTGAGATCGCCGATCTGCCCCAAGTAGGAATCGAGTTCCTGCCTTCTTTCCGGGTACACGGAACAAATAACATCTCGAAATATCCCGAAAGCCACTAGAAACTGCCATATGGAGAGTTCCTTGCACAACCTTTAAACACCATGGAAAAACCTACCCCGGATATGAGAGACTTGTCGCATTCGGGGGAAGGCAATATTAGGCTCACCAAGTTAACGTCCTTGCCTTGCAGAATGTTAGCACGCAAACGGGCAGAAATATTAGCAGAACCGGGAATGTATGCCTACCCGAGGACGGTGCCGAGGCAGCGGTGGCCAAGGAATAGGATGCTTCGGTGAGGCTTCTGTCCGAAGACCCGCTTGGAACAGCAGCCCGGCTAAGAGAACCCGCACCATGTCTATTCGTCGGGGAGCGGGGGGGGGTCCGCTTTCTTGGTCCGCTTCCAGCCACGGGAGCGGACGGCGAGGGACCCGGCGAGAAGCACCCAGCCTGGACAGCCAGCTCACGGAGCTCAGGAGAAGGCAATCCTGAAGCCGGCACGATGCCGCAATCCCTGAGCTGCAGGAGGCTCGACTCCGACCTGTCCGAGCGGGAGCCAGGCAGGGCGAGATCCATATAGCCATCTAAATGACAAAGTTTGAGCGCTTTGCCTGAAAGCACAGGGAGAGAACAAATTTAAAGCTGAGTTGTAATGCAGTGATTGGTCCTTGAATTCCACTCTAAAAAGTTCCCACTCTAAAAAGTGACGCCTCTAAACAGCTGATTTGATTTAAGAAGAAAGAATTTCTACTGAGCTTTATTAGAGGAGACAACCGATTGGTGTGCCCCGATGGTTCCTGTGGAAAATAGGAACAAAGACCAGGTTCAGGTGGTAGTGGATCTCAAACGATTGAACAAGGCAGTTAAGCGAGAGAGATTCATCCTGCCAACTTTGAAAGATATTGCTCCGAAGCTGGCTGGAGCTAAGGTGTTTTCTACTCTGGACACTTCATGTGGATTCTGGTAGATTCCCCTCGATACAAGCAGCCAGAAATTAACGTTCCATAAGCCCCTGAAGGCAGATTCTGTTTTCGGTGGCTGCCATTTGGAATAACGTCACCTCCAGAAATCTTCCAAAGACAGATGGCTACACTGCTAAAGGGAGTGGGTGGGGATGGACGAGAAACCGGAGAAACCAGGGAGGAACATGAGATTCGCCTAGATGCTATTCTGAGGACAATAAAAGACAGTGGCTTGAAGCTCATTAAGGCCAAGACTTGCCTATTTTGGCAAGTCGGAAATACAGTACTTCAGACATGTCATTAGTGCCAAGGGCATGAAACCTGACCCCAACAAAGTAAATCATGCAAATGCCAAGCCCCACCAACGTTGAGGAACTGTGTCAAGTTCTTGGCCTCGTTAACTGTAGGGAAGTTCCTGCCTGACCTCTCCATGCATCCTATCACTGGCCTGCTCAGGAGAGAAAGTGAGTGGGTTTGGGGTGAAATGCAAGAACAGGCTGTGATAAGCACAGATGCAAGTAGCTATGGCTTAGGAGCTGCATTATTACAGCAACATGAGGGGGAGTTAAAGCCAGTGGCATTCTACTCTCGCACGCAAATAGACCTGCTCGGACCGTGCGCCGCTTCCCTTTTTTTCTCCATAAACTCCGCTCTCAGCTCCTCTGCCAGTTGCTGCATGAACTTCCTCCGGGACATTTTACAGCTGGTGCACTCCTTGGAGAGGATGTGTGCAATGATTCCAGCCAGTTGTAGCATGTATAAATGAGTTTGGCAGGTGTATGGGCATGTGTACGTTTTGCACATTATGTGCAGGGCATAGACAGTTTCCGTCTACAAATGGACCACAAACCACTGGTGCCCCTCATAAACACATATGACTAGGACAATGCCCCTCCAAGGTGCCAAAGACTCCTCGTGCGCCTTTTAAGGTTACATGTAGTTGCCGAGCACGTTCCTTGGAAACAGCTTGTTGTCGCTGATGCCCTCTCCAGAAGCCCATTGACTGAGGTGGGTGAAGGGAGTACAGACTACGAGGTACAAGCATATGTGGAGTCAGTAGTAGCTAACGTACCAGTGTCATCACAAAAACTCTGTGAAATCCATGAAGCCACACAGCATGACACAGAGCTGCAAACAGTCATGGGTTTCATCAGGAAAGGATGGCCACTGAGAGCAACACTGTTCCCATCTCTGCACGGATATTACTCTGCAAGGGCACAACTCTCAGAAACAGATGGGTTAGTGTTATAGCAGGACAGGCTTGTCATTCCTGCTGCACTAAGATCTGATGTGCTGAAACAGCTTCATGAGGGACACCAAGGACTGACAAAGTGTCGAGCACCAGTGCCAGTATGTCAGTATGGTGGTCGCGCATCAGTTCAGAGATCATACGGACCATGTCAGAATGCAAATTCTGCATTGAAAATAAGCCCACTCAGAGACGAGAACCACTCCTTGCAACACCTATACCGGGTGGCCCCTGGCAGCGCATCGCTGCATATTTGTGTGAGCTAGAGAGAAATAATTATCTCAGTGTGACTGACTACTACTCTCGGGATATTGAAATAGCTCACCTGTCTACGACGTCTTGTCGTCAAGTTATTAACAGGCTTAAAGGCATGTTTGTGAGATGGGGAATACCGCTGGTGAGCGACAATGCCACACAGTTCACGGCCACAGAGTTTCAAGACTTCAGTCAGAAGCATGGGTTTGTGCGCAAAACCAAGAGCCCTCATTACCCCCAAGCAAATGGTGCTGTGGAGCGGGCCGTTCAGACTGCTAAGAATGTTCTGAATAAGCCTGGTCCATAACTTGCTCTCATGTGCTTCAGAACTACACTCCCTATGCTGGAAGGAAGACTACAAGTTACTCTGGTAGAGTATGTGGTGATGCTGAGGTTACACAGCAACCACTCAAGGACTGTTCAACAAATCCACATAGGAACAGCAACTATGAAGGGCAGCTTAATCTCTACGTTTCTGTGGACCAAGGGCATTCTACCCAAGACTCCTACACTTAAAGACTGTTAACTTCATGATATCAATGTTCATGTGATGAGATGTGTATCTCAGGTTAAGAATTTTAGTTTACCCGCTTAAAGGGGGAGACAGTGCCGGCCCGAGCCTTTTGGGGGCCCTAAGCAGAATTTGATTGGGGGGCCCCCCCTCCCACCACGCAGAGTCACCTGTGCTTGACGATTATTGACACAAATGTCACGCCATAATGTTACATTATAAATGAATACAGTGAGGTTATGTATTAATACAGTGAGTTTTATGAACTACTGTCCCCCCGGGGCACAGATGCATAAGGACCCTCCCCCCTATTCTATTTGTGCAAAAGTGGATGCAAACGGCGAGGGGGGGTCTGGGGGTGCTCCCCCAGAAAATGTAGAATTTGGTAGATGTTATTTCCTGTATTCTGGTGCATTTTGGGGATGGTCAGCTAGAGAAGGGCAATACCTAAATTTGTTCAGATTCATAACCTTTTCCTTTTTGATTTATTAAGGTAGTGACTTCACCCAACTACTTGGGCTTCAGGGCCAAACAATAATGACATACTCTGTGTTAGTAGGAAGTAGGGCTGGGCGATATGGCTTCAAAAAAATCACTGATTTTTGAATCTGATTCATGATTTAAATCACCCCCCCCACACACACACACACACACACACACACACACACACACACTTAAAATGAATCTGCAGATGACAAATGACAAGATCTCACTCACACACACACACACACACACACACAAACACACAAACACACACAAAACACACACGGGGCATGTATACCATTATGATTATTCATGCCAATTTTATGTAAATATTGGTTTGAGTGTTTTCCTTATCATTGTATTGGGGGGGCGCCCTCTGTGAAAGACTGAAAAAATGATATTATGCTATATATTGAACAAACCTGTGAAACGACATTTTCCACAATAGAAACATGATTTAAATGAGAAAACGTACTTCTAGCTATAAAAATGGCAGAATCACCCACAGTGCAAGATATTTCAAAAACCGCTTCATACGCTTCAAGGTGACGGCAATTAGTGGTTAACAGACGTATAGCCCAGCAACAATCTATCTAAAATAACACCTTTTGGGAGTACCATTCATGATATATAGTAAAATATTGAAGTTGTGGGAAGTTTATATGGCTTAAACTGTATGTTTCATCCGTCCCCCTTTCATGCGTACCGCAGGAGGGACGCATGAAACATTACGCACACCCCACTTCTGCTGTAATAATTCCTGAACGGTTTTGTTCAAAGCTGAAAATGCAACTGTATTTGACAGAAGACAGGTGTAGGTTGCTAGTGACAAAATATGAGCTTTCAGTGCGATACGATCGCTTTGTAAATTACGTTTAATTAAAAAGTGTTTCAACTGTCCCGGCTCTCCCCTATATAATAATGTTATACATTCAACAACCACTAAACGGATGCGTGAGATAAAGCAGTTTTCACACATACTGGTAATTTACTTCTTGTTCCTCAGTAAAAGTTCAATTCATTTTAACTTTAGTCGCGCAACCTTGCTCCTGTTTTCACCTGTTGCTGAGTAACGTACATTAACATGACATGGTCTCATGAGTGTAGCATACCTGTAGCAAGCTCCTTCGTAGCGATAAAAACAAACGTCGAAGAGGAGCTCCGTGCTACAGAGTGGCGAGTTGTTGTAAGCCGCTACAGACCTCCGTCACAGCTCGTTCGTATCAGCGGCTTTTAGCTCGTAGATGTGTTGAGCCGCATCAGAGTTCTTCAACACCGGGTCCGGTGCTCCATGGTGCTCCGTCAGGTGGGCGGTAGTTCAGTACTCCGGAAATAGGTTTGGCGGATATTGCGGATAAGTAGCTAAGTCATGAAACGAGTAGTTAAAAAAATAACTAATGTTAGCCACTGTCGTTGCCGTGTCGCTGCCATATATGTCAATGGTCGCTGCCATGTTGTTTGTGTATCACTATGGCAAACACGCGGGGGGAGGGCTGGGCCCATTCGGAACTACGGGAGCCCAGATGGGACCGTCGGCGAATGTCAAGAGGGAAAAACACTCGTTTGGGGGCCCCCTAGTGGCCAGGGGGCCCCAAGCAGCCGCTTAGTTCGCTTATGCCTCGGGCCGGCTCTGGGGGGAGATGTAATTATAGGCGACTGCAGGCCACCTCAGTCACAGTTGTGACATCATCTGTGTTCGCCTAGTGAATGACTGAAAACGTGTGCGTTCGTCAATAAAGAAGCAGGTTAAACTCATGTCGGACTAATGAGTTCTTTCTTAATCATTACCGTTCATGACAATAGGTAAAAATTCTAAATATAAAAACATGATGGAATATAATGCACTAAGTCTCTCAGGCATTCTGCATCACTTTCAAATATTTATTCTCCTGTAGATTAACTTTTCTCATTTAATGTTATCTCTGCTGAGTCAACACATGTGTAGGCACAATCTACTCCTCCCTCCTCTTTTGTGTCTTTTGTTGATGAAGTAACCTCTTTAAATGTGCATGTGGCACTTATTCATGTGAATGATACATGAATTCATTTTAATTAAAGCTTTAGTGCGTAACTTTTTTATATTAATGAATGTCAACGTTAAATTCAAGCCATTGCAAAATGAGTTGAGTTAAGACTATCAGCTCCACACAACTCTCTGTCTTTCTCAGTAGGACTATGTTCAGAAGATTGTGTTGTCCAGTGACTTTCCTGCACAGAAACTCAAGTGAAGATAATTACCTCTTCTGAAGAGTCCATCATGTTTTTTTAATCCTCCGTGGGGAACTGCCTGGGGGGGGGTGGGGATTGTATCACTTGGACGTGCTGTAAGTGTTGTTGTCATTACTTAGAATTCCTCATGGGGGCAGCAGAAACTACGCACTATAGCTTTAATTAATAAACCCCTGGACTGTAATATTTCAGATGTGTTTTAGCAAGATTTCTGCTCATGTTCAAAACATTCTGCACATTCAAAACATAACTCATCCCATCTGTGTCCTCTGGCTTTTGAGGAGTTGTGATATTTTGAGAAAAAAAAAAGTAATAATATTACAAGATTAAAGTCACAATCTTTTCAGGAAATGATCCACCTGCACCATTGTCTGCTGATACAGTAGATCTCAGACCTTCTGACAGACACACAGCCCTGTTTGAGACTCTGGTCTCTGAATGACACAAAGTTTAGGGAAGCGGCTGAACACGGCTTCACATCGGAGGTGGAAAACTACGGCAGAAACAAAAACAAATGGAGAACAAGCGCAACACGTCTCCCGAAGCATGTCCACAGCAGAGCATGTCCATTATGATTACCAGAAGCTGCACAGACCACGGAAGCCGCGCTGCTCATCTCTATTTTTTCAGAGAGAGTGGACACAAAGCGACACACAGGTCTGATCAGAGCTCTGTGTGTTTGAGCCCAAACCATAGACGTCACAGGGACTTCAGACAAAATGCGCACCTAAACTTTGTGTTTCCTCGGTTATAATTACATTTGGGGCAACCGTCAAGACATTCAGTGACGCCGATGGTATACGGTGGCTTCTAGATGTTGGAGCAAGAGATGTGTAGTGCTCATTATTTAGAGCAAGGCTTTGGTAGGTGAAACCCACTTCCCAGTCTTCACTCTCAAATTTGCCATCACACAAACTGCATAATTTCCAGTTCTGGTTCAAAGGTCAGGGTAATTTCCTATGTGCTGCTGTACTTGTCACAGCAGCACACTGTGAAGACTCAAACTTACTTATAATCTTAGTATGAGTCTATAGTATGAAGTTGCCAACATGTACACCCAGTGATCAGCATTTAACAGCACCAGGGACCCACGCTGAGCTTTACTCTACTCTCTCTGCAAGGCGGCATGTCCACGGGCGCTGTCTACCACTCCTGCGCCCAGGAGAGAGAGCTCTGTGTCGGGCTTTGAGCTCAGCAGGAGAGCCCCTGAACAGCCTGGATGAAAGCAGGAGTCTCGCTGGCAAGATCAATACCCCCGAGAGAAAGAGAAAAAATGCGGAGAGAGAGAGAGAGAGAGAGATTAAAATAAAAAAAAGAATCAAAGAATAGGCACTGTCATGGAGGCAGGGCGAGAGCATGGCCGATAGAGGCAGAACACTTTAGAAATACAGAGAAATTAAATGCAATGGAAAGAGAAGGTAAATAATCCTGATTTAAATGTGCTCTGATGTGACACGTTTTTTAGGCTACATTTTTCGTCACATACAGCAAACATCTCCTCATTATCTGCTACCTACCTGTCCCCTGAACACACTGTAAAAAACATCTCCTCACTATCTGCTAGCTGCCTGTCCCCTGAACACACTGTAAAAAACATCTCCTCACTATCTGCTAGCTGCCTGTCCCCTGAACACACTGTAAAAAACATCTCCTCACTATCTGCTAGCTGCCTGTCCCCTGAACACACTGTAAAAAACATCTCCTCACTATCTGCTAGCTGCCTGTCCCCTGAACACACTGTAAAAAACATCTCCTCACTATCTGCTAGCTGCCTGTCCCCTGAACACACTGTAAAAACATCTCCTCACTATCTGCTAGCTGCCTGTCCCCTGAACACACTGTAAAAAACATCTCCTCACTATCTGCTAGCTGCCTGTCCCCTGAACACACTGTAAAAAAGCATCTTCTCACTATCTGCTAGCTGCCTGTCCACAGGGGACAGGCAGCTAGTAGATAGTGAGGAGATGTTTGCTGTATGTGACAAAAAAATGTTGTAGCCTAAAAAACGCATCACATCACTTAGAGCACCATGAAGAGATTGAATATGGCTTATAATGATGGTATAAGACTGCTTCCTAAACTACCAACATGGTACCAACCCTACCTGTTGTGCCATTAAAGAAATCTTATTTATCGATATATGTGCAGGATGCTCAGCAGACTGATCTCATGAAATGGCGTATATACGACACGTCAATTCGTATGCCATTATTGGTGCGTTATCAAGATGCATACTCGCTTTTTAGCGTTTTTATCAACGCCGTTTGGCCTCCATTGACTTACATTACATTGTGATTGCGTGTGAATTCACGCTGTAGCGAGTAGTATGAAAGGGCGAAAACCCGCGTAGGGAGGTTGGTATGGGGGTCTTCTGCCCTCGGTTGAGTGTGTGGCTACTCAGCCTATGCAGCGAGCTAAACATACAGTAAAAGGAGGTGGTTCCCGGAATGACAAGACACAGTTTTTCTTCTTAGTGCCTTTACTGAAGACCTCATTTTTCTGATTTTGTAAAACTGTGAAACATACAAACAAATTGTATTAAAAATACATTATTTAACAAACCAAGACTCATAGCTGTGAATTTAAATGCTGGAAGTGATCAGAAATTCAAGATATAAGAATCACAAACTACATTTTTAAATAATTCAGGTTGTATCAGTTTGCCAGCACTTCGCAGAATATACTGCAGCTGATTACAGTTTCAGTACACAGAGTTACAGGCAGTTCAAAATACTGTTCAACATATCTGTAATCCCAACATTATTTACTGCTACTGTAGAAGAAAGTTGCAAATTTGTTTCTCTTTTCACTATTCTGTAAAAGTATAACAGCTCTTTCCTCTTTAGTTAGATTTAGTAGAATGTGAACTCAGCAAGCCTTAGTCAAAGCTACACTGGAAAACAAAAACTTCTCGTTTTACTTTTACAACCTGTATGTACAACCTGACGACCTGGATTGTGAGAAAAACAGTGCTAACATTGACTTATACGATATTGTGCAACCACATACTAAACAGAAGCTAGCGACATTAGCTTGACTTAGATCACAAACAACCTTTTGCTTGTGAGAGTTAAAATAACCTCTTAAGTAATCAGAACTTTAGAAAACTAAATTGACCACTAATTACTTACAGATTATGGCATGTCAAAGCTTCCCAAAGATATAAGGGGTCTGAGAGGAATGTAGCATGTCAACTCCTTTGGACATTTTCTCACCGCGTGTAACAAACTTTTGCCTGCTGCCTCCACACATCACCACAGAGCGCCGTCTCACGCACGCAATATATAATACCTTTGATAACCTTTGATTTAAATGAATTTTACTATATATTTATTGCTATCTTTTGTATTTATTGTCTATTTTCTGTACTATGGACCTTCCATTGTGTCCTGAATAAAGTCCTTATTATTTTTATTATTAATCCAGCCAACTGAGCACAGCACAGAGAATCGAGCTCTGGGCAAACCAAGACTATGCCACTTGTACAAGCAAGAACACAGGCACAAACACAGACAGACAAACCCCACTACTTGCTAGATACCCACTTTTTTCTTTGAAACAAGGAGTGTTCTTCTGTGTGTATGTCCTTAGGAAGGTACTGGATTCTGTTGGTGTGTATAGGTTGTAAACAGTTAGATGAATGAAGGGTGTTTGTAGCTCTCACTCCTCTTATCGATGTGTTTATCTGCTTCAGGTCAGAGCTGAACGCTGTCCTGGTGAGTCGAGATTTAGCAGAGTTTTCGAGACGTTTGTAGCTCTTGCTTGTTATCAACAATAACAAGCAAAATTAAAGCTGCAAGCAGTGATGGACGGGCCCTCGCGCCTCTGTGAGTGTCGGGGTTACTGACGGACGCTGCTCCTTGCGACCGTGCACGTGCAGACACCGCAAATCTTCACCAATGAAAAGGGAACTCCCTGCTGAGTTCAAACGATACCTCACACAAAACTTTAGGTCATACAGTTCATTAGCTGTGAAAAGTGGCGTTGCTTAAACATAGGGGTCTGGCCAAACCATCCCCAATTAAAAAGGAACTCTCTGCTAAGTTCAATGATACCTCACACAATACTCTACCTTAGATGGGTCAGCATTTAGTAAAGGGGGCGTGGCTTAAACATAGGGGGCGGGCCAAACCATCATCAATGAAGAAAGAAGTCTGCTGAGTTCAATGATACCTCACACTAGGGTCTACATCACACAGGTCATTAGTTATAAAGTGGATGGGTCAAACCATCACCAATTAAAAAGGAACTCTCGGCTGAGTTCAATGATACCTCACACAAGACTCCAAGACACCTTCAACGGTTCAAATGTTATGAAAGGGGGCGTGGCCTGAGTAAGTGGGCATGGTTAAAGTAAAGGGTGCAGCTCAGTATCACATGTACGCCACACATTCTAAGTTTCATTTAAATCGGATGATGTTTGTCATAAAGGGCAGGTTTCCTGTTGCCAGCGGGGGGCGCTATGACCAAAAGTCAATTTTGACCTGTAGGTGTCCTCAGGCATGGACCCTTGTCAATTGTGAGAAATTTTGAGCAGATACGACAACGTACACTCAAGTTACAACAAATTCTTTGTTCATCGCTAATCACTCAAAATGTCCGCCACGCCCACACGGTCTGACGAAAAGTTTTTCTTTTAATAACTTTTCATCGTTAAGGTGTTGGGATGGTACAGACCAAGTTTGAAGTCCATCGGATGAAATCTCTAGGAGGAGTTTGTTAAAGTATAACACCTTGACTTTTAGGCCTACTTCCTGTTGCCACTAGGGGGCGCTATGACTTTAAGTAAATATCGGCCTTTATTTGTCCTCAGGGTTGGACTCTTATGAATCCTGAAAAGTTTCGAGCCAGTTGGACAACGTACACTCGAGTTACACCCACTTCCTGTTTTGATGGCGAAACGCAGAAAATGGCCACCCTGCCACGGCCACGCCCTATGACGAAAAGTTTTTCTTCTAATAACTTTTGATTTTAAGACGGCACAGACCGAGTTTGAAGTTGATCGGATGAAATCTCTAGGAGGAGTTTGTTAAGTTACGACATGTGGAAATGGCCAAAATCGCACAAATTTCGAACTTCAAAATGGCGGACTTCCTGTTGGGTTTAGGGTATGGCTCTAATGACGTTTTTTGTTTATCTTGATATGTTACATATGTGTACCAAGTTTCGTGAGTCTACGTTAAATGCGCTGCAGGGGCTAAATTATTTTAACTTTCTAGGGGGCGCTAGCGAGCCATTTTTGTGCGCCTATTCCCGAAACCCTTAAAATCCGTACATTTTCACCAGACTTGATGCGACCGCCAAATTTGGTGAGTTTTTGAATATGTTAAGGCCCTCAATAAGGCGATTAATTTGCAGAAAATAATTCCTTCAGTTTCAATAGGGCCTTCGCCACTGTCTAATTACTTTTCTCTAGCTTATTAACAGCCAAGTTGAGGCATCTTCTCACTGATCAAGTTAGTTTCACATTGGTTATTGCAGGGATATGCCCCATTCCTATTCATTATCATTGCAGGCATTATGGAAATATAAATACATATCCAACCCAAAACTAATTTTACCCTGTTGGACTTTTGACTTAGCCTACATTTTTATTTCAGTTTTTCAAAGATAGGCTAAATATTTAAATGTGTTAATAAGCTAGAGAAAAGTAATTTCGCTTGTTATTTTTTATTCAGATTTTAGATTATGGGAGATGATCCACAAAAGCCTATATGGTCGGAACAATGGGATGTCGAAGCAGAGGGTTTATTTTTCACCCGCACAGCGATACGCTGGTAAGAGCCAATGAGGTTTAACCATGTATCAGCTAATTTAAATATCTCACGTTACTGTAGTGTGTCAACAGTTAACTTTATTTAATATTTATATATTCCACCAAAACAAGTTCCTTCCTGAGACTATTTAGCAGAGCCACTGTCACTGAGTCTGGAGCTTAGCGCCACCCAAGACCGTTGTGATTGGTTTAAAGAAAGAAAACAACCCAGAACGCTTTTTCTAGTATCCCAGAATGCATCTGTGGTGGGGCCAGAGTTTACTTTGCACGTCTGGCAATGTGAGATTATCATTACGATGATGAAATCATTAAGTGTATCTTCACAGTAAATGACCCTAAATCTTCTTTATTAGCTTATTTACTCGTAATATTACTGATACTGATAATGACTCACACATTGATTTGTTGTGTGGATCTCCCTTTATGTTCTGTTGTATTTTGATCATTTTAAGCACATGACACATCGTCAATACACCTCCATGATATTACCGGATATAGCTGCAGAGGGAATTAATAGGACTAAATTGAGTCATGCATTTTATTTGCTTGTCTCTATTTCCTGACTGCTCTGTGGCCAGTAGCTAACACTTATGCATAACATGGAAGATCATTAAAGAGACCATTATGTCTCTGTTTCTCTGTGAGACAGTGGACGAGAAACATATTTTCTTTCATGAATTGAGCAAACGACTGATCTGCTCCATTATATATTTCTCTCTCTTTTCCCTGCTCTGCCCTTAGCTCAATCTGCCTCTCTCGCTTTTTATCTCCTCAAGCTTTGTGCCTACTAGGACATCCAATCTTTTTTTTTTATTATTTCCTGTCTGCTTTCAGGTGAAAGCCGTCTCTGTGGCAGAGAGGAGGGGAACAGAAAATGATGAAGAGGAGACCCACAGCAGCAACCACTCGCTTCATGTTTCGCTGGGACTCATCCAGCTCTGTTCTAACCTCATTGGGGACATTGTTAGAGAGCACAAAGGAGGAAAAGGCACATATAACAGACATAGAAGAAGAGGCTAGTACCAGAATATTCATTACCATTCTCCACAGAGAAATAAAATATTCCATTATATTTTGTTGTTTGTGAGAAAATGCCAATCATACATGTGTTATTGTTTCCTCTTAAGCTGAAAGTCTGTTTCTGTGGTGTTGTAAATTGGAATATACTGTACGCAGAGAAGTGTGTTATGGGTAACCGTTGGTCGAAGAGACTCACCGATCTGGCTGATTTGACCTAAAAGCAAACTTATTGCTTAAACCACCACCATCCATGGTCAAACATTTCAGCAAAATACTACCACAAGTAATCTTCTAGCAGAGCATAGAAAACTAAATTCACATTTTTTTTCACAGATGGTTAAATAAACAAATGTAGTGGTATGTTTCTGGGTTTCCTCTGTTTTCTGTGCTTTTTGGTTTGCTAAACGTGGCACTGCTAATCAAGCTATGCATCAATTCCGGCATGAAGACTATACTTTTGCATGCTTAGGTCTTCTTTATTTCTTATGCATCGGCATTCAATCCTCTCCCAATCCTCTCAATCAGTATTTCTTGCAGTCCTGTCTGGAGTTATCACTCATGTTATTGGTAGGGTTGGGTATCGTTTTGATTTTATCGCATCCATTCAGTTCACCGACTCCAATATCTTTGGAGAGAAAAAAATAAGTATTTCAAGAATAAAAATAAGCCTTCCTTTATTCTTACCACATTAAGGCTATAAGTAACTAATAAACTACCAAATGTAATAGGTAGGTTTTCATTTTCACATAATTTATCAAAAATAAATATTGCTCTCTTAGAAGGAATGATCAGACAAACACGATTACAAACCAAAACTATTTATATAAATAATGGAAAAAAGTTGGAGGCTGCGCAGTAAAGCAAGAGATCACCGGAAAAGTGCTTAAAATATCCTTCACTGGTCTCCGTCCAGAGCAACGGGATCTGGTGGTCCATTCTTATATACTGTCTATGTGAGTAACTGCCTTGCTTGACACATTCTCTGAATGACACAAAATTATTGCTGCAGCTCGCGGGCCGAAGTGGCCGCTCCGTGACTAGTATGAACGGATCAATAGAATGACATAGGTGCTGAAATAAAAATAGCTGCGCTACGCGGGTATGCTTAACGCTTACGTGCCCAGTGTGTTTTCACTGTAAGTTACCACAGTAATAGGGCTCTATATACCCAAGTCTTTTTCTCAGTTGTTTTCTCTTTGTCAGTAAGTGTATAGAGTGCTCATCCAGTCCAAATATGTACCATTACCTATTAAATGCTTTATGCAGATAATTACTTACCTTGTACAAACTCCAGTGTAATAGATGCTGACTCTTGATATTCAAGATTGAACGCATAAAAGGAGCCAAAGAAGACGACAAAAGCACTGGCGTTAAAGGAATATTTCACCGCTGGAAAGCTGAATATATCTTTAAATTGTGTCACTTATGTAGTAGAAATGTGAAAAAAAAAATTGAAATGGGTGCCTTCTAGGCCGAGAAAAGCTAGAAAATGTGTTTTTGTCTTATATGGATGAAAAACACCAAATCCCAGAATGCACCTGCTTCACTGCTTTGAGTCCACTCCCAAGCCACGCCTACCGCTTGACAGACAGACCGAGGCATTCAACTCAACTCAAGCGTGTTTTATTATCATTTCAACCATATACACGAAACAACGTTTCATCGTGACTCAAGTGATGTTTCACATTTAACATATATAAAAATGACATATAGAAACGAAATACGAAACAGGCTACATTTAGTACACACACTTTATAGGCTCCGTAAAGTTCAGCTAAAGCATACTAGCATTAGCGCTTGGTGGGCTGTAAACACCGAGCATAAACACAGCCGTGAATTAGCGTGCAATGTAGCTAGAATGATCGGCATTTAACAGTCACAAACTCCAACAGCAGTTAGCAGTTAAGATACAAATCACCACATTGCTGCAGCACTCCGCGTTAACACAGCCCACCTTACCCGGCGACAGAGCATCTCTAGCTCGGAGGGCTAGCAGGCCTGGTAGCTGGACAGTCCGGTACACTATTCAGCCATGTTTCCACAACAACAAAAACACAGCAGTCTCTGAACAGACGTTGGGAGTTTCGTTGAAGTTGGATATAGTCCAGTTTGTGATCTAAATGAGCGGACACTTGCAAGCAGGATCCGTAAAGTTCAGCTAACGCATACTAGCATTGGTGTAGCTAAACACCGAGTGTAAACACAGTCGTGAATTAGTGTGGAATGTCGAATGGTCGGCATTTAACAGTCACAAGCTCCACCAGCAGTTAGCAGTGGCTAGTTGGATTTCATTTCTACACCAGTCCGTTTAACACAGCCCACCTCCACGGGCCGGCGAGAGCAGCCTGGTAGCTGACTAGTCCCGGGGCCGGTACACTGTTGTTCAGGCATGTTTCCACAAAAACACAGCAGTCTCTGAACTGAGCAGTCTTGGGAGTTTCGTTGAAGGAGGATTCCAGCTTGTTGTTTAATGAGCAGACACTCGCAAGCAGGATGGATGGGACAGGTGGACGGCTAGCGTTAGCTTTCCACCTAGCCGACGAGGATGTCCCCTAGCCGGGTAGCGGCATCGAGCGACACCGCTGGTCTCCGTGCAGGCGAAGCTCACGCAGTGTGCCGAGTATTCCGTCTGTAATAATGTTTCCTGCATATTCTCCGATCATTACCGATGTATCCCGGTGGTACACACGTCCGGTAGTTTGAATGCAGATAATTGTTGTAAATAATTGCTGCTAAAAACCGAGAGCCTGTTTAGCGAAGATTCAAGATGGCTGACAGTCGTTTTCATTCGAAATACCTTGGCTAGACTCGGCAGTCCAACCCCCTGTGGGCGTGTTGAAAACATGCGGAAGTAGATCCTACTACCGGCTGTAGTCTCTTGCCTCTGGCCCAAAAATCTTCCGATGACGCAAAAATCGTCATTTTACGTCATCGGAAGATTTTTTCCAGACCCCCCAATGCAGAGATCTCCCCTCTCAGGGGGACATGAGGGAGGGAAGCACGGTCATTCAGAAATACTATCGGGTTTCTACTGATACAAAGCTGAATGCTAAATCGGTGAAGTATCTCTTTAAGTTGGTTAGCTTCAAAGAGGACCTTCCCCTCAATGCTGACCATCCAATGGGTGGAAGACGTCAAACTTCTTCCTAAAAAACAAACAAACATCTTATCTCATTTACAGTGTGTCACAGAATACCAAACATACATGGCTAATAAAACATCCTCCTCTTCTTCAAACGATTTCTCGTACCTAGCATGATCCGCCTTGGTGTGGTGGGCAATGTCACCTCCTGCTCAATTGAAATCTTGGTCGAGGTTGGCTGCAAACTAAAAAAAGAAAAGCATCTCACATATTGGAAGTAATTGGTTGTTGTTCTACATATGAAATGATGAAAATTTATATTTTTAAGTGCATGCATTGTGTTATAAAACACAATTACAACAAGATAAAAAAAAAATGCATGCCATGCATTAGTATGCAAGGAACCAGTATAATGTAGGTAACTCTTATATTGTTAGAATAACACAGAATGTTATGTGATGCATTAAGGGGTTAATCACGTAATAGATAGCTAGATAGCTAACAACAACACTATTTTGTGAAGAAAAACTTAAAGCATAAACCATGGTAGCTAATACGCTTAACTCCTAACACCATATTCTTTGAGTTACACAATATTTGGCTTAGGTCTCATAAACTAAAAAGGATGAATTCATTGATATCACATTACAGAATGCAACAATACTACTGTAATGTTGGGCACTTTTTTGCTGGACATCTTGATGGTTTTAAGTGGCCAAACTCTGAAGCCAAGGGGAAAAAAATGCTATCTACAAATGCTCCACATTAACATTACTTAAAGACGTCTTCCCTGTCACCCGAAATAACTTTTATAGTGGGTGTTTTTTAAAAAGATGTAATGTTAACATTAGGTGCTATTAAAACTAGATGGGCAACTGTAGAGGTAACGGTTTAATGTTAACTTTACCTCCACTAATGTTAGGTTAATATAAATGCGGTACGTTTTGCTTAATCATGCTAAAACACTGACAAACCAACCGACAGACTCAACATAAGCGGAGGTAATGTTAGCCAAAATGCGGCAACAGCAAGCTAAAAAGCTAGCAGTTACTGACCTTAAACTTCTAGAATATGGGTTACATTTTAATTCCGACAAAGATAATGGTCTAATCCTCACCATGGGGAAAATGAACTAGCTAGTTAACAGTTTGCTCTTGCCTAGCTACGACGAAGGTCAGTAAACTAAACCTACGTCTCTGCTTGGGAAGGCTTGTGAGCAGAAATTTTAATGTCACAGAATTAGCAAAAATCCAGCTCTCTTCGAGGAGTGTGTGTGACCCGGGACTCTGGTGCGCACACGCACAGCCCAAACCGGGCGGTACTCCTTTGAAGTTACTCCTTTCAACGCCTTTGAAGTGTCTACGCGCTACTCTTCTGAAGTCGTGATGTCAGAGTTCAAATCTGGCGGTCAAGCATTTATATCCGTAATGGCTTTCTTGTTTCTCTCAATAATTGATTGACACTGCTGAAAAAAAGTCACATTTTTTAATTACCTTCACTGCTAAAAGCATAACAAATTAAATGTATTTCATTTTATAGTGATATTTTATTTCAGTTCTGTGCTTCTATAACATTAACTAACAATTTTATTTTAGTCTTTATATATTAGTCTTATTCAACTACAGTAGCACTACTGCTGTTGTTTTACAGCAGACTACCGCAAATTCAAAATATACAGTAAATCACTGTAAATTAAATGTTATTACCCATAATGCAATGCATATTACAGTAATGAACCGGAAAAGAAAATGATGGTATTTTACTGGGCATTTTGTGGTAAGTAACTGTAGAAATTACAGCTAAGTCTAACAGTGTAGTTTTCTGGAGTCTGCCGATTCAAACAGAAGCATTTATATTTTTTTTGTTTTATTCATCACCAACCAAATTGGCTAGTAACTTTGCAATGTTACCTGCCAAAGGTAATTTTTACCCACATTTGGCCGGTTGGTGGTGTCAATGTAAAGCTGTTACAGTCGTGTATATATATATATATATATATATATATATATATATATATATTTATGCAGTATATTCCCAATACTTTGGAGAATCATTTTCAGGTGTCAAAAGTCTTGTTAAATATAGTCCTTTGTGAGGTTTTAATACACATTCATTTTTGTCTTTATGGTCATAACTATTTATACCTCTATTGTAGTGCAGCATACGTATTCTGAAAGGCCAGGTTGTGCTGAAAAAAAGGTGTCCATGACTTGTGTCCATGATTTTGCACTACATGGTTGATGTTTTACATCCCTTATTACAAACGGACTAAAATAAAAAGAAATAGGCTTAGACTTAAAAGGGATAACAAAAATGTTGCATCTAACTTAATTTAACACTGATTTGAGAATGACCCAATGGAAACTCATCTATAGCTTCTCTTTTGTCCTGTAAATGTATTTTGCCCATTAGGCTACTAGGCTGTATCATGGGAATAGCCAAAAATGTATTTTGACTGGATAGGTGGAACCTTGTGTGTACAGTAACAGATTAGGATTACATCTTGTACAGTATGCAATGCTGCTTTGGGACTCTTCACTACATACAGATTTATTCACAAGCCTTTGTGACTTCTGATGGCAGAAAAGACTCGCACATCCATGATTACGATGACTTACGAAATTTTTTTTTATTAATTTATGTATTTTTTTGGCATTTTAGGCCTTTATTTGATAGGACCGTTTTCAGGCACTAAAGGGGAGAGAGAGGGGGAATGACATGCAACAAAGGGGCAGCAGGTTGAAATTGAACCTACGGCTGGTGGGGCAAGGACTGAGCCTCTGAATATGGAGCACGCTCTACTAAGTGAGCTACCCAGGCACCCCGTAACTCTAAATCATAATAAACTACTTTGGCTCTCTATGTCATTGCGCATACCCAATAAAGGACAGGAGCCAATGTTTTTACACTAACATGTTGGCCCAGCATAGATGGATTGATGGATTATATGATCATGTGTCAATATGATTTGCATCAAAATGTAAATCCCTTTTGATGCTGAGAAAAAGGAGGCTTTGAAGTAATAACACACTTGTTTCCTCTCTAGATATTAGCTTTTGTAAAATCAATACACTTGGAATGGAGACTGCAGAAGACTGAATGCTTGCTCCTGGCACTGGTTGTGTATATGTGTGTGTGTGTGTGTGTGTGTGTGTGTGTGTGTGTGTGTGTGTGTGTGTGTGTGTGTGTGTGTGTGTGTGTGTGTGTGTTTCAGCATAGTGATACAAGATATTCTTCAAAGTTAAGCACTAATATACAGGAGACAATGCCTTGATAATCTCCTGCACAAGCATGCAGCTCGCGCTGAATGTTGAATATCATAATCGCAGCAAGATGACTTTGATTTCACGGCCCATTGAGTGCACAATGTGCACATGGCGCTGTTTGGACAGCCGCCACGGCTCAGTGGGCGAACACGTTCGGCTTTGCCTCCTGCCACATGGCAAAGCAACAGGGTACAATTAGAGGGAACCCATTCATAGCTAGCCTCTGATACATTGGTTTTCTTTTTGATGGAGGATGTGGCCGAATCATCCTACATCACCTGTGTGTGTGTGTGTGTGTGTGTGTGTGTGTGTGTGTGTGTGTGTGTGTGTGTGTGTCTGGTTTTGTATTACTGTAATCTGTGTGCTGCAAATGACTGCACACTGAGTTCTGTCTGCACTTTCATCCACAACTTTTCATATTAGCAAAGGCTTCTCATTAGTAAATATAGATTTTAGGAGAATTTGCACTCCTCTGTGTTGAAACCATTGACAGAGTTCACTCAGTGGGCCTCTTATTCTTGTCTCTGGCTTCCTTCCAGGGTCTCTCCATCCTTGCTCAAAGCTCCAGTGTGTGAAAAAATCTTTAAAAAGAAGAATGGGTAAAGACGTCCAGAGTAATAGGTAATGGAATTTTAGCAGACTGCTGAGGGTGAAGTGTTGAAGCACGAGCATTATTAGGCAGGAGGGCTTAATGGAGGGAATGAGAGGAGAGCCACTCGCTGACTTTACTCACTGATTTCTCTTCGAGAGGTAATTTCCCATTGCTTTCTGTGCCAGGAGGCCTTCAGAGCCCAGTCTCCACTTACTGCAACGTTTAATGTCGCTAACTTACACTCACACACAGCCATGTGGCTCTGCAGTGCATGAGTGGGGCTTTCACATTCATTAGAAACTTTTAATTGAATTTAGAAGTCAGTGTAGTTTCTGATTTAATTTAGACATCTACTCAACATTAAAATGTAGATCAGATTTAAATATTAGAGAGATTTACTTTAGCTTAAGGACATTTAAGGATGAAAAAACATCTGCCGCCTGGCCCAGACACCTTTCCCTGCAGAAACTTAACAAATCTGCAAATTCCCTTGCCTATTTTTAATTGAGTGGCATTTTCTGAACAGAGAGATAGAGAAAAAGTTAAAGCTTTAAAATATCAGGACTAAAAAAAGCTTTGTTCCATATAAAGGTCAACAGTTACCCAATGGTATTTTAGCATTAAGAACTTGCTAAAACTGGAAATGTAATTCTACTAATAAAACTGGGGGGACATTTTTGCACTGGCTGCAACCCATTCAGATGTAAAAGTGGCAGTTGATATACGGAGGAATGTAGCACAACATGCAGTCACAACATTTATTCATTATTTCTTTTGCTTTATGATGCAATGTTTGCCAGTTTCCTACAAATTGTATACTCCCAAAACCAGTTTGTCTTGGGAAAATATGTCAAATCTCCTGCACACATTCTTGCTCACTGCTGGCATTTCTGACATTATGTCTCCATAACATTCATCAACTATATGAACAAGCATCACCAGTTTGTTATACCCGTGGTTCCCAAAGTGGGTACCACAACAACAAAAAAAAACAATGTGGAATTTACATAAAGTTGTTTTTACCTTTAGGCAGGTTCAGCTTCTCTGTGACACGCTTGTCACACATTCAGATGTGCAGATATGGGAGCCATCTCTTAACACACAGGATTTACATTCCTTACAAATTGCATGTCTCATTAGCAGTGCTTTTCTTTCTTGTGGATTGTTTACTACCTGATAGTTGGATTTATCTCCTCCTGGCCACACACACAGAATGGATGAACCGCTGTGCTGACAGCCAGAGAGGGAAAACTGCAGTTTGTTCAAACATGGTTCTTAATCAGCAGGCTACAGCCCTCCTGTTTTAAAACAGAGACTCCATGCTCCGGGGCTATTGAGGACAAGTAGTAACACACACGCATGCACACACACACACACACACACACACACACAGCTATTCTTTTTGTAAGTGATAGTAGGGACTAGATGGGTTAGATCAATAACTGCATTACATTGTTCCCTGCTTGTCCAAGAACATAATGAGAAACTTATCTCAATTATGCTGCTGTATTCCTGCTGAAGTAAACACACTTGTCACACCATAAGAGAACTGATGATGCTAGGGAATAATAATGTTTAGGATGTTGTAGGGTGCTGCCGTCCTTCCTGTCTTTTCACTCATATACGCATAAGCCTTTTTAAGCTTAATCAGTCATGATTAAAGAAGCCATTACAAAAGCTGCGTGGGGGGCTGGACTGGATTTCATGAGGAGGTTGCTGTTCACCACTGAAGAACTGCATCCAAAAACCCAACTAACAGATGGCGAAGTCGCAAATATCTGGAAAATTGAGAGCTGGGGATTCCAAATTGCTACACCACATCTTTAAAGGATTTCAATAAGCCACCAAGATACAAATTTCCCTCCAAAAAAGGGAAGATACCTAACTTTGGATTTCACCAAATACTTGTTGTGAGGCATTTAGATATGGATCCAGTTCAAACAACCGGGCCAATTTGGTCCTAACTACTTTTAAGTGAGCAAATATTGGGGCACCCTGCTAGCTCACCTGGTTAAATGTGCGTCCTATGTACAAAGGCTTCAGGTACAGAGCTCCAGCTGTCAAGTAGTAAACAATCCACATGAAAGAAAAGCACTGCTTTAGTCGTGGTAATGACACATAGGCTACAGTTTGTAAGGAATGTAACTCCTGTGTGTGTGTGTGTGTGTGTGTGTGTGTGTGTGTGTGTGTGTGTGTGTGTGTGTGTGTGTGTGTGTGTGTGTGTGATCTCTGGTATCCTTGTAAGAACCAGTTTAAGTTTGAGTCAGGATTAAGAAATGGAGTCATCATTCTATATCTGCACATGTGAATATGCGACAAGCGAGTCGGAGAGAAAGTTGAACTTGCCTAAGGGTTAAAACAACACACATGCACACAGTGGTCCCGCTTTGGAAAGCACAGCTATAAGAAACTGGTGATGCTTGTTCATATAGCTAATGAAGGTCATGGATAGCCTGATGTGGTCATACTCAGATTCTAGTCAGAATGCGAACTTCCCAACCTCAAATTTTGTGGGCGGGGCTAAATTCGGCTGGCATCCAGGCTAGGTCATGGAGACATAATGTCAGGAATACCAGCAGTGTACAAGAATGTGTGCAGGAGATTTTACATATTTTTCCAACACAAACTGGTTTTGGAAGTATACAATTTGTAGGAAACTGGCAAACCTTGCTTCATCATAAATACTGAATAAATGTTGTGAGTGCATGTTGTGCTACATCCACCCGTATATCAACAGTCACTTTTATATCTGAATGGGTTGCAGCCAGTCAAGCTTCAATTCCTCCTTTGCTGCATATCATTGCCCCGCTCTCTCCACTTTCATGTCTTCAGCTGTCATGCTTTTAAGTTACTTTGCTTGTGTTAGCTTAGATTGTGAGCAAGCTACTAACCCAGATGAACATACATTCTAATGCATCATTATGTAGATTGAAAACCAATTGGGTAAAGGATATCTGGGGAGTATGGAGTAAATATCATTTTGTGAAGGTAGGGTTCTTCCTCAACCAGTTTGGCCAGAATTATAGCAATTCTCTGGAGTTGACAAATATCGTTGATCCAACAGGTGTTTAGGGTGTTTCCATTCACCTGGCATGCAACATTGCTGCTCATGACCCTGAAGCCCATGTTCTATTTTCAAGATACGGCTTGGGAGACTTAGTGGGTGTCAGGGGCAGATTATTTTCCACCTACAGGATGCATTAGGCCACCAAGTTCCAACACACACACACACACACACGCGCACACACACACACACACACACACACACACACACACACACACACACACACACACACACACACACACACCTCAACCGCCTGGATGTCAGCCAAGCCCTGCTGGACATGCTGCGAAAGGAGGGGAAGCTGACATTTTACAGCTCTATGTTGACTGCCCACATGCCCAAATCCAAATGCTCTTCAAGCACCCGTAAGTAGAGTGATTGTGACATGTGGGTTGTCACACCCCCAACTTCTACCACATCATCTCAAGGTTAAGTCTTACTTAAGGCACATGAGAGACATGAGAGAGTAGCTGGTGTGTCAGCTTCGCTGCCGGATTGAGAAAGTGGTCAAGTTTGACGGAGAAATTCCCTTACCATCTTCATATTTTAATCTCGAAGCCAGTACCTCCTGGCAGACCATGCCCTCATTGTACCTTTTTAGGACACCTATACAACCTATAGAATATATTTTCAGGGAGGGCCATTGAGAGCAAGCTCTCTTTTCCAATAATGCCCTGATTACAGCACAAATAAAAAGAAATAAAAACAATCTCAAAAGAATTAAAGTACAAATAAATAATCTGATCATAAAACAATACCCAAATTACAATACCGGTATGTAAATAAAACAAAAACAAGTGAGAATCACTGGTGTCGTTGAATAAGAGGGCTATTAAAAACAAGCGCAATCCCTGCGCACATTTTCAAGCATGATCTTGATCGTCCCAATGGAAACAAGTTGTTCTAATTTGAGAGAATCCTGAAGCCAGTTCCATCTGTCAGGAGCGTAAAAGTTAAAAGCACTTTTCCCTAATTTACAATTGATGCGTGGCGTGATGAGTCTAATGTGTGTCTTTGGGCGTGTCTGATATGCTGTGTTAAATTTAGCAGCAAAGACAGATACAGGGGGATCCTGCCACATAAAGCCTTGTAAATAAATATTAAACAATGACGCTTAGTGAGAGAGGGCCAGCCCATTTTTTGATACAAAATACAATGATGGGTGAGAAACCCATCACCAGTAATAAAACGCAGAGCGCTGTGATGTACCGCATCAAGCAGCTTCAACGTGGCAGATGTAGCATGCATGTAAAGAATGTCCCCATAATCAAAAACAGGCATTATGATCGCACCACAGTTTTCCTACTAAAAATTGAAAAACAAGACGTATTTCTGTACAGAAAACCAATTTTCCTCCTCAGTTTTTTTGGTTAGATGTTCCACATGGGTCTGAAATGAGAGTTCATTGTCAAGCCAAATACCAAGGTATTTATATGAATCTACAATTTCAATTTGCCTGCCATAAAGTGTATGAATATTTGGAAAGGGGTCCAAGCCAGGGAACCTAGATAACATAATCCATCTTGTCTCGTCAGGATTCAATCTGATAAAGAGCACTTTGGGCGAATTTCTTAGAAATGAACAATCATGGAAGGCATTCCAGTCCAAACTTGCTCTGGAAGAACTGTTCCATGGCCGCCCCCTGTCCCCCACTGGACTTCCAGCTAGAACTTCATTATTCAAAATTTTTGTAATTAGCGAGGTTTATTCTCACATATGCCATTTATTGACTCATGAGCGTCTCACGAGCAAAGTGGGAGGAAGAGCCCTAATTTACAATAAGCGAGATACATAATTACTGTACACACTAGCTACATTTAGTAACGATACCTGAAAAATGGTGATAGTGTGACATTGCATTGATTATGCATTGACAAAACAGACCTGGACATTTAACACGCTCCCCGGCCTTCGTGACAGTGTTCCTCCTGCCCGGGAAAAAAATTGTTATTTGTTGATCTGAAATGAATGAGTTTTCTTGTTTCTATGTCCGTCGCTGTTGAATGGGACATATTTCATACATATACACAAGGGCACAAGCCGTTGACACATTTTACACACATAACTTCCATATAATGACTTGAAATATTTAGTTTATCCTGTATTGGTGACAGTTTGGTTCAAATGAGCAGCTGGATATAAAATGTGTCAGTTACGTGAATGTTTTGTTACCATCCTAGGGCCCTATTTTAACGATCTGAAACGCAAGTATGAAACGCAAAACGCAAGTAGCTTTGTGGGCAGATCTCGGGCGCTGTTGCTATTATACCGGCGGGATAAATGGGTCTTGCGCCCAACGCAAATCTAAAATGGGTTGGTCTGAAGTAGCTAGGTGTGGTTTGGGCGTAACGTGAAAATAACCAATCAGAGCGTCATCTCACATTCCCTTTAAGATCAGGCGCGCTTGTTCCATGGCGGATTGCTATTATGACGGCGGATTTGCCTGGCGCACGCCAGCGGGAGCTGTCTGGGATGCGGCAAAGTAATAAATACCGTCTTGGCCAGGTGGCGATGTTGCTGCGGCCTCTCGGGCGCATCTCCTCAAGTCTGGAGAGGATTGCTGCAGCCATGGAGCGTGGGCCTCCAAACACACCACCTGCTCCTGTTGTGCCCCTTCCTCCTCCCCCCACTCCATCTCCGTCCACCCGCTCCATCAGGAGCACATCGCGCATTACTCCCGGACCAGGTCCCGCCGTAGTTCAACATCACGTCTCCTTAAGTCCTCTAATATTTCCTCATTTATGTCATCAACACATCCATGATTCATGGAAATGTTGTGTAAAACACAACAAGCCACAAAGAATGCTGCGACTTTTTGAGGACTGTACTGTAAAGTTCCTCCTGATCTATCCAAACACCTGAAGCGCATTTTCAGTAATATTTTTCTTTGTAATTTTGTATGGTTTGCAAAAATGGGAACTGCTACGTCCGTTTAGATGAGAGAAGTGTATCCGCGTTGTGCCCACGCTACATTATGGCCAAGCATGCGCCCCTAAAATAAACATCTGAATAACGCGCTACTGACTTCAGACTAGCGCCACTGACTTTAGACCAGGTTTTTCCTGGTCAGTGGCAGAATTGTTTTCTGAAACTGCAAAATAGCACCAATAACGTTTGCGCCGGAACACGCCTCCTCTTTTCGCTGAACCGCCCCCGGGAGCGCAAATACATTCCCTAATTTACCGACGTGCTCATGTGGAGGGAAAAGTCCGCCGTGCGTCGGGTGCAAAATAGGAATGATACATGCGTCGGTGTACAAAGGCAATTGCGCTGAGTGCAAGATAGGGCCCCTGGTGTTAATTGAAGTAGGGTAGCTCATTCAGTCAGGTGGAAAATACCAGAATGGCCTATCTCTGTAAATGTAGTAAATAGTAGAGATAATCCGATATCGATCCCTGTATCGAAAAAGCTTCTGATTCTGCCAGTATCGGTATCGGTAAGTACCGGAGTTTATGCACCGATCTGATACCACGTAATTTAGACCAGAAGAAAATGTACTTTAAAGTATTTATTTATGTTCTTTTTCCGTCGTGACTGTCAAACTGGATAATAAAAGAAGGCATTCATTGTTTGTCCTTGTTCATGTTTCAATGCATATGCAATCATATCACATTCATAGAGAAATAGTAGTATATTGCTGTTAAAACATAATAAAATATATGATACACTGGTATCGGATCGGTACTCAGTATCGGTGATACGCAGAGCATCGGAATCAGTATCGGGAAGAGAAAGTTGGTTTCAGAACACTGTCAAGTTGAAATATGTATATACAAATAATAAATAAATGTAGTTTAAAGTAGGGTCGCTCATTCTGTCAGGTGGAAAATATCAGTACAAACCCCAATTTCAATGAAGTTGGGACGTTGTGTTAAATGTAAATAAAAACAGAATACAATGATTGGCAAATCTTTTCCAACCTATACAGGGTTCAACGCTAACTTTTTAAAGTGGTTGTCGGCTTGGCCACCAGGCATCAGCTTTTGTTTGCCGAAATTAATAGTACGGGTTGCCATGTTTTAAACTGCCTATATTTGGACGGATCACAAAATGCACAGATCAGATCACTGTTTTCAGTCACGGATCGGATCAATTTTTGGATCAGCACAAAAAAGGGGACCACGAAGTTTACCAGTTTACCAGCAAATGCAACATTTAGTCCCGTCTGTGTTTTTCAGACAACAGCAGTGACCATAGAGCTAGTTTGTGTCTTTTAGCTCATAGCTTTAATGGCAGACTGTTGTACATCCCACTGTTGGAATCCTCTACAGTGAAATACAGACACACTTTACACTGTTTAACTGTCAGCATTTTAACATGTTTAATCCAGTTACGACTGTAGCTAACGGTAGGCTAACGTTACCTGCTGTGTAACGTGTTATTAGTGTTTACTAGCGTCCCATGCAGCGATGTTTCTGACATTTAGACATTTAGGTTTAAGAACAACATTTCTCAACGTACAATTGCAAGGAATTTCATCATCTACAGTCCATAATATAATCAAAAGATCCAGATAATCTGGAGAAATCTCTGCACGTGCACTCTTGCAGTGGCAAGGCTGCCGGCTTCTCTGGGCCCAAGCTCATCTGAGATGGACTGACACAAAGTGGAAAAGTGTGCTGTGGTCTGACGAGTCCACATTTCAAATTGGTTTTGGAAATCATGGACGTCATGTCCTCTGGGCCACAGCCATCTCCCCCTGGCGAGGTTAAGGTTGTATCTCCCCCTGTGCCTGCTCCCTCCGTGTCCAATTTGTCTCAGGCAATTTCTGCCTTCTTTTCAACACTGTGTTTGCAGGCTTCACAAAACCCCCATGCACATACATCCTTTCATCCCTTCATCTACACTTCCTTCAGCCGCTTACAGCATTACAGCTTCTGCTCCTCCCCGTAGCAGTACAAGAGCCCAGTCCAGCGACTGAAACTGCCCCGCCATATGCAACCCTCCTTCATTTCTAACTAGAAGTCCTTCCCAACACTTCTCACACCTGCCACAACTTCCTGTCTCATACAGTAGAACTTCACACCATCGACACTCTGTTGGCTAAAGAAGTCAAAGAGGGATTCATGATAGGCCCATTTGACAATCCTCCTTTTCCGGTGTACGGCATTAGCCCAGTAGGCGTTGCCACTCACAAATACTCTTGGAAAAAGAGGCTAATTATAGACCTATCTTCCCCACATGGCTCACTCATTCCGAGCATCAACGGCATCATTCCTAGTCCAGATTACTCCATGCAGTACACAACCATCAAACCTGGCAGCAAGAGGGAAAATGTCCAAGCAAAGACAAGATCAGTGCCACAGAGCAGTCACAGGGTTTATTGTTAAAGGTTTGCTACCTTTTTGAACAGTGGAGGCCCCATGGTGGAGCAAGCTATCGATATAAAGGGAGTTTTTTTTTAAAGGTACTTTGCCAATATAGCCTCTTTTAGCCTGGATGACATATTTTACTGTTATTGTCAATAAAAAAATGAAACCATTATATTGTTATTATACATTGTATTGTTTTGTGCTCTGTCAATTATAAGGGAGATGATAAGCACCTTAAACCCCCAGTATCAGTCCCCCAGCAGAGACCTGCTGTCAAATACACTTATTCCTGCATGGTATGCAGTAGAAAAAGGAAATCTGAAGAGAAAGTTGCAAGTTGTGGCTGATGTGGTGGTGACTGCTGATGGGTGGACCAGTGTGGCTCAAGACCACTATTTGACCGTCACAGTCCACTATGTGAAAGAAGGTTCCATGAAGGAGAACGTACTCCATACAAGGGCAGTCTACACGTCCCAGACAGGGGAAGTCATAGCAGAGGAAATAGCATTCTGGATGAATTTCAAATAAAGCACAAAGTTGTAGCCATCACTGTAGACAATGCAGCAAACATGGATGTGGCAGTGAAAAAGATATAATAATAATAAAGATTGGCTGCTTTGCTCACACACTAAACATTGCTGCTCAAAAACTGTACAATGTGCCCTCAGTATCAAGGTGGGCAGGAAGGATCCATGCATTGGTGGTCTGGTTGAAGAAGTCTAGCCTGGCTAAACCTTAAATGAAAAGCAGAAACTTCCCGGTAAGTAGAAATCAAAATACGCTAAACTTAACTTGTCTTGATTAAATTGTTTATTAAACCGTTTCCCCAAATGGATAACCAGTTTGACCCATCTGTCTCTCTCTGGAGGCCTTCCAGAACATTCAGTCATCTTGGATGTTAGGAACAGGTGGAATAGCCTCTTTCTAATGAAGCTCAGCGTAAATTCTTAAAGGAAGACTTCATATACCTTTTCCATCACTCATAATGATCAGCTGTTTCATGGTACATCACTTGTCAGTAGTAATCAGTGCAGCTGTGTTGCTGTTAGTTAAACCAATCAGGGTCGGCCATTTGTCACGAGCCTATCACAGCTTGATACCCTGCTTTAAATCTGCTCTTTCTTCCGCAGTTGGCAGTTGTCGTTTCAGGAAATAGAGTGCGTCCCGCCTCCTCCCCTTCTGCCACCGGTGGTCATGCCCTCGGACCTGGGTTTTGTCTGCGCTTGGCTGTCGATGGTTCCTCTGCTCGTTCACCACCACCAGTGTCTGGACTCCATCAGGGGATTTGTTTGGGTTCGATGGAGTCCAATCTCCAGAGACTTGTACATTTACATGTTTTGTCTGTACAATAAATATGTTCATAATTGCAAGGAAGTCTCTCCTGATTGAAATGGTGGCGAGGTTCCTCGAGCAGTTCCCTGCCATCCAGGCAGCTGCCATGGACGCTCGGTTAAAGAGGGCAATGGAGAAGGACAGGTATTTGAATTGGCTTGTTCTAGTATCAGTGCTAAATATCTTTTGTTCAGAAGTTTAATCTTGTTAATAAAACTATGTGGACATTTTTCAGACTGGAGCGAGTTACTGATGATGACTTCAGAAAAGCAGAGGAGTTTGTTAAAGTCATGAAGCTACTGTATACTTCAACACTTTGCATGTTCGCTGAAAGAATTCCAACATTGGGTCAGATTCTGCCCATCTTGGGGAAACTTGAGCCTCACTTCACCACATTTACTTAGAGCATCAAAGAAAAAATCTGGGGTGATCTTTCAAAAAGATACCAAGTATCATAATCCTATTGATTTGTCAATTGTTTTCATAAGGTATACTCAGAAACCTAACTTCTATACTATGTTCTTGTCTTGCAGGATGAGTGCATTCAGCAGTTTTTGGAGGAAAGCAGGGCCTTAGACCCAAGATTTAAGTCAAGAGCAGTGTGGGGCAGAGTAGAGGAGGAGCTGATTAGTAGGGCCACACGTCAGGTGTGTTAAATATTCTTATTACTGGTAATCTTTCTCCTCTTCCATAGTAAATCAAATCAATGTATATGATACCTGTGTTTCCATCAAATATAGAATAAAGGTGAAAGGACCCAGGCCCAGCAGCCCGAAGAAGACAATGAAGAGGCAGTAAGTGATGATGACTTATCTGATGAAGCTTGTGCAGCGCCAGTAGCAATACAGGTAAATATATACGGACATCCTGTTTCTTCCTGCTTCATTTTCAGAAGAAAATGAATATGTACGTTTGAGTCCGGCTACCCAGTAATGTTGCCTTATTTATGTTTTTTTTTCATTTCTGTTTGTAGAAGCGGGCAAAGCTTTCTGCCCTTGAGGAGATTTTTGCAGAGGAAGACATGGCGATAGAAGTAAGAGCCAAGAGCATGACCAGCACCTCAGAGAAGATTCAGGAGGAGATACAGCTCTACAGAGGTACCATGTACACTCTCCACAGTGAATCCAACGACTTGGTGTTGGAGTATGAAGGACACACTGCCAATGCTATCCAGCTTGGCAACCAGGTACCTCTGTGCCTCATCAACACCCTCAGACCGTACATTTTATTTTTTTTTATTTTTTTAAAGATTATTTTTTTGGGCATTTTAGGCCTTTAATTGACAGGACAGCTGAAGACGTGAAAGGGGAGAGAGAGGGGGGAATGACATGCAGTAAAGGGCCGCAGGTCGGAATCGAACCCGGGCCCGCTGCGTCGAGGAGCAATCCTCCATACATGGGCACCCGCTCTACCAACTGAGCTATCTGGGTGCCCAGACCGTACATTTTCTACTGCTGGGGACACCATTAGCCAGGAGCGGGCCTGTCTGTTGCCAGAAAAAGCCGACATGTTGATCTTTCTGAAGAAAAACTGCTGAGCGGTTAATCATGAATGCAGTTTGATTTTGCACTAAAGTTTTTTTTTTACATTGCTTTGCATTTTAGTTGGTTCAATATTAGCCTGTACACAATGTCATTTGTTTATTTATTATTTATAATATGTTCATGTTGTGGCAAAAAGGTTTCTCTTTTTTTGTTAATTTTGGGCCGAGTGAGCAGTGTTACCAGAATTTCTTTTAATTAAGGTGAAAAATAAAGGTTTTGTGTTTAATGTATTTTCTGTTGATGTTGAAATGGATTTTAAAACATATGGGATCGAAAAAAGTATCGTTAGGAACCGGTATCGAAACTGAGGTATCGAAATTGGCACCGGATCAAAAGATTTTGAACAATACCCAGCCCTACCTATAATCCTTCTCATCATCCCAGTCTATCCGACATCAATGTCCACACTTCCGTTTCTCTCATTTTTACTCTCCAAAGACGTAAAAGAGATCAGCTAGGAGTTTCCTTCCCCATCTACATTTTCTGCCTCAACTCCTACATACGAACCACTGACCAAATACATCAGCTCCAAGTATCCCGCCACAGAATCACCGCAACACCCACTTTTTCTTACAGAAACAGGAAAAATGGCCACTCGATTCTGGTTCCAGAAACATTTACACTAAATCCTCAGTATTTCAGGCATATCCACAGAACACTACTCAAGCCTTTCCCTTCGCATTGGTGCCACGTCCTCAGAAGCCAGACTAGGCATCTCCGATCAAACCATTCAGGTCCTCAGACGCTGGTCATCCCAGGCATACCGCTCCTACATCTGAAACAATCGAAACGATCTCTGTTAATATCTGATCAATATAATTCAACCTTTGGGGGTCCATAATATGCTTGAGTGAAAACTCTTCCAAGATTGAACCCCCACATGGAGTCTCTTCCACCTGGTCTTCTGTTCATCCTCCCAGACCAGCCTATCAGACGACATCCTTCTTCCATCATCCTCCTTTCCCTCTTCATCCATCTCTTAACATCTAAACATCCTGTATTTTCATTAAACCATTAACGCTGAGAAACCTGAGGCCGTTTTTACGCCTGGTTTTATTTTCTAAAAAAGCTTGTAAAACAGCAACCTTGTTGTCTATAGTCAATCAATGTACATCATTTTTTTCAGGAAAATTGGGGCTATTAGAATATTTGTGCTGTAGTGAGGTCACTTGAATGTAAAAAAAGGTTGTATCAATCAATCAATCAAAATGTATTTGTATAGCGCTTTAAAACAACCAGCAGGTATCCAAAGTGCTTCACATCTGGAACTAAGAATAGACAACATATCTTGCAATAAGATGAATGAAACATAGAAAACAGTAAAATCATAAAAGGTTACACAGAAACAGGAAGAGGAAATTGTCACACCACTACTGCGTATTAAAAGCCATTCTAAGCAGGTAGGTTTTGAGTTTAGACCTAAAAAGAGCTACATCTGTAATTGTGCGAATATCAGGGGGTAACTTGTTCCAGAGTCTCGGGGCAGCAACCGCAAAAGCTCACCCCATCGTTTGTACCTTGACCTCGGCACTTCTAAAACCAGTTGGTTAGAAGACCGCAAAGACCGGCTGTGCTCACGCAGGGTTAAAATCTCGGATAGGTATTCCGGGGCTAGGCCATTAAGGGCATTAAAAACAAGAAATAAAATCTTAAAATCTATTCTAAAACGCACAGGGAGCCAATGTAGGGTGTAAAAAAAGGGAGTGATGTGTGCACGTCTAGATGTATTTGTTAAAAAGCGAGCAGCAGCATTTTGCACAAGTTGAAGACGTGAGATGGAGGTTTGATTCAAACCAACATAGAGAGCATTACAGTAATCCAACCTTGAACTAATAAAAGCATGGATCGCTTTTTCTACATCATGCCTGTTAAGGAATGGCTTAACTTTAGCTAGTAGACGGAGCTGGAAAAAGCTCATTCTAACAACATTGCTGATTTGTTTGTCAAATTTCATGTTGCATTCAAAAGTAACCCCCAAATTTCTGACAGCTGGCTTAAAGTATGAAGCCATTGCTCCCAAACTCAAGGATGGACCGTTTGTCGTGCCTGAAGTACTGAAGATGATACACTCAGATGATACAACTAAGCAGGGAGTCTAATGCGACACGGTCATTCGGTTTTGATAGGCAAATAAATTTGCAAATCATCTGCATAACAGTGAAAAGATAAGTTGTGCTTTCCTATTATAGCCCCTAACGGCAATATATATAAAGAAAACAGGATTGGGCCAAGAATTGAACCCTGGGGTACCCCACAAGAGAGAGGAGTGGTTGACGAGGAACAGTCACCAATCATAACAGAAAAGCTCCTATTCGCCAAATAGGAGCTAAACCATTGAAGTGCCGAGCCTCGGATACCTACGTACTGATCAAGGCGAGAGAGGAGGACTGCATGGTCTACCGTATCAAACGCCGCTGTGAGGTCCAATAGCACTAAAACAGTAGGATTCCCGGCATCTACAGACAGGGCAATATCATTGTGCACTCTAAGCAGTGCAGACTCAGTGCTGTGACGTGATCTAAAACCAGATTGAAATTTTTCAAACACATAGTTCAGTTGCAAAAAGGCTTGTAACTGTATAAAAACAACTTTTTCCAAAACCTTTGACAGAAAAGGCAGATGGGAGACTGGTCTAAAATTGGACAACACTGTAGGGTCAAGATTAGGCTTCTTAAGTAGGGTCCTGACCACAGCATGTTTAAAGGCAGCCGGGACAGAACCTAAACTAAGACAAGAATTAAAAAAAGTGAGTAGACTCGGCCCAATGGTGTCATTAAAAACCTCCTTCACTATCCTGGCGGGAACAATGTCTAACGGACAGTGGGTAGGTTTCATGTGTTGCACGATCTCAGAAAGCAATGTCAGAGAAACTGGCTGAAATTCCTCAAACACAGCAGAATGCATAGGAGCAGCAGGTACAAACACATTAAAACTAACACTGGCGTATTGCCTGACAGATGCAACTTTGTCAATAAAATAAAAGAGAAACTTCTCACAGGTACTAGTTGAAACCTCTGTCGGATCAGAGGTGCATGGATTCACAACAGAGTTAATAGTATAACACTCTGGGTTCATGGCAACTGCTAGCTATTACGGAAGAGAGATGTTGCATCTTTGCCACCTTCACAGCCTTCTGGTATGTGGCTAGACTTTCTCTTAATAAACCCAGTGATACTTGCAAATTGTCCTTCTTCCATCTTCGTTCAGCTTGTCTGCAGTGTTGCCTAAAGGTAAGCCTTTGTGGAGTCATTTAGCCAAGGGTCCGCCTTAGGTTTAATAGATTTAGTCCGGACAGGGGCAATAGAGTCTAAAACTTCAGTGCACGTGGAGTGGAACACAAAGAGAATGTTATCTGGATAAGAGGGAGATACCACACCATTCATAACACAGAACTGTGAGCCCCCGAATGCCAAAGCAAACTCTCCAGCTGAAGAGGAGGTGATGCAGCAGCGCCTAGAAGCTGAGGAGACAGGCTTACTAGCAGGTGGTGGTACACTGATCTCAAACCTGATGGGGAAATGATCTGAGATACCAGTTTCTTTTATTTCACTTAGTGAAACTGAAAGCCCATAAGTAATAATGAGGTCCAGGGTGTGTCCAAGATGATGTGTCGGCCCTTTCACACACTGATTAAGACCAAAAGAGATTAAAAGTGATTTAAAATCATTAGCAAGTGGGTTAGAGGGGCAACACACATGCATATTGAAGTCCCCACAAACCAGGAACCTTGTCGTATTTTGGAACAACATCAGCTAAAAACTCTGAAAACTCACATATAAAATCCTTGTTGACTTTTGGTGGGCGATAAATAACTGCACACAACACAGGAGAATCCAAGTCAGCCACAAACAGCTGGAGTTCGAAACTATTATAACAGAGTGCAGGTAACGATCTGCATCTGCCAGCCCCCCACCTCGACCTGACGCTCACGGAGAGTTGAGGAAAGAACAGCTGGGGGGGAGGAGCTCCGAGAAGGCGCTGTTATCACCTGGTTTCAGCCAGATTTCCGTCAACAGAAGAAAGTCCAGAGCATTGGTCTTAAAAAAGTCATTGAGGATAAAAGTCTTGTTTGTGAGTGATCTGGTGTTGATTAGCGCCATGCGAATTGAGCGCCGCTCAGTCTGTTGGGAAGCACGATCGAGCGGGCGGAGATTCCCATGTACGCAGCCTCGCCTGGAGCGCATCCTGCTCCAACGGCGGGGAAATTTGCATTCGGAATCCGGGACCGTCAACTGGAGCCATCGGTAACTGTGTACCAGAGAACGCCGCCGATTGCAGGCGATGAATCGCGTGTGTAGGGTGATGCCAGGTAAGTTCTGAGCCTTACACGAACTCTGCCTCTTTTTCCGCGTCTCCTGCGGCGATTGTTGCGGAGCCGAAGGCCGGGCTGACGCCGTAGATAGGATGGAATGGACGCCAGGAAAGGCGGCGGTGTGGTTGACTGTCCATCTGAGCCGTAGATCAGCACTTTTTCCACAGAATTGCGGATACTTAAAAGAGTCAGGCGGTCATGTACCAGCAGCGGTGACACATTTCCAGTTACAATTAGTAAAAGCAGGCAAATCAGTAACAATTCCAGCACAGGTAAGCTGCGAGACACACACAGCGGCGCCATCTTTAGCCTACCTCAGTGTAAACTCTATGACCTTAAAGACAAATAAATAAATAAAACGGAAAATGAAACTCACAGATATTTATTGATATCACACACAGAAAAGGTCGCCGGGAGGCGGCCGAAAAGGTCGCTCCATAAGCTGGGAGGCGCCCGGGGAAAGTACGCCGGGAGGCGGCCTCGCCCGGGTGAAAGTCCTGTGTTGTTTGGGAAATGAGGCGCCACACGCCGGCCAAAACAACGGCATGGGCCGCTACTCGCGATCGGGGAAATGAGGCTCCACACGCCGGCCAAAACAACGGAACGGGCCGCCACTCGCGGGCCGCCACTCGCAGGACACGGGAAATGAAACGCCACAATAACGAGACGGTTGGGGTTAGGAAAAAAATAGAATGGGGAAAGGAACCGTCACACGCGGGACACGCAGACAAAGGAACTGCAACGCGCGGGACAAAGGTACTGCCACACGCGGGGCGCGATCCCCGGTCTCCGGCGTGAAAGTCCTGTGTTGTTTGACCCATCCACCACCCCGACCAACCTCCCTACGCGGATTTTCGGTTTTTTATATTACTCCCTACAATTTCGTTCTGTGGCCACGAAATATGCTTCCCATTGAAATACATTGGTTCACATTTTCGTGTTGTCCACCACGTAAAAAACGTCAAAAACGTCTCCGTGAACACGTATCAATAAATTCAAATAACGTCACATTTACACAAACTTCCATGAGACCGGGCTGGACATATCGTTGTGGTGTACCCTGTTTGTCTCTGATTGCTCGACGCACCCTCATGTTCCATGTAAGTACTCTCTCATTTCACACTGACATAATAGGAATGTGGCTGCTTATGGCAAAAAATGTTATTGTTGTTTTTCCAGTCATGAAGGGAGACTCGCCACCACCACATCAAAACCCATGAAGGGGAACCGTCAAGTGCTTGATGAACCACCATTGTCCAGCATTTCAAGTGGAACTTACCGGCAAGTTATTGCATGAAACGGTTTTGATCATTTTATCTTATGTCCTAGTACAAATGAAGATGATCAACGAAGTTGTGTTGTGCTGTTGTTATGATTTATAGAGATGAACATTTGAGTACAATTGCAGAAACACCAGAAATGGAAAGCCTTGAGCAAAAGTAACCCATAAACAGCCAAAGTGTCTTGACATATGCAGCCCGGTCTCAAGGCAGTTTGTGATATGGTCACGTTATTGAATCTATTAAGTCGTGGACAGGACACATAAATGTCATTTTTTTTGTGTGGTGATTACGAATTTTAAAGCAATGTGAAGCATATTTCGTGATCACAGAACGATGACGGTAGCGAGTAGTATTGATAAGGCGAAAGTCCGCGCAGGGAGGTTGGTCGGGGTGGTGGATGGGTCAAACAACACAGGGACTTTCACCCCGAAGACCGGAGACCGGGGATCGCATCCCGCGTGTTGCAGTTCCTTTCCTCGTTATTCCCTTCCTAACCACAACCGTCCCGCTGTTGTTGGCTTGTCCCACGTGTGACGGTTCCTTTCCCCGTTCTTCTTTTCCTAACCACAACCGTCCCATTGTTGTGGCATTTCGTTTCCCTGTTGTTGTGTGCCCCTGCGCCCGTGGATCGCGTCCTGCGAGTGGCGGCCCGTCCCGTTGTTGTAGCCGGCGTGTGCCATTTTGTTTCCCTGTTGTGTGCCCCTGCGCCTGGGGATGCGCCTGGGGATCGTATCCCACATGTGGCGGTCCATCCTGTTATTGTGGCCGGCGTGTGGCGCCTCGTTTCCCCGTGAAAATTTGTGGCATGTACACAAAATAAACGTCAAAATCATGACCTGTACACATATTAATAAATCAAAATAATGTGACTATTTCACGACCAGGCGTGAGACCGGGTTGACATATGTGGTCTCTTGCATGTTTCCAAAACATACATTCTCATTTTAATGATATTCATTATTTGTGTTTGTTCAAAGCTTGCATGACATAAGTATTGCTGAAGCGGACTTGGATGAGGACGTCCTCAATGACCCTGTGAACAGTGTGTAAGTGACACTAACTCCTGGTTTCTACTGCTGCTTGTGTATCGTCAGCTTAGTTATATAATTGTTATTTTTCACTAAAACACTGACAGAATTGATTGGGCAGATGAGGAGCTTACAGGTCATGGTGGAGAGAGGGATGATCGCTCAGATGATGAGTATCTTCCTCCAATATCTTTACGGTGAGCTATCGACTGGGATTAGCTTCCTTTGACTTTGTGTCATCCTTTTACACAGTTTTACCTCAATCTCTGTTTTTCCTCCCTAGAATCGGTGGTGCACTAAAAGCAGCTCCCTCCATTGACTATCTTTCTATTATTATTGCAATTGATTATATTGATTTTGAAAGGCACTGAGAAGAAGACATCAATAGTGTCCGAGCAGCTGTGACTTATGAGAACTGTTTGAGGCAGCTTGTCAAGTTTGTAGCTCTGCCTGTGGACAGATGCACCAGCGTTCTCCGGACAGGTCAAGTGTGTGGCAGTGCTGCACCCTTTCACACAAACATCTCCTTCAAGTGCACAGCAAGTCTTGACCATGAATATTATATCAGAACTATGGTGCCATACAGAGCTACATGTGGCATTTGCATTTATTTCTCTTTTCTGACTTTTAGATCTGCCAGAGTGGACACTGCTTATGGAGGTGGAATTCTCAACCGGTCTTGAAATTTGGTATGCAGGTAGGGGACTTTCTTCTATCAAGCAACATTTTACTCTAGGGCAACAACTATTACAAAGTTGCGCTCCTCTTCAAATTTATGAACCTGGGCATGCTGAATCCAAACACCTACTTTACCATCCAGGACACATACTGTGTTGATGCAGTAAAATACTTCTGGGAAGAGAGGAGGTCTGAGGCTACCAGTCAACTCCAGAGAAAAGATGCGGTTCTCCTAGGTATGTCGTTTTGGACATCAGTGTATACAGTACAGGCCAAAAGTTTGGACACACCTTCTCATTCAATGCATTTCCTTTATTTTCATGACTATTTACATTGTAGATTCTCACTGAAGGCATCAAAACTATGAATGAACACGTGGAATTATGTACTTAACAAAAAAGTGTGAAATAACTGAAAACATGTCTTATATTCTAGTTTCTTCAAAGTAGCCACCCTTTGCTCTGATTACTGCTTTGCACAGTCTTGGCATTCTCTTGATGAGCTTCAAGAGGTAGTCACCTGAAATGGTTTTCCACCAGTCTTGAAGGAGTTCCCAGAGATGCTTAGCACTTGTTGGCCCTTTTGCCTTCACTCTGCGGTCCAGCTCACCCCAAACCATCTCAATTGGGTTCAGGTCCGGTGACTGTGGAGGCCAGGTCATCTGGCGCAGCACTCCATCACTCTCCTTCCTGGTCAAATAGCCCTTACACAGCCTGGAGGTGTGTTTGGGTTCATTGTCCTGTTGAAAAATAAATTATGGTCCAGCTAAACGCAAACCGGATGGGATGGCATGTCGCGGCAGAATGCTGTGGTCGCCATACTGGTTCAGTATGCCTTCAATTTTGAATAAATCCCCAACAGTGTCACCAGCAAAGCCCCCCCACACCATCACACCTCCTCCTCCATGCTTCACGGTGGGAACCAGGCATGTAGAATCCATCCGTTCACCTTTTCTGCGTCGCACAAAGACACGGCGGTTGGAACCAAAGATCTCAAATTTGGACTCATCAGACCAAAGCACAGATTTCCACTGGTCTAATGTCCATTCCTTGTGTTTCTTGGCCCAAACAAATCTCTTCTGCTTGTTGCCTCTCCTTAGCAGTGGTTTCCTAGCAGCTATTTGACCATGAAGGCCTGATTCGTGCAGTCTCCTCTTAACAGTTGTTCTAGAGATGTGTCTGCTGCTAGAACTCTGTGTGGCATTCATCTGGTCTCTAATCTGAGCTTCTGTTAACTTGCGATTTCTGAGGCTCCTCATGTGAGCCAGTTTTGTTGTAGTACTTGATGGTTTTTGCGACTGCACTTGGGGACACGTTCAAAGTTTTCGCAATTTTCTGGACTGACTGACCTTCATTTGTTAAAGTAATGATGGCCACTCGTTTCTCTTTACTTAGCTGATTGGTTCTTGCCATAATATGAATTCTAACAGTTGTCCAATAGGGCTGTCGGCTGTGTATCAACCTGACTTCTGCACAACACAACTGATGGTCCCAACCCCATTAATAAGGGGAAAAATTCCACTGATTAACCCTGACAAGGCACACCTGTGAAGTGAAAACCATTTCAGGTGACTAACTCATGAAGTTCATTGAGAGAACACCAAGGGTTTGCAGATATTCAAAAAAAGAAAAGGGTGGCTACTTTGAGAAATCTAAAATATAAGACATGTTTTCAGTTATTTCACACTTTTTTGTTAAGTACATAATTCCATGTGTTCATTCATAGTTTTGATGCCTTCAGTGAGAATCTACAAATCTAAATAGTAGAGATGTTCCGATACCGGCTCCGATACTGCCTAAAACGCTGGTATCGGTATCGGGAAGTACCGGAGTTTATGCACCGATCCGATACCACGTAATAAAGCCCTAAAGAAAATCTACATTAAAGTAGTTTATTTATGTTCTTTTTCCGTTATAACTGACTGTCAAACTGGAGAATAACAGAAAGTTCTACGGCATTCATTGTTTGTGTTTGTTCCTGTTTCACAAAGAGTTTAACCTGAGCCAGACCGACAACAAAGATAGAAATCATATCACATCCATACAGGGATAGTAGTATACAGCTGTTAAAACATAATGAAATATATGACACCCTGGTATCGGATCGGTACTCGGTATCGGCCGATACGCAAGTTCAGGTATCGGAATCGGTATCGGGAAGCAAAAAAGTGGTATCGGACCATCTCTACTAAATAGTCATGAAAATAAAGGAAACGCATTGAATGAGAAGGTGTGTCCAAACTTTTGGCCTGTACTGTATGTATGTGTTCATAGCAGGATCCTATGTCAGTGACGTTGTCTACAAGCATCTGCTATGTATATCTAGAATTTATAGATCACTGTCTTTTTGTAGGCAAAAATGACTCTCCAGGACACTGTGCACAGTTCTGTAGCTACACCACTATGAAGCTTGAAAGCAAGGCAATAATCTATCTAGCCACCATAGACAAACGTCAGACATTGTGGAATTCAAACATCAAGGAGAAAGAGGCTTTTATCCAAACTGTGGACAAGCTGTCAAAGGTAGTCAAGGTAGTTGAGATCTGCACGGATGCTCATGTTCAGATCGCAGACCTTTTGAGTAAGTGGTCATCCCATGACATGAATGAAAAAAAATTTAGAAATGCAGATTGATATTTTTTTAAATAACATGCTGCCATGACTGACTCCACAGACCCAGACAAAAGCAAATACAAGGACCTTGCAATACACCACAGCCTAGACATGTGGCATGGTGCCAAAAGCCTGGCTAAAAAAATGTCCACTGTAAGTTTGATGTATGGTCATTGAAATCTGTACTCATCCCATTTCTGTTTCAATGCATTGACCAGTACCTGCCAACAAGTATGTTAATCTTTTATTGGCAACAAAGTCTTCATTGTTTTGGCCAGCAATGCAATGCATTGGATAACATTTGTTAATGTAAATGCATTTGTTGTGGTTTCTGTTTATTTCCTCCAGGTAGCAAAGGTAAAAGTACAATCTTTTCTCCTCAACTTGTTGTGAGGCATAGTCAACCATTTCTGTTGGTTTTGCAAGACAGCCAACACAACTGAGCAGTTCCTTGTGAGGAGAATTAATTTTATTCCAATTGTAGCCATAAAGCTCCATGAAGTATGTGGTCATACTGTATAAGCCTCCTGTTTTGTATTTTTGTTTTATTTTGCTCAGGCACATTGGGATGGAATTCTCCACCATGTTTGCAACATTCACACCTGGGAATTGGGAAGCTGCCAACATGATCATCTTGGAGACCAGCAGGGGAAGCAGTGTATAGAGAGAGATTCAAGGAGTCACAAAGCACTTGTGGAGATCATCTTGAATCAACGCTGGCAAAAGGATGTGCATAAATATCTGCGCTTCAGGTAAAGTGTGAGGACATGCATTTTCGACATAGCTCTATGCCATGTTGTTCTTTGTGACTCCTCTCACTCAAAGTTTTCATTTATACAGATCAACAGCACACCTAGAATCCTTCCAAATAGATATTCTTATGCATGTCAGCAGGCGTCAAGCCTTCTCTTACCGAGTGTATGAAGCAGGAGTTCTCCTTGCGGCACTGGATTATAATTTCCACCACAACCGACCAGCAATCAGGAATGCCAAGGGCCAATGTAGGTTTTCAACATGTTTTTTTCTCATTGTAAAGCACACCTACAGACATGCACTCATTCAGAAATGCAGTTGTTTTCAAGTAACTACACATTAACATCAGTTCTGAAGTTTGCCCCATTATCATGACCAAATGTCCTATGGTTATGTTATGTTTCAAACGGAAATACAACAAAAATGCAAGAAGGTACAGTGTGTACACACTGAAATCTAAAAAGGGCTATGAATACATCCCGGACCTGCAAGCAAAAGTCGTCAAGGCAAGCGTGGCGAGTAGAGTCAGGATGCCTCATACCAGGACAATGAGAGAAGATGATCCCAGAAGGCTAGGTCTTCTGCCACCCATCCCTCCACCACCAATGTCGCAACTCGTACAGATGCAAGTCAGCCGAGGTCTTGGTATGTGTCATGTGTGCATCTTTTGACTAGAGCCCAGTCACTTGTGTGCACTTGTCTAATTGCCGTGCACTTCTTTCACAGAATCGGCTCTTAACGCAGCTACTGACCTACAATGATGACCATGGCCGTCATGACATTGATCCCAATCCCTGCTGAATGTGGGACCTGCAAATCCTTTTCACTCAATATGGCACTAAAGTGATGGATAGTTTTGAATAAATGTGAATAGTAATAAATCTGCATTGCCATTTTCCACTTATCATTGTTGCTCATTTTACTTCTTCAAATTGTACTGGCCCAGTGACTCGTGTTGCCAGAAAATGAATGCAGCATACCTGTACTCCCTGTTGTCATCACCTGGTTCCCTAATCTGGCCTAATGCTGTGATGTCTGCTCTGTACTGCCGGTGGATCCTTAGGATGCCTTCATCCAAACAGTACGGTCTAAATGTGGCAGAAGGCTTACGCAGTCTTGGCCACAACATTTGTTCTCTGCATCTGTTGGCATATCTGTACAATTGCCACATGTGCACTACGGTAGTCCTGGGACCTCCACAGGTGCAGGGTGACCTTGTCGGCGTTGGTGCGGGAGATTGGGGTTCAATTCCCACTGCGATACATCAACCAATGTGTCCCTGAGCAAGACACTTAACCCTTAGTTGCTCCAAAGGCGTGTGACCTCTGACATAAATAGCAATTGTAAGTCGCTTTGGATAAAAGCGTCAGCTAAATGATATGTAATGTAATGTAATGTAAAAAAACTATGCTATTCCAAAAGTTGAGAGGTGAGATGGTGGTGGTCCTCCAGGCTCATGCCCTGCAGAAGGCGCTGGAAAGAAACAAAATGTGATGTGATCAGTTGTAAGATTACATAGGTTAAATGTTAGTATGGTGGGATTAAAAACAATGCTGTGTAAATTGTCAAGGTTTTACCAATGGAGGTAAGAGAAGCTGATTAATTGTATAGCTAGATAATTCTAAAAACAAATAATCCCCAATGAATAGGAGACTAAGGCTCTTGTTTTGACAAGATATATATGGCTGAAAATACTATGGTGCACGTTATTCTACTATTAGGCCCTAGCCTACACAAACCTCTGTTTCTTCTCTTCTCTGCCCTTGGGAGCTCCTCCACTCTCTCCTCGTCCTCTCTCGAAAACACCTATCTTCGGGACCTTGTAGCGGTTCCTGCTGTCACCCCTCTTATAGACGTTGCACGTCTTTGTCGTGGGATGGCTCCGGTTCTCTCCGCGGCAGTTCGGCTGGTTTGGGGGCCCTCTGTTCCTTCCTCTTCTGTCACTTGCCCTGCTCCTACCGCATGCGATCCACCTCTGCCTCTCTGTCCTCTCCCTACTCTCTCTCTCCCTCGTCCGCGTCCTCTGCCTGTCTCTACTGTCGTTGAATCATCGGATGATGATCTCTGACTCTGTTTGCAGAGAGGAAAAAATGTACCCGGGTCTCGACTACCTTGATATGTTCAACATAGCAAACCAATGGCGATTCTGGGGGGTGGCCTGAAAGCTCATTGGCCACCCCTGTGGCCACCCCAGATCTGATAGGTAGTTGGTCAAGTTCGTCAACACAAGAAACAAGAGAAATGCTGTCAATCAATGATGACAGCTGAACAACTGATTTAGGGCCAGTTTTACATTTTTAACTAACACAGTAATGGTCGTACTGAGGCTGTAAGAGCTGATTTCTGTTCAGCGGACGTTTGGCCATGCAGGTCGGGTGACCCATGAGATGAGCACGCTGCACCTGCTGTTGGTCCGTGAAACAGGAGGACGGTCACAGTTCCAACAGGAAAGATACAACAACGATAAAAACGCTGGATCAGTCGATTGAAAGGTATGGTAATTTAATGTTTTGTTACATCGTTGTTCCCTCTAAATGTGTAGGAAAACTTTATCTAGCACTAAGTAGCAGCTAAAAGTCGAACTACACTGCACTAGCTAGCTTAGCAGCCTGCAAACCAAGTTAAGCATTGAACGTTAGCATTTTGTTTTTTTAATTGTTATTTAGATACCGCCATGAAATATGACACGCTATTTTCTGGACTGAAGACTGAGGGTGTTTGTTTGCAGATGTGTGTGTTCAATAGAGCTATGTTATATTTTTGGCCAACCAGTGTGTGAAATATAGTGTGAAAGTCTACATTTAAGTAGCTATAACACAAGAACAAGCTGTGACTTAGTTATTTGCTTTGTGATTTAAGGGCTGTTAAAGACTTTTTTAAACTTTTAAACTTTTTTTAAAGACTTTTCTCTTGGAGATAAAGGACTTTTTGTTTTTGTATCAATTAGCTCATCTTCACAGTTCACATATTTTTAGACGTTTAAATAGGCAGAGGCAGAGCAAATTGCATTCAAATGCCACAAATGCTTGAGATGCAATATGTGTTAATTTTTGTTATTAAAAGTGAGTGGTAGTTATGTAAAAATAAACCTTTTGTAGATCCTATAAATAGATATAATTAGGCACATTGTTGACAACACCTGTATTTTGCACACTGATTCTAACCCAATTTGACAATGATCCTGCTTGCTAGTTATTGCTAAAGTGAATTGACTGACTGATTGAGTGATTGAATTACATTTCCCCCATGGTTAGGGTTAAGAGAATAGTTATGAAGAGAAGATATTCAGAGCTTCTTCAAAAAAAAAAAAAAATAGACACAAGAACAATAGTTAAAATAGTTGTAAAAGACAGAAGAACAATAATAAAATGTGCATAATACATACATACATGTGTAAGTATGTATGTACATATGTATGATTGTGTGAGTGTAAAAAAATAAACGTGTGTGTGTGTGTGTGTGTGTGTGTGTGTGTGTGTGTGGCAGAACCTCCAGCCTATTGATGTCTCAGATATCTGTGTATTCCCACAGCTGACCAGCCACACCCAGAGGAGGATCCAGCAGTGTCTGGATCTCCACCTGCTAAGCATGGTATGTCAAGTTCTGTTATGTTCACATATGTCATTCATGAACAGTTACCTGAAGTTGTCGTGTACTCTCATACTTGATTTAATTTAAAAAGGATGGTCTAATTTTGCCCAAAGTGTATGCTATTAATTTGCTAATACACAGCAAACCCCACACTAAAACATAGACAATATATTCTTTAAATCTCAATACAAAACATTATGAAAAGACAAAGGAAAATGTGTGACACTAATCTGTCCACATACAGTCTATGGGTGTAATGGTTACATATACATATAATACTTCAGGTACTTCATCTAGTGAGCAAAGTGATTCAGAGGGCATGTCAGTAGGTGATGGTGACAGCAATGACAGAGAGGCTCCTCATGTTGCACAAGTACATGCTGCCCAACATGGACCTCATGGTATGTTGTGACAGTTTATTTTTCAATTTACATGACATTATGAGTGCCTTCCATTTAAATATCATGGAAGTTGTAATACTGACCACAAATTCACTTTGTAATTAATCATTTTGAATGAAACTTCATAAAAACTGAAGTAAGGACTGATCACGATTATTTATAATTTACAGACGTTTCACAGTCCAGAGCAGCAGGTCCTACACAGCCTCAACTTAAAGTATTTCTGCGAACCATGCAAGGCAACAGGAAGAGGTCCTTCAACAGCGAGTGGTATAAACACCACCCATGGCTTGAGTACTCCCAAAGCCAAAACTCTGCCTAATGTTTTGCATGTCGACACTTCTCTTTACCAAACACCCCAGCATCTGTATTCACATCACAACTGGGATTTTCCCATTGGAAAAAGGCAATGTACAAAGATGGTGGATATAAAGTACATGAAAAGTCAGAGGGTCATGTCAATGCCATGTTTGCATGGGGTGAGCACAAGAAGGCAATACTAACAGATTCTTCCATACGTGATGCCCTTAATTAAGCATGCAACAAGAAAGTCCAAGAGAATCGAAAATATATTAAAACAGTGGCTGAAGTACTTCTTTTGACGGCAACACAAAACATTGCACAAAGAGGTCACCATGAGACAGAAGAGGCCGATAACAGAGGAAACTTTTTTAGAAATTTTGGAAAATGATTGCAAAGCATGACCCAGTGGTACAGGAAAAAAATGAAGGTAAAGCAGAATGTCAAGTACACAAGCAGTGTAATTCAAAATGAAATCCTAGAATGCTTGGCAAATATGGTCCGTAAGGACATAATTCAGGAAGTGAAGGAAAGTGAAGTGTTCTCTGTGATTGCTGATGAAACCAAAGACCTGAAAAAGAAGGAGCAGCTCTCACTGGTACTTAGGTACTACTACAATGGGGCAGTGCACAAAAGTTTTCTTGACTTTCAACAAGCCACACGATTAGATGCAGGACACAAGGACTCAAGGACAAAATCATCCACTGTTTGGAAAGATATGGACTTGAGTACAGATCCAATCTTGTTGGACAAGGTTATGACGGAGCATCAGTAATGAGCGGGAAACACTCTGGAGTGGCAGCCAGAATAAAGACTGACGCAAAACATGCAGTTTATGTACACTGTAACGCACATTGCCTGAACTTGGAACTTATCGATACCGTGAAGGCAGTCCCAGAGGCTGATTGCTTTTTTGCACTACTGCAGAAGCTTTATGTGTATATGTCTGGGTCCTATGTTCACCAGAAGTGGCTGGATGTGCAAAAGGAAATGTATGAAGGTCAGCCGAGGGAGTTGCAGAAGCTCAGTGACACGAGATGGGCATGTAGATACTTGGCCTGCAGGAATCTAATGGACCGATTACCTGCTGTACTTCGTGTTCTGCATGACATTGCTACAGAAAATAGTGGGGAAAGATCTGTTGATGCTCGAGGTTTGCTGACTCAGCTACACCTAAGCTTTGACAGTCTTCTTGCAACCTTTCGAAGGCTCCTTGGGGATGCAAAGGTGCTGTCTGACACCCTCCAATCTCCTTCACTTGACCTTGCCATGGCAGTGGATTTAGTAAGTGCACTCAAAGACTCATTTCAGGAGTACAGAAGTGAAACATTTGTTGACAATCTGGAAAAGTATTGTAGACAGTGCCACAAAGTGCAATATAGCCATTGAAAATGCAGAGAAAAAGACGTCTCAAAACGTTAATTCCAGACTTGGTGGGTCTGTCATAACCTCTACATTGGGTCAACGCAAATGTAACGATGGTGACAAGGATTCCTTTAGGAGGACAATCTTCTACCCCATTGTGGACACCATACTTGGAGAGTTAGACAGGCACTTCTCCAAAGACAATTGTGAAATAATGAGAGGAATACAAGCTTTGGACCCCAAAAAGCAGATGTTTCCTTCAAGAGGAAGCAGTCTTTCGCCTGGGAGAAATTTATGAAAGTGACTCTGAAGATCTCAGTCATGAACTCCACCAGACAACGAGGCTATTGCAACGGAAACAGCAAAGTGGAATGCCGAATGGATGAACCCAGAATTTGTCTAATGGTCTTGTTTTTTTTTTTGTAGTTAAGGTTTGCTAGGTTTATGTTACAACTGTTTATGTACAATTTTCATAAGTTACATTATGAAGAAGCACCTTAACCCTTAAGTTATATTTGGTCTGGTGGCATTGCATTGGCCTTTAAGTCTTGTCTTCTGTTCTTATGGCCCTATGTGAAAGCATTTTGTAGCAGGAGAATGAGCAAAAGCAAGAACTAGCTACCTCTATGCACTTTGTTACTATTATTAGAATCCTCTATTGTTCATGAGAGTTTGAAGGTTTACATAACATTACTTCATAGTATATACTTTGTTTGGAGTTAAGATTTGTTTGGTTTTTGTTACAATTGTTTATGTATATTTATCATAAGTCATTTTATGAAGAACCATCTTAACCATTTATGATTCTAAGTCTTAACTGTTTGATTTAAATAAACTTCTTAATGTATGCTGAATCAAAGCCAACGTTTCAATTTATACCTTCATCAGGGCCTTGGACATGAATACTGTGTGTTGCACATGTTCATACATCACAAGGAATCTTATAGAATGACATTATTCAGTCATCAGGCCATCCTCTGTGTTACCTGTATTGTTACCTGTTTGCTTTACTAATTTAAGTGCCATCTTGTGGTTAAATAAAAACAAAGAATAAACCAAACAATTCTAATTCCAGTATCTCCAACAAATTATATCTAAGCTAAATAATAACATAAACTAAGCATGTAAAGAACAACAAATATTTTTGTTTTTTTCCTTACAAGCTTAGTTTCTTTTGCTTACAGATACACTTTTTAATAAGGTCCTATCTTTAAGCATTTTGGTTTGTTCTGTTGCCTGGATTGCTGTGTTTTTATGTAACCACAAGATGGCGCCTCAATTAGTAAAGCAAACACAGGTAACAATACAGGTGACACAGTAGTGTTAATTTTGTCACCTATTTTTAATTTAGTCTTGTGCCAAAAAATGTTGTTAGTCAAGTTGTACTTGACTCAAAGTATCGTCAGTTTAGTCTAGTTTTAGTCTAGTTTTAGTCAAAAGAGAACTCAAGGTATCTTAGTCAAGTTTTAGTCGACTAAAAAACTCGAGCCATTTTTGTCAAGTTTTAGTCAAAACATTTTAGTCTTTTTTTTAATAAAAATAAATAAATTATATAAAGTTATATAAATATTGAGCCTCTTCCTTATTTCACCAGTAAACGACAAAAACAACCACTGCATGGGAAAGGGATATTTTACACTAAAATAAATGCAGCACGAAACTGGCGAGGGCTTATTTCAAGTGAACGCAACATATGTGTTGTTTTTCAGACAACGGCAGCTGCAGACTGTCGTACGTCTCGTGTTGGAATCCTACACAGTGAAACAGAGACAAACCTTTACACCGTTTAGCTGTCAGCATTGTAACCATGTTTACTCCAACTGCTAGCTAACGGTAGGCTAACGTTACCTGATGCCAAGTGTAGTGTTAACTAGCTAACGGTATGCTAACGTTACCTGCTGCCAAGTGTAGTGTTAACTAACTAAGGGTATGCTAACGTTACCTGCTGCCAAGTGTAGTGTTAACTAGCGCCCCCTGCAGCGACGTTTCGGTTGACTCTAATGTCCGTTTAGGAGCATCAGAGAGAAGCGCAGGCATTTAAGTGGCACCAAAATCTGCGTTGCTATTCAGTCCGGTAGATAACGGTCGTTAGGGCACCTGTCGGTGCCGTAGCACCGGGTCTCGGTAACAGCTGAATATTATATCTCATGATGAAAAAGTAGAGACGATTGTAGACGAAAATGAAGAGAGATTTTATCTTAGTTTTTATTTTATGCAAAACATTTTAGTCTCGTCTTTTTTCGTCAACAATAATGCACGTTAATTTAGTCTTAGTCAGCGTTTTTGGACATCGGCGCAGTCTCGTCATAGTCTCGTCTTAGTCATGGAAAAAAAGGTCGTTGACGAACATATTTAGTCTCGTCAAGCAAAAAAGTGAATGTCAAGCCCTGCACACAATACCTGTTAGTAGATACGTTCACTGTTTTGGCTCTTTGTGTGGGATTTGTTGTTAATAAGAACAATATCACCAGACTAATCCTTTAAAACTCAGCTGTGTGGGTGCAAGTAGCTGTAAGGGCTTAAATGAGGGAGAAGTGATTAGAGAGAACAAATTAGTAATTTGGTATCAGTAATGTAAGGCAAGTGATTCTGTTTGCTGATGGCACAAATTAGCATGATAAATGATTACTTGAGGTTAGTCAGGACAGAATGTTCCTTGTTTGCATCACACACTGAGTACATGACCATATAATAGAAAGCCTGCCTTTTGTTAATGCTGTCCTCCAAAATAACACTCCCTGAAAAGTAAAAGGACTTATTTCCAACATGATGCCTCTTCCAGTTCACTTGACATACTTTCAACTTGATTATGCAATGCAGTATTTTATTCTGTTTGTTCTATAATAGGTCATTATCAACCGGATTTGGCCTTTCATTTTAAAAATGCAATCATTCATCCAGTTAAGAAGGCATCATTAGGCCCGTAACCCATTAAATAATTATGAAATTTGAGCGGAGCAGCTGCCTTCTTTTATGATCTGAAATGAGCTACTTGAAGACTAAGAAGTTCAGTTCAAATGTCTCAAACTTTCAGTTGACATCTCAGAAACTCATTTAAACTAGTATTCCTGCTCTCCATGGCTCTGTTATATATGCAACTGCTTTTCATAAACATCAAAAAATATATATAATACTGCTCTTATTATTGTTGCTCCGTCTTCTATCAGGCAGTATGACACATTTTGTCAGCCTCTTCCAAAATTGTTATATATAACCGCTTAAACCAAAAGCTACATGGTTGAGGTTAGGAAAAGAATGTTGACTGTTAGTAAAAAACAGCAAATGAACAGTGGTCTACCACGTAAAAGTCACATGCTCCATTGAAATCCAAGGACTGCCTTTTTTCATCTAAAAATCCTTCTCCTGACCAAGAAAAGCTCTCAATGGTCATGCACCGTCATATCTTAAAGAGCTCATAGTACCCTATTAAGTTGAATACTGTAACTCCCTCTACTCATCCCTCAGTCAAACTGCTGTACGTCATTACAACTTGGGGCTGCCAGACTATTAACCAGTACAAGTCACCGGTCTTATATCACACCTATCCTTGCATCCCTTCATTGGCTTCCGGTAAAATTCAGAAAACAGTATAAGATCCTGTTAATTTCCTTCAAACATTACATGACCTTTCCCCCCCTTGTTCCTCACTCCACTACACACCCACTCAGATCCTCGAACCTTGGTCTTTTATCCATTCCTCGCTCCAAATACAAGACCAAAGGTGATCGTGACTTTGCCATTTTACCTCCAACCTTCTCCCTCAGTCTGTTATGTCTGCTGCATCTCTGGACTGTTTTAAGCGTCTTTTAAAACCCCAACTTCCTACTTTACAGTCCCTCCAGAAAAACACGATTATGCGATCGCATAATTCAATGCATAATCAGCATTTTTTCAAATATGCCGCACTTTCGCCGTATAAATTGCCGATTTCAGCGCAAAATATGCTTGCATGATTTCATAATCCCTGCATTTTAGTTGCAAAAATGTCACATAATATATCTTAGCAGAAAGTTGAGAAATGTTGCGTTTACTTCACACAAGATCAGCCATTTTTCCCTGTTGCCATGGGAACGTTATGAAGTGACGTTATGAAGTGACGTAATTACGCGACGTGAACTTCATCGAAAAGCAGGGTGTTGGAGGTTGAATTTGACATGTACTTTGAGTGTCTTAAGTTGGTATCCAATAAGAAAGCTATCTAAATATATATATATACATATATATATATATGATATTTTCTGAAATTTCTTTGTTTAAGTGCTCCTGCTGTCTATATTATTAACGATTTTTGAAAGTCTGTATCTTTTGTATCTTTTATTTCCCTCTGTTTAAACTATTACTTTTATTTTTACTTTCATATTATATTATTTGTATATATTTTTGTATGTTATTTGTTTACATATTGCGATGACTGAATATCTGTAAACTATTTTTTGAAATAAAGGGTGTTGTTAGAAACAAGGGCGAGGCTAGCCCCTTTTTAGGGTCTTTGACAAGGTTAAATAATGTCCAAAACATACTCTGTAGTTTGTGGTTTAAAATGTATGTGTTAAGGATGAAAATGAAAACATCCCCGCTCATCAAATGGTATGATCCTCTTCTCTTCTTCTACTTCTCCTCTGTACCTGCCGGTACCTGCACCGCTCTAGTGATGTGACAACCGGCTCTTTTACGCGAGTCGGTTCAACCGGACGGTTGTTGGTTGGCGAACCGAGTCTATAGATTCGGTCAACGGTTCACGTGCCTGCGGCTGCGGCACCCGGCTACTCCCGGTCTCGGCAGCCGGGTGCCCGCCCGGTCTGCTCGTGACAGCCTGTAACATTCACTTCTCTAACATTTAATTTAACATAACTAAGATAACATGTGTATTTGTATGTGATGCACTTCCCAATCAATAATGTATGAATTTCTGAACACAATCACCTAAGATGCATCAGAAACAAGGCTTGGTTAATAAGTCAAACTTGCCGAGAACCGTTAGACAAACCGTTTGCTTATATACTCGAGCGGTTGTTAACAGTTACATTCGGTCTCGACTCCCGGTCTCGGCAGTAGCCGGGTGCCCGCCCGGTCTGCTCGTGACAGCCTGTAACATTCACTTCTCTAACATTTAACTTTACATAACTATCAAGATAACATTACGTGTATTTGTATGTGATATAGGCCTACTTTCCCCTTGGTAATGTAGCATATGAATTTCCATCAACACAATTCTAAAATGCACGAGACATAAAGGCTTCTGCTATCGGTTGATAAGTCAAACTTGCCGAGAACCTAGACACCCGTTTGATTACATAGACTCATGCAGTAGCCTACCCTCGGTTACAGTCCTTATGGTCTCCTTGTGACAGCCTAGCCTAGCTACCACGTAGCAACATTCACTTCTCTAACATTTAACTTAACATAACTACCAAAATAACATGACGTGTATTTGTATGTGATGTACTGTACTTCCCCATCGATAATGTGTAAATTGCCGTGAACACAATCCTCTAAGATGCACCAGAAACAAGGCTCGGTTAATAACTCAAACTTGCCGAGAACCAAGACACTGCTTGATTACATTAGAGTCGGTTGCACGGTTACATTAGACTCGAGCGGCCCGACCGGTTGCACGGTTACATTAGAGTCTAGCAGCCGACCGGTTGCACGGTTACATTAGAGTCTAGCGGCCGGCAGCTTGCACGGTTACATTAGACTCGAGCGGGCCGACCGGTTGCACGGTGGCCGACCGGTTGCACGGTTACATTAGACTCGAGCGGCCCGACCGGTTGCACGGTTACATAGCTCATTTCCTGATTGATTCTACCACCACAACTCCAGTCCAGTGGAGGCGCTAATGAGCTAGATGACCAACCATATATATATATAATGCCACCGGCCTTATTTTTCAGTTGTGGCTGACTATCAAACTAGACAATAAAAGAAAGTTTAATGTTTTTCTTTTGCTGTATTTATTCATTCCTCACACACAGAGGATTTAACCTGAACCAGGCTTAACTCCTGAACTCATAGCATTACTCTCTCTCTCTCTCTCTCTCTATGTGTGTGTGTGTGTGTGTGTGTGTGTGGCCTGCCAGTGAGCAATGGACATACAACAGTTCTTTAAAAGAAAAAAGACAGATTCAGGAGAGAGACTAGGGACAGTCCATAATGACCTCTGTCTTGTTTTTTGTTTTTTTTGTTCTTCTGAAAAGTGTCAAGCTAAAGTAACAGATAATGCAAACCAGCTATCTGTTGTATCTAGGCAATGGTCCCCTGCTTTTATTTTTTTTTATTTATTTCAAACCCACAATGGAGAATACAGCTTCTCTTGTGAAAGGAATTTGTGATTTAAAAAAAGTTTCTAAGCCCAATAATAATAATAAAGACATTTAAAATGACACTCCTCTGTGTGCCTTTTGATCATATCCTTAGAATCTGTAAATGGTCTCCATAACATTTTTGTGACATGACAAACTGACCTCAACTCTCCTGCTTAAAAATATATTTGTGTATGATTGTCAGTGCCAAGGGAAAGAGAGGGAGATGGAGAAGGGGGAGAGGGAGAGCATGCAGGAAGAACCAGGTGAGGAAACAACAACAATAAATTGACATATAGAGAATAGTGGCAAGCAAAACAGTAACTACTCATACTCCTATACTAACTTATTGGCATTAAGTAGCCTATATTACATTTACTTTTTGTAATATTATTTTTCACCACATTTCTTCATAATAAAGTGCGGCGACCAGGAAAACCAGCTGAGTGAAGAAGGTTTTGTGTTTGTTACAGGGGGCTGTCTGTGTGAACTCTCACAATTAAGCTGGTGCTCTGAAAAGGTCTAAAAAAAAAGAAAAAAAATCTGGATGTTGGAGTTAGTTAAACCAATGTTAAAATGATAAAGTTATTTTTCAATAGACATATTTTTGTTTTTTGTGTGAAAAGAGGGTGGGTGGTGGCAGTGGGGCTCATTGGGTGCTCAGCACCCCTAAAGCTCTGACCCTAGAATCGCCCCTGGTTGGAAATAAGTCCAGTCAGTTTTCAGGCAGTGTTATTTAGGGTTATCACATTAACAAAATGAAGCAGGCTGTGGACTAATGCAGGCTTTGTGCCATATGGTCATACACACTTTTACAGCTTCCTGCACCCACGCATCTGAGTTTTAAAGGAGTAGTCAGGTGATATTATGTGTGTGTGTGTGTGTGTGTGTGTGTGTGTGTGTGTGTGTGTGGGCTGCCTCAAAATGTTGCCCAGTGTTGCTCACGGGGGAATGTTGGGTCTCTGTTAATTGTTATGTTGAGTAGTATGGTCTAGACCTGATCTAAAATTGACTTGACTTCATCAACCCTTCCATCTACTCAAAAATGATTTTGCAGCATGTAGCAATAGCCAGATCTCCATCCCAATATAGCACAAATTTTAACTGAATTTCCATAAAATCAACAAAAGTAAACGAGTGAAATAAACCAATGAATGCGCGTTTCCATCCACATCTGCTAAATTATATGCAATAACAGCCTTATTAATAAATACCAACACATGGAACGATAATTAATATGTCTCAAGAGGATAGATAATTATGCAGCGTAAACACATGAGTGCGGAGCAGAAATACTCCTTCATGCGGATACCGTGCACACGCCTGGTTTTTATGTTCATGGGGTTCGAGACTAATCAAACGCCACTGACATAGTGGTGGTGTAACAATACAACATATTTACATGATATGGTAAAAAATAAATACAGAACAGTATAAATATGTGTGAGTGTGATATAGTATAAAGTGAGATGTATAGTACAGCTGTATAGAATATTATACATTAATAGTTTAGGAATACAATAAGGTGTAGTATGAGTATATTATAATATTATAGTAGTAATATAATATAAAACAATAGTATGGGGCATTTTTGTAGCTCATCTGATTGAGTGTGCGTCATATGTAAATAATCCAATAAATAAAAAATAAATAAATAAATAGTATATAGTAGTATAATACAGTAAATAATAAAATAATAGTTGATAAAATAGTATAATAGTAAAAGTGACATAATAATATAGTAGTATAACATACTATTAATACTACTAATAATAAGGATGATAATCATAGCATTATACACATTTGATTTGGCTACAAATTACTTAACTGGAGTTACTGTTTTAGGAGGCAAGAGACAATCAGAATCAATACCGCATTGATGTTATCTTTTGTGCTACCAGACCTTCCTCCGCAGTGCTGCGGAGGAAGGTCTGGTTAGTCCACACAGCATGCTCTGGTTTATTGGCATTTCTTTAAACCAATCACAATCGTCTTTGGCAGTGCTTAGCGCCGGATGGAGCCACGGTGCCTCTGCTAAATAGCCTCAGGAAAAGAACTTGTTTTGGTGGAACATGTGTACGTTCAAAAGTAGTTTTAGTCGTGCAACAGAAAACTCAGATTGGACAGATAGTCTAGCTAGCTGTCTGGATTTACCCTGCAGAGATCTGAGGATCAGTTAACCATAGTCCTCATGAATCCACCGGAGGTTAGAACGCCAACACAAAGGAAAAGGAAGGAGAGGGATTTCCAGCCGTAAATTAGGGACAGTCGGTGGAATTTCCGGCGCAACCTAAACAATCCCAGAAATGAAACATCGTTGATATAGACTAGGAGTAGAGCATTGATTACAGCTAAAGAGAAAGAACAACTCAATCAATCAGTGGAACTGCCAACTCTACCAGGAAATAGAGACTGGTTGTGTGACTTTGTGAGACTTTTCTGGCAAGACCCACTGCCGTTCCTAGCAGCGGATGCATGTGTTACCACATGGGTTGAAGAGTGAGTGTAGCCCTTTGCTGGCTATGTTGGACTATAGGCAATAGTGGGTAATGCCCCTGCAGGAATGGGACTGTTGTCATCAGCAGCTATCTGTAAATCAGCTGAACAGATTGGAAAGCAATTTGTAAGGATAAGTGGTTTCTGTTTTCCTCCCTTCTTTAGCCACTAATCACCACCTCTGTCCAGGCAGCCTGGAGGTTTGGGGGCGAAAACAGGGGGAAGGCTGGTTAGACCGGAGTTTTTCCAGCTCTATCACACTTCTCTCTTGCTTTGGTTAGAGACATGCCAAAGGAAGTTCATGCAATCCAAAGAAAGCCTCAGACATACAAAGAAACAGGGATAAACAGTAAGAAGAAACTGTGTTTAAAGGCATCAGGAGAGAGAAAGAAACAAGAAAAGTATCAAGTATTGTAATGCAGCACCAAATAAAAGCCATGTGAAAGGGAAATGGAAAGAGAGTGAATTTTCAATAAAATCAACAGTCAAATTGAGGTTAAAACTTGGAGACTTTAGCAGGCTTTGCATCTGAGACCAGAGCAGTACTGAGAGAGGGAATAAATCTGACCTTTGCTAAGGTCCATGTAAATACATTTGGAAAAGAGCAAGGTGTCTCAGGAAGTTGTCCCTGTGACTACTGCCGACTTCTGCCAAAGCAGAAAAATCTGGCCCTCTGCAAGCATGAAACAATCTCCAACCTTGTTGGATAATGAAGATTGTAGAGTAAGATATTTCCTTGGACGGTAAGAGTTGATTCTCTCTAGTAGATGAAGTGGAAAAGAATGTTTCCAGAGGCCTTTCTCTGAACGTCGACGCTTAAATCTTTTATCAGAGGATGTGCCAGAGCCTCTTCTATCTCAAAACTTCCTGCGCTTACATCTACAGTCTCTTGAAGTTTGATCCTCAAAGGCACAAATCAGTCTTCCTCTGAAAAGCACATTTCAAACGAAGGACAATTTCCTCGAGTGTGTTTTTGAGGAGGAACTTTTGAAAAAAAAAAAATACTTATTTCCCAGATGAATTAACAGATCTGGAAAAAATACCAGCACAAGAAAAAAAAAATCTTTTTGGGATTGGCTCAGAGGGTCATTGGAGAAGACCCGTTAACCCTTTTTCTCATCATCATTTAATAGGTGAAAATGGGGGGGGGGAGCAGAGGTGGGTAGTAACGAGTTACATTTACTCCGTGACATTTACTTGAGTAAGTTTTTGAAAAAAATTATACTTCTAGGAGTAGTTTTAAATCTTTAAATTAGGCTACAATGAGCTCGTTTCTTTTCTTTTTACCTCTTTGGTATTCTACGCGTCATTGTTTTTATCCCCCTCATTAATGTTTTATTTTGACAGAGAGAGAGACTTCCACTAAAGGCTCTACCACGTGACTGTGTTTCACAAATCAAACGTAGTTGTGCAGTCTCGTCACGTCACCATACTCAAACTCAGCGGCGGGACGGGTAGCTACCAAGCCCCCAGGAGGAGCGCTATGTCTATATGCCAACATGGGCTTAGCGGATAACAGTGGTACTGCACCCCATGGCCCAAAAAGACTTTTCACATAGACATTACATGGCGAAAGAAACGTCTATATTTCAGCGGATCATTTGTTTCGGGGTATATAACTTACCAGCTTGAACAATGAAAAGGTCCTTGTTTAAAACGTTACGTTTTTAACATTTTTAACATTCACTAGAAGCGAATACAGAATTATTAAATTTGAAATGATGAACGCGCATAATGGACGCGAGCAGACCCACGGGACTGCGCACGCCCGCTCACATGACTGTTCTGACGAGCCCACGTAGCTAGCTGTAATAATGGATATAGCTAGTGGTTGTAATTCATCATGTGTTCTATTAATACGTCCATGATATTATCTTATAAAGTTATGATATATCCGAGTCATGTATGTATGTTGTAAAAGCCTGTTATGTGGATGTAACGTCATTAGCGTTTCCCAAATTGGCGGGGCTAGCAGCTAGCTAGTTGCTAACATCAGGTTTAGCTAGCATGGCTGTATTAAGATCATGCCTACATAACGTTACTACAGTCATAGTGATTACATGGCCCTGATCCATCCGAGGGCTGTATGCTGTGAAGCTTGTAACGTGGATGAGAGATGAAGCCATGGATGAGCTCTGTTCACGAAACTGCAGGCTAACTGCTAGCGCTAGCTAGTAGCACGGCATAAGTATTAAATGTCCTTGGTTGTCTAAATACATATATCGTTTATTTAGCTAAGCATGTAAACGACCGGGAACAACGAACACACAGTGTTTAACGTTAGTGAATATTTTATACAATCAAAACGGCGAGTTCCTGAGTTCGCCACTTGTAAGAGAGACGAGAGAGACGCTCATGAACGAGCATGTTGCTACCGGTTGCTAAGACCACACAAACAAATTGTTGCTAGTGCGCGTGTCCATCGTGACGTCATGGGCCAAGAATGCGGAAGAGCCGAGCTCCATGTTGTCTTAATGCGCTTTTGAGCACTCTCATTGGAACGTACGGGGCTTCCCGCCGATCACTGTATCCAGTTCTTTTAATACATCCATGGTAGCTACAGTCGCAGCAAAACAAAAATGACAATGTCAGAATCAACCGTCGGCAATGCAGACCCAGACGAGGAGGAACATCCCAGAGGCCAGATCAACATGTCCTGGATCTCTTTCAGTTCCCCGGCTTCACCTAACCTAACCACCGCGGTCCCGCAAGCTGTGTCACGACGCTGGTTAACTAGTTCAACCAACCCAGGGTTTCCCAATCCAGCGGCGCGTGTTCACATAAAAGAGGTGATGTTTGCACAACATGACCAATAGCCACATATTTTACATAAGAAGAGCAAACTATAATTCTACATAAATATGAAGAACACGCAAAACGCAATTCAGTCGCTGCTTCCTAAAACAGGAGGACAGCTGGCAAAATAGCCGACGCTGTAGATGCGCACAACTCTTATTAATATCACTTCCCCATCCATCAGGACCAAGATCTGACCATAATTACACTTGTACTTTCCATAAACTGTCGTTGCTTTAGCCTATTATTTCAGTTGCAACCCTGGCAGTGGAAGCGATCGTGAGAGCAAATAAAAAATATAAAAAACATAATTCAAATCGCTGTGCGCATTACACACAGCAAATATACCCATCAGGGAATGTTAACGGGGCTGTCGGTCACTAAATGTTTTTTGTATGAGCACACCCCTCTCTTTTTCTCTTTTTCTCTCTCTCTCTCTCTCTCTCCGCGCACCGATCTTCTAAGAATGGTGAAGCCGTTATCAGTGGAGTATTGATTGGTCAGTAGGCGGGGCTTTAACACTGAGTATTGATTGGTCGGTAGGCGGTGCTTTAACACTGAGTATTGATTGGTCAGTAGGCGGTGCTTTTACACCAGTTGATCTCTGATCTCCAACTTAAGCTGCTCCCAAACAGGTTAGACGTCCAGCATAAGTTACCACGGGGATTGAACCCGATAACAAGTGATCCACCTTTGTGAATGAAAGCATGTTTACCTTAGTAAAAGTACCAAACAGCAGCTACATTACCTTGTTCTAGTTCTGCCTGCAGAGCCTGGTAAAAAAAAGTGTAAAGGTTTGGAAATTTGTGTTGTCATCTTTCCCTTTTAGCTTTTAGTTCTTGTGCTTATTTATTTTTTATGTATTAATATTTTATTGATTTTATTTTTTAAGTACTTGAATTTACCAGGATTATTTTAATTTAAGCTATTTTGTAATTAATTAATTAATTTAACTTTATTTAATTGATTGGATGAACTATAATTTGCCTAAATACCACCCGCGGCGCTACCATTGGTCATTTTAGGTCCGGGCCCGCCCATTTTGACCCATCTAGCAGTTCATCCAATAAGCAGCCTGAGGAAAGCTTTGAGTGAAAGCTTCTCAGCCAATCAGCGGCTTCTACCCGCCTGCCCACAGGCTGCGTCGTCACCAGCAAGTGATCCAATGAAATGAATGACGTTTGTGCGCAAGCTTTTCAAGCAAGCTCAATGAGACAGACACAGAGTGTAGCTATTAGCTAGCTAATATGAAACGCAAAGCGAAGCAAAGCAGCTTGTTTTCATCTAAATTCAGCAAGAAACTCTCCAAGGAGCAGGAGGAGGACATTTTAAGTAACGCGTTTACAAGTGACGAGTTACCATCCTGCTCGGCCGCCCTCTCCCCATCAAGTCCTCCCGTAGCCACCCCCCCATCACACCAGCAAGGCAAGTAGTGTCTTAACGTTATTAGTGTCTGGCTGTCTGAATGAAGGGGGAACCTGAATACATTTGGCTTATTTTAATTGGCCAGTCCAGTTTTCTGGAGGCCCACCTACAATCAAAATCCTGGCGCCGCTAGTGCCTGCCACGCACAAGCTGAGTGAGTGCGGATTTCAAGTTGCGGCTTTTGTCGCTGTTTGTGACTTTGCCTGAGATTGAGTGACAAGTGTACTCGGTGTACTCGCCCTGTTGTTTATCTGGTTGCCATGACTTGGCGGGTGATGACGTCCTGTCACTGTTCCAGTTGAGGGGAGAGAGAGAGGAGGAGAGTTCAGTAGAGCACACGGCTCTGTAGAGTCGTGGAATTATGACTTTATATACTACATGCACATAGGAACAGGAAACCCTGTTGTGTGTCTGCCCTATTTCTGATACTGTGGCGGCAGAAATCAACAGAGAAAACACTGGGTAGCTTTGGCGCCTATTATTATTATTATTATTATAGCTACATGTTGAATCGGCTGCAGGGCTACTCTGACAGTTTTATATTTTTATAAAGATACCCATTTTAGGTCTACCAATAATACTTTTATAACAGTACCCATAATAATTTGGAATATTTTTAGTTTTTTCTTTCCTTTTATTTTTACTGCACAACCTCCCGGCCCCCATTGTGAAAACCTTTGGCCTAGGCTATTTCATTAAATTGTATCCAGACAATTGATAGTATTAATTGTTGCGCACACACACACACACACACACACACACACACACACACACACACAAAGACATACTGAATTAAATTAAATAAAAATTATTTGTACGAATTTATGTAGGGCTGCTCCCTCTTAGTGGATTAGTCGACTAATCGGTGGTTTTGGTCTTAGTCAACTTAGATCTCTTTAGTCAATTAGTCATGTTTGATGCTTTTTTCATGCTTAATGACTTATTTCCAAGAAAAGTACGAGCACATCTCTAGTAAACACAAGAATTAAGGGTTGATTACTTTCATTGAAATGTTGTGTTTAAATATGCAAAGGAGGCGTTATCTTATTCAATATATGCATCCTTTTGCATGACTCTTTGTAGAGAAACTCAGATTTACAGATCTGTCGATTAAATCAACTAATCGATTAGTCGATACAATTGAATGAGTTAGTCGACTAAGAATTTCTTCAATCGAACACAGGCCTACATTCATTTATTAGATCAGACTCCGTCCCCACCCAAACCCCTGCCGCCAAAATCTCACTCTGAACTCTGTTCAAAACTTGAGAGCCCTGCCACTGTAGATTACTGAGTTAGTGTTACGGGAGGTCATATAGTTGAAATGAATGTTTTGCAAAGACAGAAAATCATTCATTTACAATAAAAGAGTAAGTTACAGATGCATCGTTGCATTTCAAGTGTTCATATGGTAACTTAGCCTACTTTGGATGTATCGTGAGGTAAACCTGGTATCACTGTCACTGGGTCACAAGCCAAAGCATTAAGAGATTGTTGTGGCAACCAACGTAATAATAACTTATACTCATATAGCGCATTTCATGAAACCCATTTACGCTTTACACAAGTAACATTACAGGGGGACAAGGGACCAGAAAATAGTAGGCCTTCCATTTAGGCACTTATCGTTATTTGCAGATGATATTTTACTGTACATATCTGACCTTGAGGACTCCAAAAATCCTTGAGATCTTTAGCGAATTTGGCTCAATCTCCGGCTATAAAATCAATTGGAATAAATCTAATCTGCTCCTGTTGAACAACAAACAGGTGACATCAACCATTAGTGATACAAAACCAACCCAAAGCAAAATTACATATTTGGGCATCACCATTCACGCATCGCTACAGCGAGTTGTCCACGACAACTATGAAACTATATTAAGTAGTGTTCAAAGAGAGCTGACTAATTGGTTTGCGCTGCCGGCATTGCTACGGTCCTGGATTGCTGTTGTTAAAATGAACATAGTTCCTCGTGTGAATTTCTTAACTACAGTGATCCCCTTACCCCCACCAATACATTTCTAATTTAGGCACTAAATGGAAGGGGGAGGTGTAATTTAATGTTGGCTATTGACTACAACCGCATGGCGCATTGTAAAGTTAATTTATATATGAAGCTTTTAGTTGTTCTTGGTTTAATTTCCTTCTTTCCTGTGATGGTCCTGCCCCAGTATCAGCCATAACTACAGCAGATAACTTCTAAAATAACATTGAAATACAATTACGCCTACATAAAGAAATCTGCTACCCTTTTTGGGTTAGGGATGTGCCATGTTGTTGATGTTTAACCCGACATTCATATATAGTATTTGTTGGCCATTTGGGATCGGCAGAACAAGCTTTAGGAAGTTGTTTTGTGTTGGCAAACAGCTGCCTATTTATACATTCTGCAGATATGGAGCAACACTATCATTATTCCCAGGTTGAGTTTGTGAGTAACTGATGAATTTAAGTTCAATATTCATTTTAGTGTAAGCTCTGTTTTGGTGCCCGCCAATTATAGGGAAAATGTGGCTTGAACCCTATTTGCACGGGACCAGTATAACCTGGCGACCTCTAATCATTTGTAATAATTACGGAGGATGTCTGTGATCTTAATTCTGTGTGAATCGGCCATGTCTGTAATTTGTCAAGTAAAAATTCCCCCACAAATTACCTACAATATCACCGAATGCCGAGTTCCTGTGATATTAGTTCCGTGAGAATGGACATGTCTGTGATTTTTTTTCAAGGTTTATGTTTACTGTGTGCCTTTTTATCCCTCTCATGAAGACGGATATGGGACGCAAAAACATTTGATATAAAAACATTGATTGGTGCAGCTTTAAATAAAAAAACAAACCAACACTGCACTAATTTCGGTCATACACAAAAAGGGCAAAGATCCTACGGAGTGCTCAAACAACAGGACCATCAGCCTCATTGGGACTGATAAACTTTATTCCAAAGTCTTCCAAAGGCACTACGCCTAGAACGCTTCATTGAGAAGCTAGTTTGCCCCGACCAATCAGGGTTTATATCAAAGCGTCAAGCTGTAGACAATATAGATTACTCCATGTAATAGAAGAAGCCAAAAACCTTCCAACAACGGCAGCAGTTTTATCATTGGATGGGAAAAAGGCTTTTGACCGCGTAGAATGGAACTACTTGGGGCAAGTAATGGAGAGCCTTGGTTTGGGAGTCAAATTCATTGACATGGTACGTACTGTATATGCGAATCCCACAGCCATAGTCTCAACCAATGGCCTGCATTCACAGCCATTCCCCGTCATGCGGGGCTCACGACAGGGATGCATGCTCTCTCCCATGCTATTTGCAATCTCTCTTGAACAGTTAGCCCAGGCCATAAGGCAAAATAAAATATGTAATGTCCAGATTAAATCCAATAACAACTCAATATCGTTATTTGCAGATGATATTTTACTGTACATATCTGACCTTGAGGACTCCAAAAATCCTTGAGATCTTTAGCGAATTTGGCTCAATATCCGGCTATAAAATCAATTGGAATAAATCTAATCTGCTCCTGTTGAACAACAAACAGGTGACATCAACCATTAGTGATACAAAACCAACCCAAAGCAAAATTACATATTTGGGCATCACCATTCACGCATCGCTACAGCGAGTTGTCCACGACAACTATGAAACTATATTAAGTAGTGTTCAAAGAGATCTGACTAATTGGTTTGCGCTGCCGGCATTGCTACGGTCCTGGATTGCTGTTGTTAAAATGAACATAGTTCCTCGTGTGAATTTCTTAACTACAGTGTTCCCCTTACCCCCACCAATACATTTCTGGAAGAAACTTGATACCGTAATCCGGCAGTATATTTGGAATGGTAAACAACCTAGGCTAAAATACTCTACTTGCAGCGTACCATGAACACAGGAGGCCTGGCCCTCCCCAAACTTAAAGTGTACCACAGAGCCTTTCAGCTGCGGGCCCTTAGAGTGTCTATGGACCCCTCATCTACAGTCCCATGGAGAGAAATAGAGCAAAACCTCACTGGAAGTCGAAGACTGCAAGAACTCGCCTTTGCAGCTGTGTGTCCAAAAAGGTGTATGCTAGGCTATGGCCCTATTATCACCAACACATTGGCCAACTTTAAACAGGTGGAGGAGCAACTATGATACACAAATAAGTGGCATTTGAGCACCCCAATTTGGCACAACATGCACTTAATGTCTGGTAACAAACCTTTTGTTTATAACTAGTGTAGTGACAGGGAGCGAGAACTGAGCCCAGAAGGGGAACGTAATTAATTGGGAGACAGTTTGGGACAGCATTTCCCACTGTTCCAAGAACCCAAATCACCATCAGATCCACTTCAACATATGTCATAGGACATTAGACTCCTCAGAAGAGATCAGAGGTGTCAAAAGTATTCACATTAATTACTCAAGTAGAAGTATAGATACTAGGGTTTGAAAAGACTTTTGTAGAAGTCGAAGTATCAACTCAAGCTTTTTACTTAAGTAAAAGTGTAAAAGTACTGGTTTCAAAACTACTTAAAGTATAAAAGTAAAAGTAATGTAAGGCAGAGATCTTCAACAGGGGGTCTTCAGAGTCATTGCAGGGGGGGCTCCAAATTATTGTACATTTTTGAGTCTTTAAAAAAAATAAAAATAAAATGCCTTAACATAATTCCAACATATTATTAGCAAATATAAATTCCCACTGATGATAGGCTTACTGGCCTATATGTTAGGTAGTCACTAAGATATCAGCCCACAGATACAGTTAATCCTAGATTTACTGTGCCACATATGTAACATTAAAATATGATTTATAAAATCATGCCAACAATTACTATTTTAATAGCTTATGAAAAAAAGGTATGTAAGAAGGCTTTAGGTTACCCTAACAGTTATTGTAGGCCCAGTTTAATATGCAACTTAATTTCATACAATATGTAGGGGGTCCCTGCTACATCTCACTTTAAGTTAAGGGGTCCTTGGCTTAAAAAACGTTCAAGACCCCCTGATGTAAGGGGGGGAAATGCCATTAAGGACAACAGCTTAACTCTAAAACGCGGGGACAAAATCATATGACTATAATAACGTTATTAATGTTATTAAAATCATACCTGCAAACTCAGAAGGGCTGAAAAAGGTGACACGTAAGCTACATCTCTTCTGTGTTTTTCAGACAACGGCAGCTACAGTCTGGTGTTAGACTCTTCTCCAGTGAAATACAGACACACTTTTACACCGTTTAGCGCTCAGCATTTTATCATGTTTACTCCAGCTGCTAGCTAACGCTAGGCTAACGTTATCTGCTGCCAACTGTAGTGTTAACTAGCGTCCCGTGCGGCGATGTTCAGTTCCCTCTAACGTCCGTTTTCGGAGCATCGCGCAGGCATTTAAAGCCCATGTTGCAAGTTAACCACCACTGTTGATTAATAGGTACATATAGCACTCAATATATGTATATCATTGTTAAAAATGTCTCAAAATAGTGTTAAAGGACAGTTTTTGTCAGGTTGTTGTCGTTTTTGGTATTAGTGTTTTTTCTTCGCAATTCGGTGATGACGTCAAGTTGGGGAGACGTGTATCAGCCTGGTACTAGAACTATGGTGACTGACTGGGATGAGGAAGAGGGTTTTTTACTGTCCGTGAATAGCACCAAGTGAAAGTTAATGTTTTATTTATATCTAGTGACAGTGATCATGTCGTTAGTTCAGATAAGTACCGGTAAACTTATCTAGATCTAGAAAATACAAGGCATCATGCTAGCTATGTGCTAACTTGCCAGTCCCACCTGTGAAATCCCCCGATGGTTGTAAACACATAACTAGATATGATTGATATCATGATTAGATATCTCACGTTTTGATGGTAGCCTACTAGCTCCAGTAACAACATATTTTGCCTGGTGTTTATTTATTACTTGGACGGGGATGCTGTTCAGCTTTTCACAAGTTTAGACAGCTAGCTAACGCTACGCCGACGCTTCGCTAACGTTAGCGCAGCAGCGTTAGCCTAGCCGGCTAGGTAAATATTACAACTGCCTTCGGAGTTTCCTATATCTGCGTCCACGTTGTCAACATAAGACTTGTGGCGTCAGTGCTCCTTTTGTACCATAACTTTATTGAATAAAACGTTAAACTTCGCTCCTACGAGATGGTTTTTGTTAGTTAGTTGCACAAAGCTAACTGGCTATAGTTAGCCTGTATTTATGCTAGCGGACATTAGCTAACGTTGCATAGCCAGCAAGCAGCTTCGGTGAGCTAACCTTGACAGCTAACACATCCATGTGTCACCATTTCAAAACATCACTGCAGATTGACTGCTTTTAACAGCAGAGGTTGATTGTGGGCAACATACTGTCGCGGTTAGTTCGCCGAAACTACTGCCGATTGCCGAAGTTGCTGGCTGGCTACGCAACGTTAGCTAATCCCGCTAGCATACATACAGGCTAACTATAGCCAGTTAGCTTTGTGTGTAATGTTACAAAAAAAAACACCTATTTCGTAGGAGCGAAGCTTAATATTTCATTCAATAAAAGTATGATACAAAAGGAGCACTAACGCCACATGTCTTGTGTTGACAACGTGGACGCAGCTCCGAAGGCAGTTGTAATACCGGTATTTAACTAGCAGTCTAAGCTAACGCTGTTGCGCTAACGTTAGCAAACGTCGGCGTATCGTTAGCTAGCTGTTTAAACTTGTGAAAAGCCGAATAGCATCCCCGTCCAAGCTGCCTTTCACTTCCCCCCCAATATTATTATACACATAATAAAGACGCATTGAATCGGTCGAGACCAAAAGCCATATTTTGCCAAATCAGCGGCAGAAACCGTGACCGGGACAGTGAACCAAGACGGGGCTTTCGCCTGTCGTCTCCCCAACGTGACGTCATGCAATGCATTGTGGGGGAAAGACAAACCGCTGTAAAATAGTGCCTATTTTTTCGTGTTATATTCTGTTTTGTGATACCTAACAACATCAAATACATGAATAACAGTTTAAATGTTTATTACCAACAAGCAATTACCACAAATTCGTTGGAAAATTTAACTTGCAACATGGACTTTAAGTGGCACAGAAATAAGGCACTGAAATCCGTGTTGCTATTCGGTCCGGTAGATAACGGTCGTTAGGCACCGGTGGCGTATTAGCACCGGGTCTGTGCAGGTGCGATGGATCGCGTACAAACCAATAGGGTGTCGGAATAGCTATGTTTATACTTCTCATCCAACCACAATCAAAGTCACTCTCTCCGGATGGAGCGATTTGGAGAGGGTTTTTTGTGTGTTTTTTTGAACAATGACTGACGAGCCGGAATGAAAACAAGCTGAACTGAAATGTGAGTAACGAGGCTATTTTTAAAATGTAAGGAGTAGAAAGTACAGATAATTGCGTGAAAAAGTAAGGAGTAGAAGTAAAAAGTATGCTGTAAAATAATTACTCCAGTAAAGCATAGATACCCAAAATTTCTACTTAAGTAAGGTAACGAAGTATTTGTACTTCGTTACTTGACACCTCTGGAAGAGATACGTCTCCAAAGGCATTCCTACTCCTTATTGCATGTTATGCCAACCTGAACAAACTGGAACTTTCCTGCACATGTCTGGGAATGTGAACAGGTGAGTTTTGGAATAAAACATCAATAATATCTGATGTGATAGGATGTCGAATTCCTACTGACCAGATTGTTTTGTTACTTAATGACGACTCTAAACTACATCTGGTCGGGAGACAAAAGAAAGTTTGGTTAGCTGACTCGACTCAACCGCGATCAAGAAAATGATAGCTCAACGCTGGCTTCCCCCCCCCCTCGCTTTGTATAAAACAGTGGTTGGCGTATTTTCTGGAAATAGTTATGCTTGAGCTCTCTACAGCAAGGATTAACAAAGCCAGATCATCTACTATAGACCTATGGAAAGGTGCAGCAGCACAAATATCAGTCCTAATTTCCCCCCTTTCTATTCCTCGAGACTGCGGAGGGTGGGGTGTGGCAGGGGGTGGTTGTTCCTGTTCAAGTGGGTTTCTCTTTTCTGTTGTTTAAAATGAAAAAATAAATTTTTATTAAAATAAATAAGTCAGAGGTTTTGTCTTTACTCTTCTAATAAATGCTGTCCATTACAAAAGTAGCTTGAGCAATCATTCCACCAGTGGACTAATTGCTGGGGGTTTGGAAGCCTTCTGTTTTAAAGCTATGCATTTCTTAGCTGCCATCAATGCAAGATCTATGGATTCTTTGCAACTCCTGACCTACTCGTCTCCCTCCGATGCACCTGTCTCACGTTATAGATGTGCAAAGTATTTTTCTGTTCTGAGTGATCATCACTGCAAGTCTCCAGTAGAAAATCAACGATTACGTGAGAGGCACAAAGAGGCTAATGAGAGTCCCAGCCCAGGCAATTAAGTCCTGAGCAATCTGCTTGAGATGCATGATGGTCTCTCCCCAGCTACTGTTTAAAGGTCACGCCATGCCCCCATGTTGTTAATGCTGGCTATTTTATCATCAGAATGATTACACAAAGACAAGAGTTAGCATACACACATGCATTCAAAACAATACAATTATAACTCATGCCCATAGACATTCTCTCACACACACACACACACACACACACACACACACAGTTGAATCATTTGGCTGGCGGCTGTATAGTATTATTTCAGAATCTCATTAGAGACAGCCTGTGTTGCAGCCGTACTGCACGTCATCTGGCTCAGCACAGGGCCAAGCTGTAGATTATTGCTGCACTGAAGAGTTCACATATCATTTATCACAGTTGCTGCAATAAAAGCCAGAATACAGAGTTGCGTCCACTGAGCCAAGTAGTCTGATTGCAGGGTAGTTCTAGCAGATTTGAAAAATTCCAGTAACAAAATAAATATAATCACTAAAAAGTTTGCAGTTTAATAACATTTAGGATTTGCCAACCCAGTATTTTTTTCAGTGGATAATGTAAAAATTACAGGTATGTTGAATCAGTCCATATGGAGAAGTTTACACAAACTCCTACCCAAACAGCAACTTCCATGCCTGAAAAGTGAAGCCAATGTTGAAGCTCCTTAAAGCTGCGTCCTATCTTATTTCCAGCAGGGGGCGACTCCACTGGCTCCAAAAAGAAGTCAGTTTCCATAGAAGTCTATGAGAAAATTAGCTTACTTTTTCACTTGAATTATTAAGTAACTACAACATTTTCATAATAAGTTCATGGTTTCAACCCTTCAATACAGCATGATGTTCATTTAGTAAATGATGGTCCCATTTACTTTAAAATAGACCATAAAGCAGGGGATGTTTTAGGACCTGTCAATCAAGACAGTGGCTTAGCAATGCTAACCATGCTAACACTGGAGACATTAAAATAGCTGTGAACCTGTTTTTGGGTGTTGTCCGTGTTTTCATCTTAAAATGTTGACCCTCTCATTGTGTGTATTAACTTCAAACCAAGCTAGCTAGGTAGCTAGATAGTGTTAGCTGGTGACTTTAGAGAAAGTCTGCAGATTTTCAACCAGATCTGTGTCCTTCCGTACATGCAGACGAATGGCAGGTTATCCGTGATAACCCGTTGTTAAATCTCCATTGGATGACTCGCTTCAGAAGGGTTGAAAATCGACGACTTACCCTCTTTAGCGTTTAGCTTAGTGCAGTGCCATTAAAACCATACACAGCACTGGATTAGTTATGTCATCCTCTCCAGCTCTGCTCATTTGTCCAAATATGGTCACTTCTGGCTCCAAAATACCAAGATGATGGGGATGATGGAAGTGGAATATGGAGTCTTACCGGTGAGTGAATGTCCCTGGTTTTGTTTTCTGGTTGCTTTCTTTGTAAGTGGTTTTGGGGATCAACACTGATGAAGTCAACCTGTGTGTCACATGGTTTTATTTACTGTTGATTTTATCACTGTATTTTCTTTGTTTAATTGACTACTGTTCCTAAGTTATATGTAAACCAACTTGCAGTTCTATAGCTTCGCCAGTCTGTTGCAGTTTGCATCCATGTCTGTCCAGACTCATATTATATCTAGTGAAGACTTTGAAGGAAATGTTTTTATATATATATATATATATATATATATATATATATATATATATATATATATATATATATATATATATATATATATATAAATAAAAAAGCTTCATACACATCTTCAACCCGGCAGCACAGATCTTAACAATCCCTACAGTTTAAGATTAGTCACCAAATCAGTATCTGACCAAATGTCTACGTTATGAGTGACATGTTTGCTTTCTGAGTGAGAGGTGTTGTGAGTGTCTTGGTCCACAGAGCTTATTTTGAGACATGAATGATGTGTTTTGGTGGTTGGAGGGAGTTTTAAAAGTGAGGTTAACGGTTTAACCAAGTTGCATGTTGGTAACGCAGACTGTATGAAGTTTTGCAAATTGACTTCAGTATTGATTGATGCGTGTTAGCAATTGAAAAAAAAATTAAAAATGATAGTACTGTAATCCTCTTGTCTCAAGCTTGGAAAGAAAGCAAATAAGCATACTTCACAAAATGTTGAACCATTCTTTTTACCCCCTGGAGTCTGATTGTATTTTTAAGACACACAGATGATTTTGGAACGCTCTGATATAGTTGTCAATATAACCAATGTAAGCAGTACAGGCAGGATAATGTTTCGAAGGCTTATTAAATTAAAACGGCTACAACAAAAAGCGTCCTGAAGCAAGCAGGTCAAAAACTGGCAAAAAGGAAAATCCAAAAACACCAAGAGTACTACTACACATGGAGAGCCGTAGGGAATGACAAACGGTCAGACAAGAGACAAAGAAAGTACAGAGACTAAATACATGAGGTAACGAGGGTAGTAACGAGGGACAGGTGACATGAGGGCTGATGACCAGGTGGAACACATCAGGGCGGGGCAAACAATCACAAAGGTGGGAAAACACACAAGGCAGGAAGTAAAACAAGACTTGACACAGGAGAAACAGACATTACATTACAACAGAGGTGGGTAGAGTAGCCAAAAATTGTACTCAAGTAAAAGTACTGTTACTTCAGAATAATATGACTCAAGTAAAAGTAAAAAGTAGTCATCCAAATAATTACTTGAGTAAGAGTAAAAAAGTACTTGGTGAAAAAACTACTCAAGTACTGAGTAACTGTTGAGTAACGTCTGATTTATTTTTTAACATAAGCATTCAATCAGACGGACAAAAATACAAAATAATCATATTTAGACAAATTATAGTTCATCCAATCAATTAAATTAATTTAAATTAATTAATTAATTATAAAATAGCTTAAATTAAAATAATCCAGGTAAATTCAAGTACTTAAAAAATAATATCAATAAAATAATAATACATAAAAAATAAATAAGCACAAGTAACACAAATTTCCAAACCTTTACACTTTTTTTTACCAGACTCTGCAGGCAGAACTAGAACAAGGTAATGGAGCTGCTGTTTGGTACTTTTACTAAGGTAAACATGCTTTCATTCACAAAGGTGGATCACTTGTTATCGAGTTCAATCGCCGTGGTAATTTATGCTGGACGTCTAACCTGGTCGGGAGCAGCTTAAGTTGGAGATCAGAGATCAACTGGTGTGAAAGCACCGCCTACTGACCGATCAATACTCGGCTGATAACGGCTTCACCGTTCTTAGAAGATCAGGTGGAGCTCGGTGCGCGGAGAGAGAGGGAGAGAGAGAGAGGGGGAGAGAAAAAGAGAGGGGTGTGCTCATACAAAAAATATTTAGAGACCGACAGCCCCGTTAACATTCCCTGATGTGTATATTTGCCGTGTGTAATGCGCACAGCGGTTTTATGTTTTTTATATTTTTTTATTTGCTCTCACGATCTCTCTCACTGCCATGGTTGCAACTGAAATAAAAGTCTAAAGCAACGACAGTTTATGGAAAGTACAAGTGTAATTATGGTCAGATCTTGTGCCTGACTGATGGGGAAGTGATATTGATACGAGTTGTGCGCATCTACAGCGTCGGCAATTTTATTTATTTTTTTTTGCCAGCTTTCCTTCCCGTTTTTAGGAAGCAGCGACTGTATTGCGTTTTGCCTGTAAAACCATGTATGTGTTCATTTTTATGTAGAATTATAGTTTGCTCTTCTTATGTAAAATATGTGGCTATTGTTGGTCATGTTGTGCAAACATCACCTCTTTTATGTGAACAGGCGCCGCTGGATTGGGAAACCTTGGGTTGATTGAACTAGTTGATAACCAGCGTCATGACACAGTTTATGCGGGACCGCGGTGGTTAGGTTAGGTGAAGCCGGGGAACTGAAATAAATCCAGGGCATGTTGATCTTGCTTCGTAGTACAGGGCGCGGTTCCTCCTCGTCTGTGGCGTTTCTGACATTGCCATTTTTGTTTTGCTGCGACTTTAAAAGCTAACCCATCCCGCTGCTAGGTTTGAGGAAGGTGACGAGACTGCACAACTACGTTTGATTGGGTGAAACCCAGTCACGTGGTAGAGGCTTTAGCGGAAGTCTCTCTCTCTGTCAAAATAAAACATTAAAATGAGGCGTACGCGGGGGGATAAAAACAATGACGCGTAGAATACCAAAGAGGTAAAAAGAAAAGTAACGAGCTCATTGTAGCCTAAAGTAGCGGAGTAAGAGTACAGTTTCTTCTTCACAAATCTACTCAAGTAAAAGTAAAAAGTATAGTGATTTAAAACTACTCCTAGAAGTATCATTTTTTCAAAAACTTATTCAAGTAAATGTAACGGAGTAAATGTAACTCGTTACTACCCACCTCTGCATTACAACATGTTTTCAAATCGCCGTTAGAAAAGCTGAAAGTAATATCAGAATCAGAATTGACTGTCATTGTAAGTACAAACAACCAAACTAAAATTGCTACTCTAGGATGCAAACACACACACACACATTAAACTAAGAACATGGATCAGAGAATATGAAGATGGTAAAAAGATAAAAAATAGAGTAAAAAGTAAAATAGTAAAATAATTTTATAAAATAATGTAGTCGCACTGCACATGAAAAGTGCAAGTGCCGGTGCAGCATAGGTGAATGAAAGTGCTTATTGATTTTTGTTATTTCATGTGCAAATTGCTTGTGGAAAAAGACTGTCCCTGAATCTGGAGGTGCGTGTTTTGGCGGACCTATAACTGCAGCTGCCGGTAAAATTCTGAATACAGTATAAGATCCTGTTGATTACCTTCAAAGCATTACACGACCTCCCCCCCGTTACATTTCTGAGCTCCTTGTTCCTCACTTCCTCATTCCTCGCTCCAACTACAAGACCAAAGGTGATCGTGCCTTTGCCATTTTAGCTACAACCTTCTCCCTTAGTCTGTCAGGTCTGCTGCATCTCTGGACTGTTTTAAGCGTCTTTTAAATAACACACCTTTATACTTTAGCCTGTGTGTAAAGGACTAAAAATCACCCCTTTTATGTTGGGGGGGAATCTGTGTCGTGTTTCCTTCTGAAGTCCAGTATCAATTCCTTTGGTTTGTGTGGTGTTAAGTGGTTATTCACTGAACACCACTCTGACAGTCTCTGTACCTCGTCCCTGTACACTGACTGATCTCCCCCGATGATGAGCCCGACGACGGTTTTGTCGTCGCCGAATTTGATGATGGTGTTAGACGAGTGAACTGTTGTGCAGTCAAAGCTGTATAAGGAATAGAGGACTGGACTCGGCACACAGCCCTGGTGTGCACCAGTGATTAGTGGGATGGAGGAGGAAAGGTGAGGGCCTGATTTCACTCTCTGTGGGCGGTTTGTGAGAAAGTTTTTGATGCATATACAGGTGGGGACCGAGAGGCCTACATCTTGTAGTTTGCTCACTAAAATGTTCTGGATGATAGTATTACATGCAGAGCTATAGTTAATGTAGTCTTGCATTGCCAGAACTTCCACCACGGCGCTGTGGAGGAAGGTCTGGCTAGTCCACACAGCACTTCGGGATTGGAGAAAAACTTGTTGTAGTTTATTGGCCTTTCTTTAAACCAATCCCAATCATCTTGGACGGTGGTAAGCCCCGGACACACTGAAGGTGCCTCTGCAAAATAGCCTCGGGAAGGAACTTGTTTTGGTAGAATGTAGCCTATACGTTCAAAAGTCGTGCAACAAAAAACTCAGATTCAACAGTCTAGCTAGCTGTCTGGATTTACCCTGCAGAGATCTGAGGAGCAGTTTAAAATGCCAACACAAAGAAAGTGGCCTAATATGGAGGGATATCCGGCGGAATTTCCGGTAGACTATAGTCAATGAAGAGCATCCTCACATAGCTTGCTCTGTGTTCCTGGTGGTTCAGAGCTGTGTAGGTTGCTATGGCGATGGCCTCTTCAGTGGATCTATCAGCTCTGTAAGCAACTAATGTGGGAGGGAGGCTGGTTTTAATGTGTTGCCGGACTATTTTCTCAAAGCACTTCATTATTACTGGAGTAAGTGCGATTGGTCTGTAGTCACTCAGGTCCACGGAGACTGGCTTTTTGGGAACTGGGATTATAGTGGCTGACTGGCATGATGGTACGATGGCTAGTTACAGTGAGGTGTTAAATATTTTTTGTAAAGACCCCAGGGAGCTGATCAGCACATGCCTGGAGTACTTTGCTCAGTACTCAGTCAGGTCCGGCTGCCTTTCTTGGATTTACTGACCTGAGCACACACCTCACATCCTGTTCCTGCGGTGTGAGAGTGTGGGTGTTGAGAGCAGGTTGGGTTAAAGAAGGCAGTGTGAATGTTGCAGGTCTGATTGCTAGTACTGTAGTGCTAGTACTGTAAAAGACAGATTACAATTTTTACATTAGGTAATACACTTACATTACCCAACATTTACAGAATCAATCATTTCCATATTATCTATACTATGTGAAATCAAGTTGTTATAAATGAAGACATCCTTTACAATAATTTGGCCAAATTTAGTTTTTTATTTTTCAGATATTCCTAATTTTAACATTGGTATACTCCTTACTATATAATCAAATGTAATAAATGAAAACCAAACATAATATTTAGCACACATTACATTAATTTTGATCAAGCCCGTCTTGAGCATTTGGCCATAGATTTTCATCCACATTACAAAGAATGTCATCATTGTTCATGCACCTTGGGAAAAAAACGTTTGGTGTGGCGAATCCATGCTTGACATTGGTCAACACTGATGTTATCACATGCCTCCTCCATGGCCTGAAGGGAGTTGACGATCATAGACCTTACACCTCCATGTTGACATAGGCAAATAAGCACCATCACCCTGTAAAAATATATTTTGGCCTGGTTAGTTCTTTTTACAGTGTAGTTCTACTGTACAGAACTGTTATATACATATGAAGAAGACAATGCATCAAATAGTAACAGTAATAGAGTATACAGTGCTGTATCTGAACATACTCAGGCCTCAGTTGTTTCACCTGGTCATTGTGTCTCTCAAAAGTCTCTCTCTTCAAAAGGTGGGCTGCTGTTGGAAGTTGATGGATGCCACATTGGCAAAGGTGTCATTGTTCTCCTCAATTGCCTGCTTTGTTTCCGACAGCCGTATATCATTTCTGGCCCTCAACCTTTCCACTACGGCCCACTCCTGCTGGTCGATCACCACACAACCACAGCCACCACTATGGGGGTTTCTGTCAGTTCTGAGCATAGAAAGAGTATACTTTTGATATATCATACTGTAAGATGAATGTTTGATGAATTACAATTATTTGCATGTACTGTAAATGTAATGGTAAAGCATGGTATATATTCTACAGGCTTATCGGCTTGACAGTTCTTTTTAGATGTGGCTCAAATAATCTGGCACACTCTGCCAAAGTAAAGCCTCAGTTCACCACATGATCAATGATGATGGCCCAGACGTCATTAGAGACAACAGTTCTGCCTCCCTTTCTCTGACGACCTACCATCAGATGGGTCCCATGCCCGCCTCTCAGACACCTCTGTTGGTGCCTATACCCACCCCTCTGTTGGTGCCCATGCCCACCTCTCTGTTGGTGGCCATGCCCGTCTCTCTTTTGGTGCCCATGCCTGCCTCTCTGACCCCTCTGTTGGTGCCCATACCCACCCCTCCACTTGGTGCCCATGCCCACCTCTCTGATGGATTCCTTTTCCACAAGCTCTCCCCTTCTTACTGTCTATCCTGCTCCATGTTGAACAAAATTGACAGTGTTTACACCCCCCCCTTTATTGGATGATCAATTGTTGTTACCATTAGGCTGAATCAATTAGCAATAACGAGTATTCATTATTTGTGGTTGCATTCTATTTAGATGTTCATACAAACACACATTTTATATTGCTGACAAATCTATTTGAAAAAGTATTGTGAGCATTGCGTTGTGAAAGACAATGACTTCATATGAAAGGAATTGTCCTTTCATGACACACTGATTAGGTGTGGTTTTTGAAGACTTGTGAGGTTTTACCACCTACAGTCATGTGAAAAAATTAGGACACCCATGCTAAAGTTGACTAAAAAGAGGAATAAAAAATCATCTTTTGGAAATTGATCTTAATGCCTTAATTAAGAAAATGAGGAAATATCCAATCTTTAAGGAGACCAATTTTCTTTGTGAATGAATTATGTATCGTAAATAAATAAATGTTCTTCCTTAAAATACAGGGGGCATAAGTCAGTTAAAGTCTATGTTAAATTCCCATAGAGGCAGGCAGAGTTTTATTTTTAAAGGCCAGTTATTTCATGGATCCAGGATACTATGCCTCCTGATAAAGCTCCCTTGGCCTTTGGAATTAAAATAGCCCCCCCCCCCACATCATCACATACCCTTCACCAAAAAAAAAGTTGTATTGTAATTTATTTCCCTGCCTGCTGCTCAGAGAAATCACAGTACACGGCTCTTCCGTCTTGGTCTTTCTCGCTTTCCTCTTAAGCTGTGAGCAGCAGGCAGTCAGCCGACACAGATCTTTATGCAAATTATTAGGGGTGACCCCGAATAGTCGAAGATTCGATGCATCGATATGCGGAGCCTGATTCGACCACCAATCTCACAGTCGGATCTTCGCGGGTGTTATTATGAAACGAAGATCATACCATTTTGGGGGTGCTCAATGTCTAATTTCACACAGAACTACTGGTTTTGTACGGTTATATTAAGTTATACAGCCTTTAATTATGATAATGCTGTAAATAAAACGTGAAAACAAAGAAAGAAAAGTTCAATAAATATTTTTTACGTGTGTGTGTGTGTGTGTGTGTGTAAATCCAACCACCGCTGTGACACATTTAAGTTTCACTTTCCCTGATCCGCGACAGACGAGGAGCATCAGACGAGGAGATTAACGTAATTTAACAATGTCTGGAAAAAGAAAATCTAAAGTGTGGATGCACTTTCAAATGGTAAAAGATGATCCAAAAAAAGTAAAATGCAAGTTGTGCCAACAGCTCATGTCCTACCACTCTTCAGCAACAAACATGGCTTTCCACTTAAAACGGGTAAGTTTATTACCAATAAAGACGTTTCACTTTTTCATATATAATGGCGGCGCTTTTAATTTACGAATAGCAATATCATATGTTGGGACTTAAAATATGTTAGTCCTTTTTCTAAATCCACCCACAGTATCAGACTGACGACAGCAGTTCATCTAGTAGTACCGGAGCTGCGCCAAAAAATAGAAAAGGAAAAGAGAAATCCCGGACAAAATTGCAGTTTATTTCGCTTTACAATGAGGCCAGTGAATGTTGTGGACGGTGAAGGTTTTAAAGAATTATTGCGCACACTTGAGCCAGGATACACATTTCCCAAAATAGAGACGGTTATGCATGCGGCGGATGCGAAATACGCGTCCATATGCGCCTGCAGTTTACATGTTACCCTCCTGCTGACTAGTGTCGTGCCCCTCCCAACCCATTCACACACACACACACACACAGATGATTCGACTATCAGTCGACTATAGAAAGATTCGTCAATTCTGATTCGAATGTGTAAATCCTTAGTCGGGGACACCCCTACAAATTATATATGATGACATCACCAATATGCAAATGTGTATGTATATGCTGTAATCTGGCAACTTTTAGAGCTAGAGCTAGCTACTCATTGCAGCCTACATACCCACATACAGACTGATTAGAGACATTGCGGCATCCCCTCTCCTGCTCCCTGCCCTCCCCATACAGCACAACAGAGTCACATTTAAATTAGATCCAATTGCTTTTTGGGGATGAATTGATCTCATCTGGAACCTTGCAATAGACACTGAAATTGGACTGAATACAAGGAGCTCTCACCTTTCTCACCACATGAGAGATTCAGCCAGAACAACCTCCACGTCCTACCCAGCCAAGACAATTAGATTTTTTCTTTATTGATTAGTCACTCTGTGTATTAAGAGAAACTCTATATCGAACAGCTGAAATTAACAGCATTCAAGCTTGTGGCTTGGCAATCTAAGAGCATTTTACTACCGGGCAATAAACCAGAGCACGTCTTTCTCCCATCCCAGAATGCTGTGTGGACTAGCCAGACCCTCCTCCGCTCCCCAGCGTGTTGATGGTCTGGCAAAGCGAGACTACCCCTGTCCTGATTTACCTGTCATATCAATAAAGGTAATTAATGGCCAAAAAATAATATAAAAAAAGGACTGCTGTTTTGGTTCACACTAAGACAGGCACTCTCTCCTTTTCTCTTCTTAGCTACCTCCGTCAACGTCCTATACTGTGTCTTTGCCTCTGCCATGATGTCTGTAAAGGCTGCTGAACATGGTTCTTTAGTGATTTAACACTAAAGATTTGAAATTGAATTGAAATTAATAATAATTGTGCTTCGACCGATTCCTTTAACCTTATATATGCTTCCTTTAGGCAATATTATTAGGAATCCCTCCATAAACTTTAATTGTTATGCGGATGATACCCAATTATATCTATTGATCAAGTCAGAAGAAACCAATCAGCCAAACCAATTACTTAAACTCCAAGCATGCATTAAGGACATTAAAACCTGGATGACCTACAATTTCCTGATGTTAAACTCAGACAAAACAAAATAAAGTTATTGAACTTGGCCCCAAACACCTCCGAAGCTCATTGTGAGGCCCACTGTGAGGAATCTCAGCGCTTTCTTTGACACTCACACGAAAACAAACTTCAAACGAAATTCCCAAATTCAAAATATAAGCGCATGCCAAAATCATCAGTGTGTGAAATCAGATTGCTTAACATTTTAACATTTTGATGGGATTTACATGGGATTTGTTGAAAATAATAAAAGTATAGAACATTCTTATCTACCTGTGTTCTGCAGTGCTTCTGACACTTATTCTAACCTCAAGTTATAATCACAACACAGCAGCGGTGGAAGAAGTATTCAGATCCTACTAAGTAAAAGTGCCAATACCACACTGTAAAAAAATCGGTTACAAGTAAAAGTCCTGCATTGAAAATGTTACTTAAGTAAAGTCAGGAAAATATAATTAAAGTATTAAAAGTAAAGAACTCTCCTCCCATTGTAGAAAGTGTAAAGGATCCAACCAGTTGTGTGTTTAATGTTGTAGCCGTTATATTGTTGGCTAGTTTACTTTAGAATCAAACATCAGATTGTATAAACTACATGTGTTCTGTGTGCAGAAATTAATGTGTAAAGTAACTAAATAAAGCTGTAACAGATGAATGTAGTGGAGTAACTAAAGTAACTAGTAACTAAAGCTGTAACAGATGAATGTAGTGGAGTAAAAAGTCCAATATTTCTCTCTGAAATGTAGCGGAGTAGAAGTAGAAAGTGGCATGAAAAGAAAAGACTCAAGTAAAGTACAAGTACCTCAACGTTTGAACTTAAGTACAGTACTGGAGTAAATGTACTTAGTTACATTCCACCACTGCAACACAGCAACATAGAGAGAGGAATGCTTGTCATGTCTGTCCTCAACACCAACCTTGCACACCTCTGACTCCTGCTCACAGACACACATGCATACACGGTTCGATGAAAACAAACTCGGTATACAGCGACATTGGCATTCCTCTCATTCATTTCCCTTGAAGGCCCCCTTGGCAATGTCTGCCCTGGCCGTGCCCCGGACGACACAACTCTCACCAGTCCCTCGGTATCAAATATCACAGCCGGAGGACCGGCAACTAGTGAGGACACAGCACTGTCTGCCTCAGGACCAAAAATAGAAAAAAAATACAGAACCTTCACTTGTACTGCTTGTGATCCAGCAGGAAGTTGCTGACATGCTCCCCTATGTGTACAACATTATCTTTGACTCCAAATCCAAAAAGACCCACTGTGAACAGCCAGGTTAAAGGAGCATGCTTCTCTAGAGGGAAGTTCATTCAGATTCACAATCAGAAAATGATTTATTGCCAAGTGAGTAACACTTACTAGGAATTTGCTGTGGTGGTTGGTGCATACATACACATAAACAAACATATTAAACATTATTATGAGATAAACTATAAATGCAGAAACAAATATATGCAAAATAGCTGTTGAAAATAACAAAAAAGAGACAAAATGATTTAGTGCAGAATGTGCAAAAATATATAATACTATTTGTACATTACACTGTGTGCAATGGACAGGAGTATGTAGGTTAAAGCAGAGTGTAGTGGCTTTGTGTGTGTGTGTGGGGAGGGGGGAGTCTTATATCCCTGTTGCCAACTCTTACGCTCATGGGGTGACACAGGCTTTCACCTTAAGTCTCACGCTCTCCCCCTGCCACGCCCCAAACCCTGCAACAGAGACAGGCGAACATCTGATGGTCACAGTCTGTCTGCTACAGTAATGGATAAACATGGCCAACATTGGTTACGTCCCGTTATCCCAGATTCTACTTACTTTATTCTACTAAGTCACGGTAATTTGGACTATAAGCTCTTTAATTGCAATGTAATCGTGCGATGCTTATCTCTGTGTTGATTGAACAGCTGTTCTGGCAGAAAGCAGGCAAACTCCTCTACCGTGTGCCTGGATCCTGTCTCCTTCCTTCTCCCTCTGCCAGAAACGCTGTTTTATTTCCTCGTGGAGTCTGACTGTGTGCATTCACTGTCACATCTGTTCACATCGTCCTCGGCCTTCCACATGGCACCCTCAAACAATTAATACAAATCGTGGGTTATTAGTCCCCCCCCCCCCAATCATTCCATCGCTACATCCGTTCAGATCACAACAATCTCAGATCCACTCTATCTTGGTTTAAATAACTGGAGAATTTGGGGGGGGGGCTGTCATGTCCAGGTGCTACTGAAACTTTCCCAAACTGCAGTCAGCAAACGGATGACTACAAGCGACTTCATGCCTCACACACCAATCATCTTTCATTATTAAATTGTTCAAACGTATCTGGTTGGTGGTTTGAATGGCTAAATGTGGGAGTGGAAAATCCAACCCGTTCTCCCAACTCGTAAACTACTGCCGCTTGGTCAACGGCTGTCAGAGTTGGATACTGACTCAAAAATCACCCTTTAGCATCTGTAGCGCTGGAAGATGAAGAGAGACAATGGTAGTGAGTAGTGTGAAAGCCCAAAAATCCTCGTAAGGAGGCCGGTTGTGGGGGTGGATGGGTCAAACAACACAGGACTTTCACCCCAACCACCATCTTTTCCTAAACCAAACTGTCCCATTGTTGTGTCTAAGTATGATGCTGTAGGACTTTTTGAGTCAATAACACACGCCAAAGGCACCTGACCCAGCGTTGCTTTGGGAGTGAGAATGTGTTGGAAAATCAGGCTTGTGCTTGTGCACTCAGTTTCACAATGAATTAGCTTTTATGAAACACACCTATGCTTATGCAATGTTTTATGAATCTGACAAAAAGAATTTGTACACATATTTTGGTGTCAGTCGTGAATCCACACAGAATCTGGCCCCATGTAATGGACCAGGGGTCCGTTCCAGGTAGGAGGTTTAACAAACTCTGACTCTAACCCTGATGTCTGAGTTGATTTACCCTGAGATGGGAAACTCTGAGTTTTCTGTTCCAGAACAGCTGATTTGAGTTGGTTCAATCAACTCGGAGTAGGTTCACTCAGGGTTACGCGCATGCACAAAAGGCAGTATGAATGGAGCCATGATTCTACGATTCACCATGGTAACAACCACAAACAAAGGGGTCGGCGGAAATACTCATGCGCCCAAACAGCGAGTTTGAACCATAGATATTAACAGTCTATGGTTTGAACATGTATTTCGTTAAAAAAAGCAAGACAGCGGCTGCTGCTGCAAAAGAGAGAGAATTGGTGTGGGAGAAAATTGCTGCTTGAGTCAATGCGTACGCATTAACAGTGTATTAATTTCATATTTAACCACAGTTAACTTATAATATTACTGGTGAAAACTGGAATTGTATTCCACCTATAATTTCATTTCAAAAGTAAACTATACTAATCCCATTCTGAATCTGGAGCATCATGATCATTAACAGAACTATAATGTATAATGATGTATTTCTTTTTAATGGCTCTAGGATACTGTCCAGGGAACACTACAAAAACGTTTAAAAAACTTTTCAGAGCAAGTCACACTTTTCTGATGGCTCTGCATACAGTGGCTTTACTATTACAGTATGATCCGCTACACTGTTGTAAAGAAAACTGCTGTTTGCAAAAAACGTAATGTGATACAAAGAATCTGCTGGGATGTTAAAGCCTGTCCACGATGGTGGATGTTAGTGATATGAGGACAGATAAGATATCTACATATCTAATGTTAGTGATATGAGGACAGATAAGATATCTACATATCTAATGTTAGTGATATGAGGACAGATAAGATATCTACATATCTAATGTTAGTGATATGAGGACAGATAAGATATCTACATATCTAATGTTAGTGATATGAGGACAGATAAGATATCTACATATCTAATGTTAGTGATATGAGGACAGATAAGATATCTACATAGGCCTATCTAATGGAATGTGATAAAAAATACTTCTCAAATCGGTTATGTGGAAATGAAAATACATCTATAGTTGGGAATACCGACGTAAACTCTCTGTGAATTAATACAGCTTTTTCATCAATGGGATTGTCGACAAAAGGACATGACATGTTTGAGAAAAAAACGTTTTATAATCTGCCTAATATAAAGCAATACGTTTCATTCATGCAGATAAAACTGCATTAAAATGCGCCTGATACAGACTGAATGAATGAATGAGGAAATCAGTTTCTCCTCCCTCTCAGTGGGAGATTGAGAGAAACTCGAGGTTTCTTGAAGAAAAACCTGCTCCCGACCTATTGCACAAAAGTAGAATAAAGAAATCCAGGATAAATGAAAAAGCGCAGCTTGACTTAGTGTGATCCACTCATCGCGGCTCAATCGGTTGCATGTTTGCCGAGCCAGGATAAGTAGGTGAAGCAATGTCGAGCCAGGTGTACATAGCTGGGATAAGTTCACGTTCACGGATTTCTTAAATAGACCACGCTATCGATCACAGATTTACTGATTCAGAAAGGGAAAAGACGTGTGCAGCGTATGTTTCACCCGCTGAGCAGCAGCTTCTAATGGAAATTTACTAGGAGGTGAAACATATAATATGCAAAAAGGGAAATACGGCTGTTATCAAAACGGAAAGAAAAAGCCCGACAAACAATAGCGGACCGACTGAATAGTATGGATTTTAAAAAAATCTACTTAGTCACTCCACGTTTTAATTGCTTTAATATGCTTGTTTTATGTGTTGGTTTTATTGTAAAGTGTCTTTGAGTAGCCTGTAAAGTACTATATAAATAAAAAAATAATAATTCTTGTTCCAGGGAAATTTATAAGGACTAGGCTTAATTTCAAAGCTTATTCATAATGCGAGAATATGTTTTACAACCATATGCACAGATCTCCATAAGCTATGTCTAATTCTAAATATCTTTCTACAATTAATGTTCATACAGAACAAGCATGACTGGACGAAAACTAGAAAAAGAAGTGACTTCAATACACACTGTAAGCATATCTGTAAAACAATGTAGCCTGTTATTATTCATGTTTTTTTTACAAGTGACAGCCCCAAAATAAAATGATTAAGAAGATTTGTGTTATTCCAACACATTCTTTTTTTGGTAAAAAAGGACATTTGATCAGGTGCCATTTCGTCGTTATTGATGTTAAAAGTCCGCTTTTAGAGTCCGCTGCACGGTGTGGGAGGATCCCCCTGCCTCCCCCCGCCTCCCCGCGTTGCACGGGCGGGGACATTTCACGGGGACAGCAGCGGAGGAAAAGCCCATTTCCTCCGTATCGTCCCACTTTACCATTACCATCTCAACAACTGCAGTAGTAGGATTTAAATCAAACTCGTGACAGCAATAGTAACAAGTAATGCATGTTAATAAAATGAAGCAGAACACATTCAGAAGACAACGGAATAACTGTTAAACACGTTTATTTCGGATCAGAGCGTCAGCTGATTTAACACATCAGACTCCAGGATTAATCTTAGCCTGCCTGTTAGCCTGCTCTGGACCAGGCTAGCTGCAAAGAATAAATCGCCATGGTTACTTGGCTGGGCTTAATTCAACCTGCTTTTGTGCAACCAAAGGCCTGTACTACGAAGCAGGATTTGGCGTTAACGAGCTAACTTCAGGTTCAACCCAGGATTTTCTGTACTACGAAGGTGGATTAGTTGTTATCGGGTTCAATCGCCGTGGTAACTCATGCTGAACACCTAACCTGGTCGGGAGCAGGTTAAGTTGGAGATCAGAGATCAACCGGTGTAAAAGCACCGCCTACTGACCAATCAATAGGTCGATTGATAACGGCGTCACCGTTCTTAGAGAAGATCAGGCGGAGCTCGGTGCAGAGAGAGAGAGAGAGGGGAGAGAGAGATTAAATATATATATATATTAATGGGAGGGAATTACATATCTGCTTCTTGAGCCGTGTGTCGCCAATGCGCACATCGGTTTGAACTATGTTTTTATATTTTTTATTTGCTCTCACGGTCGCTTCGCACTGCCAGGGTTGCAACTGAAATTATAGGCTAAAGCAACGACAGTTTATGGAAAGCACAAGTGTAATTATGGTCAGATCTTGGTCCTGACTGATGAGTAAGTGATATTAATAAGCGTTGTGATTTAAACATCTACAGCGTCGGCTATTTTTATTTTTTTTTTGCCAGCTTTCCTTCCTGTTTCAGGAAGCAGCGACTGTATTGCATTTTCCCTGTAAAACCGTGTCTGTGTTCATCATATTTATGTAAAATTATAGTTTGCTCTTCTTGTTTAAAATATGCTGCTCTGGTAGATGTTTGTGATTGGTCGTGGTGCGCAAACACCGCCTCTTTTATGTGAACGCGCGCGCCGCTGGATTGGGGAACCCTGAGTTGACTGAACTAGTTGATAACCAGCGTCGTAGTACAGGTTATGCGGGACCGCGGTTGTTAGGTTAGGTGAAGCCGGATTACTGAAAGAAATCCAGGACAAGTTGATCTTGCTTCGTAGTACAGGCCTCAAGTCAAAGCTAAATTCATCCAGGATAACCTGAATATCCCGGCTTAATCCCTTATCCTGGTTTTGTGCAATACCCCTCAGGTTAGGTTCACAGACTCAGTTACCAGTTAAGTTACCTCTCTTTCTGGACTGATATTTTGGAGCAGCTTGGTGGAAGTGGAGACAAGTTGTAAGCACAACATTGACAAATGATCAACTTCTAAGATCCTCTATTTTCACCAGTTAGCTTTGATACATTATTATTATAAAAATATCAATTAAAGCCGATTTAAGGAAGTAATCATTTATTAATGTAAAATCGCTGCCTGTATTTGCTCTCCGTATTAAACACACTTATGACTCAGAGAGAAGGAACAGCAGGGAGAAACATTTTCTTCTTTTGCACTTCGCATAAATAAAGTTCTTCAGCGATCTGACCATTCATCTTAGCCAGCTCACGATCCTGTTTATTATTGAGACGAAACTAAAGAGATGGATAACAAGGTGAGGGTCATACTGTTCATCACACAGACAATGACACAAATACACACATACACAGCAGTGTATACAGGGAGAAGAACACACACAAACACACACATACACATACACACACACAGAAAGTTCAACATCCAGGCTGAAGTCTCTGTGGGTATCCCAGCTGGTAGCAATTATCTTTCCCCAAGGAGCTGCAGCGTTAATCACACATATGGATCTCTCTCTAACACACACACATACACACACACACACACACACACACACACACACACACACACACACACACTTAACTACCATATTCTACTTCAAAATGGGGCACATTAGAGCAAACAAAAGATATCAAACAGTAAGCCACAATTAGTTAACTGGTCTGTTTTTGAGGGCCTGAATACACACACATGCACACACACATACACACACGCATGCACACACGGCTGTGGGATTATAATGGAACCCTGCTGGGGAGCTGATTGTATTTGTGCGTGCGTTGGTGTGTGTATTTAATCCTCCTTGGTGATTCTCTCAAGAACACAAAGGTTCATGGTGGACATCTTAACCCTCTAAGCCATAGCGCCATCAAGGGGTGTACTGGGAAAAAAAAAATATCCTCCCTGGACTTCCATCCACTGGGACTACAAAATGTGATAAACAATTTCACGAAACAATTTAACATCCATCTTACCGCTTCTGTCTGCTCTTCACAATTGCGTTGCTGCTGCTGGCCACTTGAGGATGCTAATGTCCAAACAGTTGGTCATTTTTCTGCATTTGGAAGCTTGTGTCCCTAATGCTTGTTTAACATTTTTCTAAAAATGTTTAATTGATTGCATTTTTGTGCGGGTCGTGACACTAAAAAACAAGCCGTTTTACAGCGGCAACAGCAGCCATGGAGTTGGCTACAGCGGAGCCTATGACGTAAGCACAAGCTTAACTAACTTCGTTGTGATTGGCCTTTGAGTCCAGTCCCGAAACATGCACACAGCACGCTCTCATGCTCACCCCAAATGACAGACATACAGAGGGCTGTGTCAAGAGACAGACGGTAAAAATTATAATCAATATTTTCCAATCCAATCCCAGTATGCTAGATGGCCAGTGCAGCGCTGGTGCCCTCTAACATTTCCTTACAGCCCGTTAGAGATACACTGATGATGATGATGTAACACTGATGTAACACTGTTGTCTCTGTCACCATCACCCACCCCTTAACAACATCCTGTTCAATGTCCTGCTAGGATCCTGTACAATTAAATGTTGATGTATACTGTTTATACTCTTATTCCCTAGTACAATGCCACGCACCATGTGTGTACTACAATTATCCTGAACAATTATCATCCATCATGGACACATCTGTATAAGTGAAAGGTGTATATAGTGTTCATAGCTATTTTATTGGTATTTTTGTGATTTTGATTCTTGTTTCACTTCTATTTTGTCATTCCGTCACTTTTTTCCTTTGCTTTTTGTTACTCTTGAGCTGCTGTAACAATTGAATTTCCCTGATGTGGGATTATTAAAGTTCACCTTATCTTATTTTAGAAGGCGTAGCAGTAACAATATTACGGAGCCTGCTTGGTGATGAATTACAATGACATTTTATTTTATTTTATTTGGCTTCTCAAAAAGCACGGGCTCCCATGAAAACAACATGCTGACTTCAAGGAAGTTTTGGATTTCATCATGTAACAGCTGTGAAGACCTGGAAGACTACACGGCTACTGGTGGATGTTTAACAAATGCGTGAAAAATGACATTTGTGCAAAAAAAAGGAAGATGAACTTTTGATTCTTGCAGCTCTGGACCGTAACGCCTCAGCTATTGTTCCGGCAGGATTTGCTGAAGTATGTAACTATATCTTGCATGTAGATTCTTACAACAAGCTTAAACCATATGGAATCTGCATCAATGCTTGCATAGATGTTTTTCCCCGAAAAATGATATGGCTGAAAGCAGCACATACAGGCTGCAGCCCACGTGCATAGGAGGATACTTTATGGAGCCCGTGGACCCGTTTGGTGGTTGTCTCCGTTTCATCCGGACAGATCCAGGAACGGAGGATGTGGTTGTCCGAGACATCCAGACCTACCTCCTCCGCAGTGATGTTGACAGGGGCTCTGGTGACCAAAGCTACATCACAGGAACAACTACTACAAATCAGATGTTTAAGAGTTGGCGGGGGATACCGCGCAAAGAAGGAATGAAGTACTGGATACAGCTTCTGAGTGAAATTAAAGATGAGGGCCTTTTTTGTTGGTGACTACCTTTCATTGTTTCATTGGCGATTTTATGGTCACTAAGTCTATATCTAATTAAGTTAGGGTTTGTCTTTTTATGGGATGTTTTATTTGGGTTTACTATTGGGCTAATTGAAGTGGTCAATCAAGACACATTTAAAGACACATTCTACTGCCAGCTGCAAACCCACATGTTTAGAGCTGTCCACTTGTGATCCGATCATTCAGATATGATTTTAATACCAGGTGGGCATGCAGCCTATAAAGCCTACGTGGATATAGTGGATGTGTCCCTATATGCACAGTAAATGGGTCAAGTCAATGCAGTTGATCAGGAGTAAGATTGTGTGATGATCAGAAGAAGAAGGAGGGAGGAGGCAACATGCCCCAGACAGACACTTTGGTTAAGTTTTATCCTTCCTTCAAAATCAATATGTATAATGTTGTTTGTGGCGTATCTCAACCTGCATGGGCAAAGGAATGTGACAGTCATAAAACCACAGGAAGATGGGGTCATAAATGGTTTGTGACTTCTTCATAATCATTACTTCATTTTTTCATTCAACCTTTATTTATACTTGAGAGATCATTGAGGGGCGACCCTCATTTCCAGCAGCCATCAGTTTGAACAGGAAATCACGGAAACACTCACTTAAAATGTGATCAGACCAATATATCAGCTTGTACACAGTCTCCAGTTGTATTTATTATGACAGAGAAGCTGTGAAAATGCTCTACATGTGATCTGTTGCTGGCGTTAATATACAACAGACTAGATGATCCATAATCTGAACAGATTCAGTCTCTCTGACTTCTAAACGTCACCATCAGCCACACTACATGTGTTCTGTACAGAATAAGCCTCAAACAGACAAATAGCTATTAAAATCCCTCCAATTCAAAAACAATAACAAGTTCATATAAAATGCCATCATGTTTAGTCGATTCTGAACCAATCAGCTGTTAGATCAGCTGAGAGCCAGGCATTTCCCATCATGCCCTGGGTCTTGCAGTCGGTGGAGAGCAACTGCAGCGCCTGCCTCTCAAACCTGCGGCCGCCTTGATCGCGTGAGGTTATCGTTGCCCACGTGTGCGTGACGTCAGAGCAAGTCGGGATCAAGTCGGACACAAATCTACCCAGCATTCATTTGGCGTCCATCGCCGGCGATCGATTCTGCGCAGACCTGGCTCATCTTGAACGAGCCAATTGACAGACAGAAACAGCAGGGAGGGGAAACAGAGGGAACAAGAGGACTGAGGGAGTGGCACAGCCAGACCATGACAGTGGATTTGTCCCCCATTGCTTACACTGAAAGTGGATTTGGAAGAAATCTCTTAACGGCCAGTATGAACCAGAGGAATATGTACAGCAGGCAAAACCTCCTGTCTATGTTCAGTGAACATTCACCTCACTATTGTTTTAAGACAGGCTTGAACAATTGTGAATTTACCTTTAAATCAAGCTTCACTTAATTGTTGTTGCAAAAGGGTTGTAACATTTATAGTTTTTGTCAAATTAGAGTTATAATCAAACTTTAAGCTGTGTGTTTATGTCATCTGCCATGTGTCTGTGGTGAATCCACTGAAATATGTTCCTCTTGCCATATTTTGATCTTAAACTAGCAGAACACTCATCTCCAAATATCCTGATAATCCATTTTTGACAATTTGGTGATGATGTCAGCTGCCTGCTGTCTCCTGAAGTGTCATGGAAAGCTTATTATTTAGTTGATATGTAAAGTGGGAATTCATAGCAGGAAACCATTCTCAGCAGGACACCAATGGAGTGCTTATCCCAAGTAGGGAATGGGTCCTTACCCCAAGGGAAGAAGTTCAAGTCCTGGTTAGTCAGTGAGGGGACAATGGACGAATGGAGCGGGAGATTGGTCGTAGAATCGGCGCAGCGGGGGCGGTATTACGTTCACTTTATCGCACCAGTTGTGATAAATAGGGAGCTGAGCCAGAAGGCAAAGCTTTCAAGCTACCGGTCAATTTTTGTTCCTATCCTCACTTATGGTCATGAAGGCTGGGTTATGACCAAAAGAACTAGATCCAGGGTACAAGCAGCTGAAATGGGTTTCCTCAAGAGAGTGGCTGGCACCTCTCTTAGAGATAGGGTGAGAAGCTCAGTCATCCGTGAGGAGCTCGGAGTAGAGCCGCTGCTCTTTTTTCTTCGAAAGGAACCAGTTGAGGTGGTTTGGGCATCTGGTAAGGATGCCCCCTGGGCGCCTCTCTAGAGAGGTTTTTCAGGCACATCCCACTGGGAGAAGGCCTCAGGGAAGACCCAGGACTAGGTGGAGAGATTATATCTCCAACCTGGCCTGGGAACGCCTTGGGATCCCCCAGTCGGAGCTGGTTAATGTGGCTCAGGAAAGGGAAGTTTGGGGTCCCCTGCTGGAGCTGCTGCCCCCCGATCCGCTCATGGATAAGCAGATGACAGTGGATGGAATTCATAGTGGCTGATGTCAGAGCAGCCAAATGGGTCCCTGAGTCCCTCTCTGAAAGTGAATTGGATGAAATAATCTGCATTTACACCTGCATTTAATGATCATATGCTATTCTGTTACAGTCTGATTACTGAAGACACGTGAAGTCAAAGAGTTAGAAAGAATATTGTTAGTCATAAAACAATATGACTTTAATTTGTATAGTACCTGAAAAATAGAAGTGAAGTAAGAGGTCATTCGCGAAGCCGAGGTTATTATTCCTGGAAGTATTACAGCCAAGAGCTCACAAGCCCTGTAATTATCCCAGATAATGTTGTGTTGAGTTGCAGTGAACTGAATTACCTTTTGCAAATGATATTACCTGACCACCTTGAGCGAAACCAATCCCACCCAATCAGGGCGTACGGCTGTGATTCATTTACACTCAATACCACTAATGCCCATTATTTACTTATAGCTTAAAATTGTTTTCAACTTCAGTTTGGACTCCCTGATTGTGAAAATCAATCAGGCATGAGACACTTATTCAGTTCATTTCCCCCTGAACCTCCTGCCTTCAAATGCATTATATTCTTTGTTAAAGTTCAGAACCAGTGCTTTATTTTCAGGATGTGTTTGAACATTACCCAGTTTTGAAGCCACTATGTGGGGAATTTGTATATGATTATAGCATCCTTTTAAAGCCATAGCGCGCAACTAGTTTATATTAATGAACGTCCGTTACATTCAAATGAGTTGCTACATAGCTAATTAAGACTATCAGCTCTACAAATCTCTCTCTGTATTTCTCAGTATGGCTATGTCTACAAATAGGTGTGGTCCGGAGACTTTCGCGCACAGAAGCTTGAGTGTTCGGTTTTAGATCACCGCTGAGAAAGAATGATTAACGGTCAGCTTTGGAGACAAAGATACATAAAAACTACAAGATAATTGCCTCTTCTGGAGAGCCCATGTTTTCTTCCGTCCTCTTTTATTTGACGAGTTAGCTAGCAACTGCGTGGAGGCGGGGGTGGGGGGTGGGGGGTGCGATCACCAAAGGCTAGAGTCATGTTGTTGTCATTTCTTAGAATTCCTCATGGGGGCGACTACGCAAGATAGCTTTAAATTATTCTGTGGCAAAGGCTTTTGTTTTGCCCAAACACATTTCTTGTAAGAAGCCCAGCAAGCGTTTTGCACATTCCTGTTTACATTTCCACACGCATCTGCAGAACTGTAGATGAATGAAGATGAGTCAAATAGTAGATTATTGTCTGTGACAGTTCTTTTATGATATGACTACTGAGGAACGCCAAAGTTGGAAGGTTTGGACTACACATATTGGCTTAAAATTTGCAAAGTCATGGTATTTCTGTCTTCTGTCTTTCGCTGTCACATGATAAACTCACAGCTGCTGCTAATGCTGCTAATAGTTATCGTTGCTTCCCAGCCCTGGCAAGTTTGAAGAACGAAACGGAGGACCACACGTATGTAGAGGGTGTTGCACAATGCACAACAGATCTAAACAACTGAACAAGTATGAACCAACTATTAACGAGACCAACGCACTTTCTTTCCCTGACGATTTCTTACTTGACTTCGTTACTCCATTGTTGCCGTCTCCATCCTCTCTTTCCAACCTGTAGAATATGACTCAAACTCCATCATATTGCTGGGAACATAATCCTCCGGTCTAAAATGACAGTGTACACAACCATGTTTTTTGTTACAGAAGCAGAAGTGAAGACCTGTCTCTTCACCTGCAAAAATGCACCCAGACATGATAACTCCGGTCCTTCTCCTGTAAACTGTGGACTCCACATCCTGACAGGCTGGAGTGTGTGTAGCCTGCACAAACACAATAATTCACCATTATGACAAATGCAATGTAAAACTACTACCACATGTTGTTCGAAGCAGTCCCTTTCGGTTACGTTATATGACAGCTGATAATGTCAGTCTTAAGCTGGCAGTTGAAAGTACTGCACCGAAATGATGTTGCATTTTGGTGTAAATCAGCATGTCAGGATACGCCACTGTTCTCTTATCTAGGATTAACTCATGACAACTCAAAAAAGCAGCACTTATACCACATTTTCTCACTGGATTGGCGCACCCCAACCACTGTACATGGAGTAGTTCTTCTTATGACATCTTCATATCATATTAGTCTAATACGTAAATAGGTAATTTGTAATTAATGGCTTCCAAATACAATGATATCCAAGGCAACTGCTATGGCACTTATACAGTGAGTGTAACGTTAAACCTCAGGGACGGAGAGCAGAGGAAGTTAGTGACAGTACACTGAGCTTCAAAAAAGGAAGAGAATCTGCTGTAGCGATGTACATCCATACAAATGCACTGACCTACACCACATAGTTAGTGTTTTTAAAGCAAAATGTCACATGTACGTCAATTGTCGTTCTCAATATCCAGCATGAGTGGGAGCTGGTAAGGAGGGCCACAGGGCAGCTACCTGAGCATATTGTGGGCATAAAAATTTAACAAAGGTCAGCTTAAGATGGAGGAAAAGAGAATACACGGAATGACATAATGGAGGTTACAAAGATAAACTGGAGTGAGAGGAGAAAGATGAAGTGTGATGCATGTAAATGTAAATTGACTGGATTTATATAGTGCTTTTCTAGTCTTAACAACTACTCAAAGCGCTACGTGTCTGTGATCTGTGGTTAGCACTGCAGATCTGGGCAGGGTTGGATCCCCGGTCCGGGCAGGGCCTGTCTGTGTGGAGTTTTCATGTTCTCACCGTGTTTGCGTGGGTTTCATCCAGGTGATCCGGTTTCCTCCCACCATAAAGACATGCATTCAAGGTAACTAGGACTACAGTTAAAAATTAGCCGACTAGCTAAGAATGGCACGTTCACAGAAATGTTGATTAATGTGCATAGTCCCGATTAATAAATCTTTTACGTAGTATAGGCACCATTGGCCAAATTCACACACATGTGGCTGAGGCTGCCATTTATAAGAGATAAACATTAACATATCGATGAAACAACATCGGCGGCATTTCGGGGTTCTTACCCAAGGACACTTCGACATGTAGACTGCAGGGCCAGGGATCGCCCTAGTGGTAGTCCCTAGTGGGGACCAAGAGCTTGTAGATTGGTGGACGACCACTCTACCTCCTGAGCCACAGCTGGAAGGACAAAGGGAAGTATCTGAAGGGAAATGTAAAGGTAAAGGTACTTTATTTGTCACATACACGTACATGTAGCGAAATTCATTCTCTGCATTTAACCCATCCCTCAAGTGAGCAGTGGGCAGCCAACTCCAGATCTGATCCAGTGCCTTGATCAAGGGCACTGCCTGGAGAACCTAGTACATGTTTTTGATGGTGGGGGAAACCGGAGCACCCGGAGGAAACCCACGCAAACATGGGGAGAACATGCACACTCCACACAGAAAGGCCCCGGAACGACCTGGATTCGAACACAGAACCTTCTTGCTGTGAGGCCACAGTGCTAACCATTGGGCCACCATGCTGCACCATGTAACTATGTATATGTGGAAACATGCATAAAGCCTTTCACATCTGACCAGAGTACTTCAATTCAATTGTATTTATAGTGTCAAATCACAACAGGAGTTATCTCAGGACATTTACAGATACAGATGGAGTAGGTCAAGACCACACTCAATAATTTACAAAGAGCCAACAATTTCCCACTAGCAAGCAGTGGTGAGGAAAAACTTCCTTTTAACAGGCAGAAACCTCAGACAGAACCAGGCTCTTGGTTGGCAGCCATCTGCAGAGACACTGATACAGATATGCAGAAATATAGAGCAACAGATACAGAAATACAGAGACGCAGATACAGATATGGGGAAATATGATTTGAAATAATGATAGCAGTTGGTATGATAGTGTAGAACACTGGCAATTATAGTACCAATAAAGATACTAAAACTATTAGTAGTAGCAGTGCTGGGCGTAGCAGGGCGTAGCAGGGCGTCGAGCAGGACCACGGCAGCAGCTGTAAACATGATTTAGGTGCAGCTCCAATCCAAGAAAACAGAAGGACTCTGGGGGAATAGCTCCCTGGAGCTAAGTTAGCAACAAGCATTACTGGGACATGAATGCACACAGGTGGAAAGAGAGAGGAGCTCAGTGTGTCAGAGGAAGTCTGCCGGCAGTCTAGAACTATAGCAGCATAACTAAGAGCTGGTCCAAGGCAAACCTGGGCCAGCCTACAAAGGGTTGGTAGATGAATCTGACAACTATGTGGAGAAGCAGAGATAGGGAGGGGGGGCGCCATGACTGTGGCTACACACCCTCCCTCGCCAATCACTTTGTACCAGTTTCTTTTAGAATTGACTTTAAAAAAGGTATTTCATTCTATTGTTTCCTTGTTATTAACTAATCCCAATAAAAGACCAAAGCCAATGTGTCACTACAACTCGCATTACATTCTGACTTCCTTACCCTCTGTGGCTCTCAGCTCCAAGCCAGTTCCTATTTAAGACGTAAATCTTAAAACACCTAGATAATTCTTTAACATCTTTAACAGGGCTCATTAATTTCCTAAAACAGCTTATCACATTAAGAAAAATACATAACATCCCTAGCCTTGCCTTTAAGGTCCTGTGTGGATTTTCCTCATTAGTAGCAGCAGTGTGTTCAGACTGAACAGAAGAAGGTGGGACTGCATACATAGTCAAAGAAAGAGGTGAATAGGCCCAGAACATTCAACCAACAGAAATGCACAGATGCAAATTTACTTAACTACAAAATGAGGCAGAGATGCGTCTGTTGACGAGTTGAAATGTTCCAACTTGAGCAAAAACATTGAGCTTAGCATGTTACTGTACAACTACTATAAGTCCTGAGACTGTACTGTATGACCCTACAATAAATGTAAAGGGACAACAGGAAAAGCGACTAAAGGGAAAATATAACGGAGTTGCTGGCGATATTGAATCTGAGCTGCCACACTACAGCTAATGTCTGTACTGGTGGTAAATTGGCTGTTTGGGGATAAAAAAAAACATGCACTGCAAAAACACTCCAGCAGCCAGTTTCATGTGAATAACCCGAGGCATCCAATCTGAACACACCATGGATATGATGTCAGTCAACCTGTCAGGACAGCATTTTGGGACATATCTCTGTTGTATAAGGAGGAACGAGTATTGCAGCTTTTGGGCTGATTACAGCCTTTAAATGTATCTCGAGAAGTCTTGGCATTTTGCCTAAAGTGAGCAGATCACATCAGTACATATCTCGATTATTTTAATCACCTCAGTGTCAAATGGCTGCAGGAGCCATACTTTGTGAAATGGATGTCCCTGTATGGCACTTTTTTTTGTATTGTATTTTTTTTTTTATTTAAATGTGACTACAGAGCCACAATACTCAGCAGCTCTGTAATGTGTCGTTGGGAAGAAGGATAACAATAATAATATTAATAATAGGTCAAATCTAAGAAAACTGCAGTAGAAACAGTGGTTAGAGCAGACCAACAATGGCAGTATGACCAACATAATATTGGCTTATAAGCACTATAGACTGGGCTTTTTGCAGTCAGGGTGTTAAGCTTACGCTCAAGAACAAAACTAAAGCCAGATGAGGCAGGTTTAAACAGTAAAAGAAAAGAAAAAAGAAGAAGAACAGAAAGAATGGGGATCAACGGAGAAGTTGGGTGTAGATGCAGGTTGTCGGTGGTTTAGAGAATGGAGATCTGAGCGTAGGCTAAGAACGAGCCTGGGCGAGGCAAATGGGCTGGTGGAACGTGGCAGTGCTAATGAGGCAAAAACAGAGCACAAGGTCAGACAAGATGGTAACAAAAAAGGCAGGGAGGAAAAAGGTTCAAAAATTAGACCAGCGTTTACCACTGCAGGCATAACGAGGAGCTGGCGAGGAGTGGAGTGTGAGACCGGGTTAAATACTGCAGCAGGAGTAGATAGCAATCAGTGCTGAAGGCTTGCAGGTGGTGGATTGAACTGGCAGGTGATTGGCAGCAGATTGGCCACGCCCAGCCTCTCACAGAGACACAGGTTTATATCTCATAACCCTTAAAGTGCCTCATCACTCCTTCACAAAAAAACACAGTGAAAGCTGCAGATCCTAACACAGGGTGAGAACGGTGTGTCTGGGGACTGCAAGATAGGGGCGTAATTTGAAGTTGTCCAAATCACACAGAACCAGACGAGATGTCAAAACGAGATGTCTGCAATGTTTAGTACAAAAATGGCCACTGAGCTAAAATAAAACCTTTAACAGCCTTACAAAACATTATGAGCTTTAACAACTGGCCTCACCTGCAGGGCAATTGTACTGGATTGTGTAATACTGTTATTCTGTCCAATGGAGAATTGGATTAAAGCTGCAACTACATATCAGGCAGAGATCGCCTGTTCTGTATAGTTAATGTTGTACATATTTGTGTGTGCTCTTTACGCTTCATTTAAAAGTTTGTGTTCATGCATCTGTGTAATCTGTGTTTGTTGGATTTAAGCACGTGAAATAGGTCATAGGTGGTACTGCAGGGCTACCTTCTCAGAAAAAAGCCTCTGGCCATCGGCCAGTATCCCTGTAATGTGGCTACTTAACTGGAATAATTAGCACCCAGTGGGTTTGAGAGTCTTTTAGCCCATTGGGTAATGTTATTTACCAAGCTGCTCTCTTTGAAGAAGAAAACTTGCTGAGATGGTTGTTGAGGAAAGGAAACGAATGGGGATATCACCAGGGAACTTATTTATATGAAGAGTTTCACTGTGAAGCCAAATATCTGTTATTGGAAAACTGTGATACGTACTCTCGCAAATTGATTGTCCGGCATGAAAGGAAAACTCACTTCTGATTATATTTCTAGGAGCTATCTGGTTGAAAAACAATAACTGTTTAAAGAGTGTCCTTCCGTTTTCTCTAAACTGCTTATCCTGTTTCGGTCACAGGGGGGCGGGGCGAGAGCCTTTCCCAGCATGCATTGGGCAAGAGGCTGACAGGGTACACACCAACCCTGTCTCTTACAAAATATGTTGGTATACTAATGATTTTTTTTGCTTTGCTTTGCCAATTCTTATTTTTATTTTTTTAAAGAAGCCTGATTATGCACTTTGGAATAATTTTTTCAATCTGTCTGACATTCTTATACTGCACAGAAACATAAGTGGTGGATTTTTTTGGCATATAAAGTACAGAACTCTGTCCCAGAAAACGGGTTCATGTCCTGCATCCTACGGGTTGTTAGCTTTATGCTGCTAAAGGCCCTGACTCACCAGCGTGCATCGTCATGCATCGTCCTTCGTCCTTTTTTGATGGAATCGGCATCGGCAGCTGTCAGCCGTCGACGATCAGCTTGAAAAAGGTAGTCAGAAAAGCAAAAAAAAACGACTGTGAGAGGCACACACAAGGCTCCTTTCATGTTTCATCTCATCTGATCAATTCAATACACATAAGCGCTGTCAAAACTGGCCAAAAATGACGTTCAGATGTTCCTTCTTAAAAATACACAGACTCGAACTACTGGAATAACTATTTATTAAACGTCTATCTCTGTAGGGATCCTTTCCATAATGTTGTCAGACACTTAGAATATTAATCTGAGTGTGTCAGCGGCAACAACAGAACTTTAAATGGACGCTAACTGAAGATGAACATTTGCCCCGTAGGGTTACATTATAGCCCGGTCATTGGCTGCCAGTTACAGCGTTCACGCTTAATACTGGACCAGTTCAGGTTGAACAACAAAACAATTTACCCTTTAAACAAAAATAATTATTAAAACAAAAATAAGAACATTATTAAAGAAAACATTTTTACATCGCAAAAGATAAGCTAGTTAGTTGTGTTTTCTCCCTCAGCATGTGATGATATCACTACCACTACTACACTTTATGTGTTGGTTCCATGTTGTACAAAATGAATAAATGGCATCAACACATAATCACGCTATGTAGACCAGCAGGAGATGCATATGCATTGAAATGATATTTAAAATAAAGGCTCTGTATTCTGTAAGGTGGAAGTACCTCCAGATGACCAGAATTTCTGCTTGACACAGGAAAAAAATATACAAGAAGTTTTATAAGAAAGAAAAATAGAATAGGGGTTATACTAATAATAGTAATATGTATACTATAAACACCTTTATTATAAACCGACAGGTAAAATATACAGTGATATACAGATGAGTGAGGTGCGGATGAATAGAAATGACATACTATTGCACAGTAGGAGGTTACACAGACTAATAAATAAATAAAGATGCATAGTGCAGAATATTGTCAAGAGTGTTAACTGCTAAGTTCTATGAGAAACCCACACAGACACAGAAGTTATTGGCATAGCTTATTGTCGGTCGCGGCTTTCCAGGCACGTGCCAAGGTATGGTTAATAGCTGTGAGCCCTGACAATAGGCCTACTACAATACTACTACAGTTATTAATACATTACACTGTAATGTGGTGACCTTCACAGCCTGAACGAGGGTCTAACGCGCCTGTCTGTCTGTCTGTCTGTCTGTCTGTCTGCGGCGTTAATCGGCTGCCTTGAACACAGGGCACAGGGGATTAGTAATTAACTGGCTTTATGGAGGGCTCCCGGGGAGCGCACACACACACGCGCACGCATACACACACACACACATTTAATGCAGTGTATATAATTTTCTTGTGGACAGCCTTTCAAAGTAAAAGCCCAAAAAGAGTTATTACCGTCGTGAACCAGAATGATAAACTTGGATAGACCCATATAGACTAAAATACATAATGTTTTAATGTATTATCATTCTTTGAGTGGACTTTGTTTGGGAAAGTGTTGACCTACCATCCTGTTTTATTGTATCAATTAGTTGCTTATGAATGTAACAGGTATGGAAGCAAGGAAAGCTGTGATCAACTGGGTACCTTATTGTGAAATGTAACCACTACTGAATACTATAATGTTATTTTATACTAACAATGCATGAAATGATCTCTTTGTATGTGGTAGGTTTTTTTTATGATCCAAGCATGCAGCTGTAAGCAGCTCTACAAAGCGCTTCAGCGTCTTTCTCACAGCTCTCATCAACGTCCTTTCCAACAATCGCAGGTTCATCAGCAGACAGAAGCAGCTGCTGAACGTGGCGCGTAACGACTCAGGAGTTGGTGGAGACCAAAAAAGAGCCAAAAGGAGCAAGACGTTCTCACTCCCATCGCGTCAGAAAGCGAAGCTTGGTCAGGTGTCTTTGGCGTTTGTCCTTTAGCATCCTGTTTAGACGTGCTTGGTCGGGACTCTTGGCGTCACTTTTTGGCGCTCTGGGTCGGGACGTAGGAAAAGATGGTGGGTGAGGATACAAAATGTACTACTCTCTACCATTGTCTCTCTTAATACTACGTCATCTTACAGCGCCGCGGTGGAGCTGCTGCTCTACCCGGTGCGTCCCAAACGGACGCTAAAGGGGGATTTATGCGTCTGTATCTGACGCTGAGATACACTGACCAAGAGTCAGGATTTTACGAGTTGGGCTTGAAAGGAGTGTGAATATTGGATTTATATTGGAACGATAATGATGCTTTGTCAGGTGAAATATCTCCGAAAGAGAATGGAAACCTAGTTAGCTTCCACTGAAGACACCAAAACTGTGATCTGTGTGACGCCATGAGGAGATTGTAACCTTCCTCACATTAACAAGCTGAAATCTCATATTTCCATCATGTTTTCCACATGGTTTTTCCATCGTTTGAGCTTTGACTGGATCTCTTTCAACGATATCATGTTGTTGTGTTCCCTTTTTTCTTTTGCAGAGGTTTAATGGCACCACCTGGACAAGTGCAGTAGCACCAGCAGCTGTCTGTGCCCAAAACCTAAAAATGGCATAACAATCGTGGAAATTAAAAGTAAAATTTTTTTCTTTTGCCAATATACTGGACATCTGTTGAACATTACAGCACTTAATTTGGATGGAGACTTGGCATAAGTCTGCTGAGTGTCTAAATAAGGAAAGTTTGCATAAACCTTTCCCATATTAACTGTATAAGGCGATCAATGAATCCATTTATTTATCACATGAACTCATACAATTACAACTCCTGTGAAATGTAATCTAATCAGTTTAAATGTAATATTTATAAGTTGGCGACTTTTGTTTTTTTTCTAAACTATCTATCTAAATTCATTTAAATTCAACTTGTTGACATTTCTGGCAAAATTTCAACTTTTGCCAGGGTGTTTTTGGGTTCACACTTTTTTTAAAGTGGTTTATAACGGACTATAATGTCGTCTAAGCAGATCTAAGTGTTTATTATTAATATGTGTCAGCAGCTATAACTCGGCGTGAATTAGCTTTGTATCAACTCACTTGGCAATGGCTTTGCTTCCATAGAGGCAGGGTGGTGGGCCAGATGGGTGGATGTGACGGGTTGTGCAACTTTGACAGTATTTGACCAGGACTTAACAGTGGGAGGAAGGCCATTTGACCTCTGGGTGTGTGTGTATGTTTTGGGGGGGGGGGGGGGGGTTAACAGGGTGTGTCTGTGTGAGTGTTCAGTGCCTGAGCTATTTCTGACTTCAGGGATAGACTTAATGACGTGTGTGTGTGGGTGTGTGTATGTTTGTGTGTGTGTGCTTTGTATGAGGCGTATGGGTTGGGGTGGGGGGGGCAGAGGGGAGGTAGGTGGCTTGTTTGGGTGGCGGAGGGATTTCCAGCCAGTTGAGCTTTATGTCTGACCTCCCATGACGCAGATCAATATTTGAGCAAACAATCCAAAAGAAGCTGGCTGTCTCCGAGAAGGAGCCCCTCATTACTGGACATTAGCGCTGTCCTTGAGCGCTCGTTAGAGCTTTTTGCTGCAGAAAAGGGGGATTTTAGGATTAAACCATCAGTGCTTTTGGAGGATATTGCTGAGTGACTGCTGAGAAGTGGTTATGCAATTAGACAGCTATACCAGTGAGTAAAGATAGGCTTAATCTGACAAAAAGTAGATGGATTTAGTTGAATTGGACAAGAAGTATGTTGCGTTTCCTACATCAAAAAGAACAATAATTCTGTGATCACTTATAAAGAGACACATCAGTACATGCATATGTTGATGATATACCGTATATCGAAGACATTTCATCGACGGGATTCTTCCGGTTCCACTGGATGTCCCTCACCTTCTTTGGTTGGCATTCTAAACACAGGCACTGGCACAGGCACAACAAAAATATCAACATCATGTGCAATATTACTTCTTCTTTATATATATATGTATATATATATATATATATATATATATATATATATATATATATATATATATATATATATATATATATATATATATACAGTACAGGCCAAAAAGTTTGGACTCACCTTCTCATTCAATGTGTTTCTTTATTTTCATGACTATTTACATTGTAGATTCTCACTGAAGGCATCAAAACTATGAATGAACACATATGGAATTATGTAATTAACAAAAAAGTGTGAAATAACTGAAAACATGTCTTATATTTTAGATTCTTCAAAGTAGCCACCCTTTGCTTTTTTTGATAACTCTGCAAACCCTTGGTGTTCTCTCAATGAGCTTCATGAGGTAGTCACCTGAAATGGTTTTACCTTCACAGGTGTGCTTTGTCAGGGTTCATTAGTGAGGGTGGCTTATTTGAAGAATCTAAAATATAAGACATGTTTTCACTTATTTCACACTTTTTTGTTAAGTACATAATTCCATATGTGTTCATTCATAGTTTTGATGCCTTCAGTGAGAATCTACAATGTAAATAGTCATGAAAATAAAAAGGAAACACATTGAATGAGAAGGTGTGTCCAAACTTTTGGCCTGTACTGTATATCTATCTATCTATCTATCTATCTATCTATCTATCTATCTATCTATCTATCTATCTATCTATCTATCTATCCACCTATCTATCTATCTATCTATCTATCTATCTATCTATCTATCTATCTATCTATCTATCTATCTATCTATATATGCCTATCTATGCCTATCTATCTACCTACCTACCTACCTATCTATCTATCTATCTATCTATCTATCTATCTATCTATCTATCTATCTATCTATCTATCTATCTATTTATCTATCTATCTATGCCTATCTATGCCTATCTATCTACCTACCTACCTACCTACCTATTTATCTATCTATCTATCTATCTATCTATCTATCTATCTATGCTTATCTATGCCTATCTATCTACCTACCTATCTATCTATCTATCTATCTATCTATCCACATTATCTATCTATCTATCCACATATCTATCTATCTATCTATCTATCTATCTATCTATCTATCTATCTATCTATCTATCTATCTATCTATCTATATATGCCTATCTATGCCTATCTATTTATCTATCTATTTATATATCTATCTATGCCTATCCATCTATCTATCTATCTATCTATGCATATCTACTGTATCTATCTATCTATCTATCTATCTCTCTATCTATCTATCTAGGCCTATATATCTATATATAGGCCTATCTATCCATCTATCTATCTACTGTATATATGCCAATCTATCTATCTATGCCTATCTATCTATCTATCTATCTATCTATCTATCTATCTATCTATCTATCTATCTATCTATCTAGGCCTATATATCTATATATAGGCCTATCTATCTATCTACTGTATATATGCCAATCTATCTATCTATCTATCTATCTATCTATCTATCTATCTATCTATCTATCTACCTATCTATCCATCTATGCCTATCTATCTATCTATCTATCTATCTATCTATCTATCTATCTATCTATCTATCTATCTCTCTATCTATTTATGCCTATGTATCTATCTATCTATATCTATCTCTCTATCTATCTATCAATTCTATTCAATTTGCTTTATTGGCATTAACAAAGAAAACATGTATGTTGTTGCCAAAGCAGTTTACAGAAAATACATATATAGTACATATCACATATTAAATACATACAGTACAGTAGGTGTCACATATATTCTATACAGTGTCATAAACATACAACATACTACATTACAAAACAATTGCATAACACAATGTAATACTTAACAGTTTTGTACAATATAGTGACTGTACAATCCTAAAGCAATGTGTAATGTTGGGATCTTATAGTGGTGAGTCCCTCAGGTTGTGGCAGGCAGATCCATATTTAGCTGCCATTGGGGCTGCTGTCTTATCTATCTATATATCTCTCTGTCTAGGCCTATCTATCTATCTATCTATCTAGGCCTATCTATGTATATATCTAGGCCTATCTATATATCTATCTATCTATCTAGGCCTATCTATGTATATATCTAGGCCTATCTATCTATCTATCTAGGCCTATCTATGTATATATCTAGGCCTATCTATCTATCTATCTATCTATCTAGGCCTATCTATGTATATATCTAGGCCTATCTATATATCTATCTATCTATCTAGGCCTATCTATGTATATATCTAGGCCTATCTATCTATCTATCTATCTATCTATCTATCTATCTATCTATCTATCTATCTATCTATCTAGGCCTATCTATGTATATATCTAGGCCTATCTATCTATCTATCTATCTATATATCTATCTATCTATCTATCTATCTATCTATCTATCTATCTATCTAGGCCTATCTATGTATATATCTAGGCCTATCTATCTATCTATCTATCTAGGCCTATCTATCTATCTATCTAGGCCTATCTATGTATATATCTAGGCATGTCTATCTATTTATGCCTATCTATCTATCTATCTATCTATCTATCTATCTATCTATCTATCTATCTATCTATCTATCTATCTATCTATCTATCTATCTATGCCTATCTATCTCTATATATGCCTATCTATCTAGGCATATCTATATATCTCTCTATGCCTATCTATATATTTATTGATTTATTTAATCAATCATACAGCCATAGGAAAAATAGCCCAGCGCCTGCCCTCACTGGGCACAAAATCATTACTTGTGTCTTCATCCTCTAGGCGCGCCCCCATCTCTTGGAAGCGAGCGCTAGGGATTGTGCGTGCGCGCGCTTGGCCCGGCGCCGCGCCGCGCACTCCAGCCCCAGTGTGTAGGAACCAGAGCAGTGGAGCTCTGAGCTAGACATGGCGGCGGATCCTAAGCCGGACTGGCTCTCCTGCCTTCCCTCTGCCTGGAGTTACGGGGTGACTCGGGATGGACGCATATTCTTTATCAAGTAAATATCACGCGGGCACATGGATTTATGGATATACGCACTGCTTATTTCTCCGACGCATTTCCCCCCTGTTTGTCTTTTTTCGGGTTCTGTGTTCACCTTTCCCCCCCCGTTTTTCTTCCACCAACAGCGAAGAAGCGAAGAGCACAACCTGGCTGCATCCCGTTACCGGAGAAGCCGTAATCACGGGGCACAGAAAAACTCCAGGTAAACAAGCTTTGACAATTTTTTTTCTTCAGTCTTCTGCGAAAACACACACACGCACACAAACACACACACGCACGCGGCACCTGGGAACGTCACGGTGGAGGGAAAGAAAAAAGGGGGTCGACAAGTTGTCGGAGAGAGCCGCGGGAGACGACGAGGGGAGATGGGTTCCTCTCTGCGGCAGAGCAACAGCCTCCCCTCGGCTCTCCTCCGGCGGCTGGCGGTCCCTCCCCCTTCGCTGCTCCACCTGGACACTTTGCGACACACTTTTTAAAAGTTCCGTCACGTAGGCGTGAACCGATTTCGGAGCCGATTCCCTGCAGTGACATTTGACACATTTCCCAGTGCAAGCCCGAACGTTTGCTGCAGAGAAAAGCCCCAAAAGTCTTATTCGGAGCACACGTCCAAGGCGCCGAGGCTGCTCTAAAGAACAATGCGGTGCGTCAGTGCAAAGCCCAGATTTCGAAATAATACAAAATAAAAAAAAGACCCATTTCTGCCGCGACAGGAAAAAAGGGGGATGACGGGTGGGAGGGCATCAGTACATGAAGATCAGCGGTGTGTTCAAACAGCTGGAGGCACAGCGGTGCACATGACGAGACACAAGGGTTGAGTAATCCTGCAATGCCTGCCTCTGGTTATTGGGGAGGGGGCGCGGAAGTGAGTTAAAAGGGCACAAGGCAAATGAGCTATTTGTGGTCCTAGACACTGCATTGCTGTGCAGGTGTGTGTGTGTGTAATGTGTAATCGGCTACACATCTCTCTGCACAGCTGCTTATGTCTCTGTGTCCTGTGTTTTCTCCCCCCCCTCCCATCCCCTGTCCTCACAGATTTACCAACAGGATGGGAGGAAGGATACACATTCGAGGGAGCTCGCTGCTTCATCAAGTGAGTTGGAACGTGTGGTGTAAGAGAGATAGGAAGAGACTAATGGATGCAGATAGGGAGGGGGGTGAGGGAGGGAGGGAGGGAGGGGGGGAGGCAGTTTGAGTGCAGCCGTCTCCGGCGGTGAGCGGCTGCTTTGTTTGGTCGGTGGGCACGGAGATTTCCCCCGGCTCTCATCAACGCCCACCTCTCTCTGCCTCTCTGCCCTGCTGGAGGAATGCATAAATATCTCTGTTTGCCCGTCCTGTTACACACACACACACATACACACACACACACACACACACACACACACACACACACACACACACACAATCAGTGTGACTAGATAGCTACATGGCATTGACTTTCTCTCGCTGCTGTTGAGGCTTTCTGCCTCTATCAGTCGTGCTCTCGCCCTTCACCTCTCTCTTTAAGTCTCTCTCTCCTTGTCCACACGCACACACACACGCACACACACACACACACTCCAGTGGAGGGATTTGCTTGGGATCAAGCCTTTGCTGTCAGTGGGATGCAAGTTTGACAAGCTAGTGTGACTCAGAGGCTTCTCTGCTGTGCTGAACAGGCTCTACTTGTTGGTGGTGTGTGTGTGTGTGTGTGTGTGTGTGTGTGTGTGTGTGTGTGTGTGTGTGTGTGTGTGTGTGTGTAACCTCTCCAGCAGGGTTATTGGCAACTCCAGTTCCTTGCGTACATTTGCGTACATGTATATTTTGCGGACCTGTTTGACGACAAAAATGCCCTGCAGCTCGCAGCCTCCTGTACTCCCATAGCTGAGACGTACACACACACACACACACACACACACACACACACACACACACACACACACACACACACACACAAACACACAAATACACACTCTTTAAGGTTGTGAGCAGGCACTTTTCATTTGTTCTACCTACTTTCCCACCTAGTTTTCCTGCTGTTGCTCGTGTCTCTGTGGCCATTTTGAGCGCAGCAGCTGACACATATGGTGAGCTAATATAGCTGCTCTATAAATAGCCCACAAACGCTGCTCATTGGTATGTTTGAATGCATGCAGAATGCGTGCATGCATGCGTGCACACGGGACATGTAAATATACTGTACAAGCACAGTTACACATGTGAAGAGCTTGCATGCAAACCCAGTCAGTCAGTTGGATAGGTCACTGGCAGTCAGATGTGACAGGTAGACAGGTGGGAATGCAGGTGTGAATGCAGCCAGAAGACATTTAGGACCCGTTGGGATCAGAACAGGACACATTCAGAGGGGGTGCAGGGAGGCATGTCAGTTGGGACTGACACTGAAATTCAGCCACGGTCAAACAATTGATGTTGAGCCAGTAAAGGTAAAGCATAATTAATACACTGATAGTACATCTGGCTCTGTTTCCCCTCATGCTTAAAAGCCAGTGCCAGCCTGATATAACAAAGATAATGTATTGACTCTGCCTGTAGTTTGAAGTAGTTTAAGTAATATCAATATTTAGTAGGGTTGGGTATCGTTTGGAGGTTTTCCCCAATACTGGCGCTAAAGCAATACTTTAAAAACGGCCTAAATGCCTGAATTGATAAAGTAAAAGTCTGCGACATTTAAGTACGGCTTCTTTATTGGTAAGGCTATATGGTCCAAATTAAATGATTTATGAAAAATGTAATAACAATAACTTTTCACCAGTAAATTGCTGTTAAATGACAAAAACAGGAGACTTTCAATTGGTTTTTCGGTGTTTTAAGCCCCCAACGTTTCCTTCCGGGCAGCGCTGCATGGAAGGCAATAGGATTAGGTTATGGTTAGGGTTATGGTTAGAGTTAGGAACCTTGAAGTGAACGGTCGCAGTGCTGCCTGGAAGTCAATTAGGCAATGGTTAGGGTTAGGTTTTTGGGTTTTACGAGGGGCACTGGCACAAGGGGATATATATTGTGTAAGTAAAAACGGTTTAAAAGAGTACCAGAAATTAAAAGTCAAGGTTAGGGTTAGGTGCCTTGAAGTCAACAGTCGCAGCGCTGCCTGGAAGGACCCGTTGGGGGCTTAAAGCCCATGTTGCAAGTTAACCACCACTGTTGATTAATAGGTACATATAGCACTCAATATATGTATATCATTGTTAAAAATGTCTCAAAATAGTGTTAAAGGACAGTTTTTGTCAGGTTTGTCGTTTTTGGTATTAGTGTTTTTTCTTCCGCAATTCAGTGATGACGTCACGTTGGGGAGACGTGTATCAGCCTGGTACTAGAACTATGGTGACTGACTGGGATGAGGAAGAGGATTTTTTACTGTCCGTGAATAGCACCAAGTGAAAGTCAATGTTTTATTTATATCTAGTGACAGTGATCATGTCGTTAGTTCAGATAAGTACCGCTAAACTTATCTAGATCTAGAAAATACAAGGCATCATGCTAGCTATGTGCTAACTTGCCAGTCCCACCTGTGAAATCCCCTGATGGTTGTAAACACATAGATATGATTGATATCATGATTATATATCTCACGTTTTGATGGTAGGCTACTAGCTCCAGTAACAACATATTTGCCTGGTGTTTATTTATTACTTGGACGGGGATGCTGTTCAGCTTTTCACAAGTTTAGACAGCTAGCTAACGCTACGCCGACGCTTCGCTAACGTTAGCGCAGCAGCGTTAGCCTAGCCGGCTAGGTAAATATTACAACTGCCTTCAGAGTTTCCTATATCTGCGTCCATGTTGTCAACATAAGACTTGTGGCGTTAGTGCTCCTTTTGTACCATAACTTTATTGAATGAAACGTTAAACTTCGCTCCTACGAGATGGTTTTTGTTAGTTAGTTAGTTGCACAAAGCTAACTGGCTATAGTTAGCCTGTATGTATGCTAGCGGACATTAGCTAACGTTGCATAGCCAGCAAGCAACTTCGGTGAGCTAACCTTGACAGCTAACACATCCACGTGTCACCATTTCAAAACATCACCGCAGATTGACTGCTTTTAACAGCAGAGGTTGATTGTGGGCAACATACTTTCGCGGTTAGCTCACCGAAACTACTGCTGATCGCCGAAGTTGCTGGCTGGCTACGCAACGTTAGCTAATCCCGCTAGCATACGTAAAGGCTAACTATAGCCAGTTAGCTTTGTGTGTAATGTTACAAAAAAACACCTATTTCGTAGGAGCGAAGCTTAATATTTCATTCAATAAAAGTATGATACAAAAGGAGCACTAACGCCACATGTCTTGTGTTGACAACGTGGACGCAGCTCCAAAGGCAGTTGTAATACCGGTATTTAACTAGCAGTCTAAGCTAACGCTGTTGCGCTAACGTTAGCAAACGTCGGCGTATCTTTAGCTAGCTGTTTAAACTTGTGAAAAGCCGAATAGCATCCCCGTCCAAGCTGCGTTTCACTCCCCCCCCCAATATTATTATACACATAATAAAGACACATTGACTCGGTCGAGACCAAAAGCCATATTTTGCCAGATCAGTGGCAGAAACCGTGACCGGGACAGTGAACCGAGACGGGTCTTTCGCCTGTCGTCTCCCCAACGTGACGTCATGCAATGCATTGTGGGGGAAAGACAAACCGCTGTAAAATAGTACCTACTTTTTCGTGTTATATTCTGTTTTGTGATACCTAACAACATCAAATACATGAATAACCGTTTAAATGTTTATTACCAACAAGCAATTACCACAAATTCGTTGGAAAATTAAACTTGCAACATGGACTTTAAAACCCCATTGAGCTTTCAAGTGTCTGTGTTGTTTGTCCAACATCGGCGGTTGTACGTCCTGGTGTTGGAATCCTCTCCAGGGAAATACAGTCACACTGTACTCCGTTCAGCTGTCAGCATTTTTACCGTGTTTAATCCAGCTGCTAGCTAACGGTAGGCTAACCTGACATACAGCAATGTTTCTGTTGCCTCTAACGTCTGTTTCGCAGCATCAGAGAGCAGAGAAGGCATTTAAGTGGCACCAAAATGAGGCACCGAAATCCGCGTTGCTATTCAGTCCGGTAGATACCGGCCATTAAGGCACCGGTGCCTTACTAGCACCAGGTATCTGCCTGATATAACATAGGAAATGTATTGACTCTGCCTGTAGTTTGAAGTATTTGAAGTAATATGAATATTTAGAGATTGAAAAATGTTGCTATTTCCATACAATAATTAACATTTTGATTAAAGTGTACTATAAAATTAGAAAGATTAGAAACATTTCTGACAACTCACAACTATACGTTGTGAATGGTCATGGGAATTTTATTATAGTGAGTTAAGAACACCTATTCTAAATGAAATGTCCAAAATGCTGACATTTTTTGGTGTACTGATGATGACAAAATGGAGTGCTTGTTTAAATTTAATTTATATAAGTTGGCGACGATTGTCTCTAAAGCATGGCAATAAAAGACAAGAAGGTTTATTTGTTTAATATACTGTATGTAATTTATGTTGTCCATGAAAATGTGTGGGAACCCTGTACTATGTAGGGACCAATTGGGTCATTTAGCAGAACTCCAAATGGTCCACAAGTAGACATGGGGTCACATTCCAAAGGAAAGGTTTGGCAGCACTGGTGGAGAGTGAACGTGGGCTGTAAATGCTTCTCTGACCGCAGGGTTTCCCACAGAAAAGTTGTTTAGCCCGATGGCTAGTGTCTTTTATTTTTTGTAAAGGTCCGGCAGGGGGCCAGTCCCAGACGGATCAATGCTGATTAATGCTGGCAGCATTAATGTAGAGCCCAATAGTTTCCGTGATAGAAGAATCACGGACGGAATCGCAAAATTGAGAATTTAAAAAACCTATATGAACGATTCCTCAGGGTCCTACATTAAGTCAGTGCTAAAAGCTAACTGGAGATTCAAAAACTTGACTATGCTTCCAACCGACTGTAACTGTAGTTTAAAAACGTCTTAAAAATCCATTACAAAATAATTCCCAGTCGCCATGCCTGGTAGGGGGGCAACTTAGTCCCAGTGGGCCACCAGGCCTGCAATACACTGGGGGAAACCCTGGACCGAATTGATGGACCACCTCATCCAAAGCCAAGGCGAGGTATCCGAAAACTACCGCAAGCCTCCTCTCTAGTTTTTCGGTGGAACACAAATGTGCTTTTATTCTCTGAATGTTGGCAGACAACCTGACTTGGGATTGCGGGTGAAGCTGGTCAGAAACGGTCATTTGTTAGACATTTTTGTACCAGCGTCTGCATTTCGTGACAGAGAGGATAGACATTGATAGAGGCCTGAACAGACAGCCACTGGTGTTTTCTCTGGTATTGGCTGACTCAGACTGGACTGCAGGCTAAGGATTCATGCTGCCACATTCACAGTCTTGAATACAATGGCCAGCATTTGACTCAACAATTAGGCCCAGTCTTATATTTACTGAATAACACGACATCATCACCACTTCTTCAAATCCTTCAAATTCCTCCCAAATTCCTGGCCAGTCACTTTTCTATCAGCCCATTATTGGAACCCTGACCTGGCTGCTCCCTCTACATCCACGGTGTCAGAGGACACTGCTGCCCTCTGATTGTCTGTCGATAGGCGGTCACTCCCCAGGCTCAGGCCTTCAGGGTCGGGGTCAGTCTGCTCCTGCCTTGTTTTGGATCTTCAAGTTAGCATTTTGAACATATTTATTAGGGGCGTAGATTTGCATGGTTTACAGGGTTTCCACTGGGTCTTAAAAGTCTAAAAAAGTCTGTTCTTCTTAAAGCAGCTGAAGTATTGTGTTCTAGGTCTTAAATCATTTTAAACGGGTCTTAATTTAACCTTTGTCAGTGTAATGCTACTTTTTTTATTTATTTTTTATTCTGTGGTGTTGTAGTTCTTTCTGTCTCTAGTCCAACTATAATTTGCTGTATTACGACTACTCATGAGTACAACGATAACACCCGTTTTAACACATTCAGTTACATTTATATATACTGTATATATACAAAAAGCAGCTAAAACATGATTTGACAATGTCATTACATATAAAACAACAACTATTTTTGTTAATAAAAGGAATAAATATGAAGTGGCATCTTAGAGACGATATGTATCAATATTTTCACTTTGCATCAGTATATTAGATCATGGATCATTGAATCGATATATTGATCCAGATCAATGTTTTGTTCCACCCCTAATGTTGCTATCCTCGGTTGCATTGTAAAGCCTGTTGGGATTCTTCTAATCACGAGTTGCTGTAATAAAGCCTGCTCCGGGCTAAACTGACTCTGCTGCAATGTCATCACATATGCAACACTTTAGACTAAGCATTTGGGTGAAACCACACTGATTCAACGAAAAAACATTGACGCAATCCTGATTTCAGAGCATGGGACGCACCAGTGGAATATGAGGAAGAGACGTTCCAGGCCTTTTGTTTCTGCTTTGTGACTTCTGTCTTCAGTCCAAACTGCTGTTGTTTCAGGGAGAACTGAAACATGGAGGGCTGGGCCACAGTTTCACTTGGGTTGTTGTGCATGACTGTCAGTGTTCAGGGCTGCTGCAATGTCTTCCAAATGCCTCTCTAAACATTGTTTTCTTTGATTTGTCTAGATTTTGAAGTCCTGCCAAGGTGTTCAGCTCCGCAAGGCTAACTGATTGCTCGTGCACTCACCCATGGCATGGCAAAGATGTTTTGGCTTTAAATGAAACATGGCAGCTGCTCATGTGTCATTATAGAATATATTGCATGCTCATGCTTTTGGCCAGTGAGCTAGGTGGGGGCTATGTTAACCCATAGTTGGTGATTGCGAGATTCCAAATTGGGATTTTTCCTCTTTTGATTTTGTAGTCCGATTATTGTGGAACATCTATGAGGCCAAGGGTGTAACTTTTGGTTCACATTAGGGGGGTTGAGATCTCAGACTATCTTGGGAGGTCCAGGGACATGTCTGCATGTATTGAAAAAAAGGCGACAAATGTCGGAAAAAGTGCCAAAAACTTAAGGAGAAAAAGCCGACAAAACGCAGAGAAAAGTGTCCAAAAAAACCCTTGAAAAAGGTGACAAAAATGTCGAAAAAATTGCCGGAAAAAAAGAAAAACAAAAACTCAGAAAAAAGCAACAAAAACGTGTCAGTACTGTCGGAAAAAGCAATGAAAACCTTAAAAAGGAACAAAGAAGCTCAGATTTGATTATCGTAAATTACGCGTATGTATGAGGCTATTAGAGGAACTGTCACTTCCACATTTTTTTTAACAGTCAGCTGTTATGGTTGCTTCATGAGCCGTCCACATCAGCTCCAGAACCAAGAATTGTCTCGAAATGTCTTCAAAATATGGAAATGATCAACATGTGACATATCATTTGACTTTGTTTAAGCAGAAGAGTAATGTGATACCTTTGTGCTGTATTAGTAGTATAGGGTACTTTAGCTTAGGGTTGTTGCATGCTGCTGTTCTTCACAAATAGAAGAAGAATAAATTGGTTTGATATTTTCCCATCACAACGAGCTAGCAAAGGTTTGTCATAGAGCTGGGCCACATGGAGAAAATCCGATGTCACCACATTTTTGACAAAATACATCAATGTCGATATTGTGACGATATGTAGGGTTGACAAGTTGTGCTTTCACAAAATATTAACACAATGAGATTTTAGATAAATAATCACCATGTTGATACAAGGGGTGAGGGGAAAAAAATCAATGCAACATAGTATTGTGATAATTTCCGTGGCAATACTGTATCGATACACAGATGCCAAGTATCGATCTTTTATTACATGAATTAGGGATGGTCCGATACCGTTTTTTTTTGTTCCCTATAACGATTCTGATACCTGAACTTGCGTATCGGCCAATACTGAGTACCGATCCGATACCAGCATGTCATATATTTTATTATGTTTTAAAAGCAGTATACTACTATCCCTGTATGGGTATGATATGATTGCTATCATTGTTGTTGGCCTGGCTCAGGTTAAACTCTTTGTGAAATATGAACAAACACAATCAATGAACGCCATAGAACTTTCTTTTATTATCCAGTTTGACAGTCAGTCATAAAGGAAAAAGAACATAAATAATCGATGGATCGATGCATGTTTATGCATCGATCCAATGCCACGTAAAATAGTACTTTCCGATACAGATACCAGCATTTTAGGCAGTAACGGATGCTTTTCAGATACTGGCATCGGGATCAGAACATCTCTAATATGAATTGCACATGAGAATGTAACCTTTTGGTACTAGAATAATAAGATCAATTGCTTTTTCAGTCCACTAGATGGAAAATTGAAGTGAGATGAACAAACCAGAAATGAAACAAATGTTGACAAAGTTCGGCTTTGGGGACATCATCTGAAGTTGGAAAAAAGGTAATAAATTGCGATATATAGCAGAATATCGCAATATGTTTAAAATCACTAATATCGTATCGTGACACAAGTATCATGATAATATGGAATTGTGACACAAGTATCACGATAATATCGTGTAATATCGTATCGTGACTAGGGGTGTCACGATTCTCCAAATCCTCGATTGGATTACATTTTCGATTCTAAGGTCACGGTTCGATTCGATTCTCAATTTTTACATTTATTTTTTTTTAAAGCACAGGTTGCTATGCCATTTTTAGACTAGACTTTTATGCAATCTAATATCTGACCTTTGTTTGCAATGTACCACACTACATTGTCAAATTTAAAACATTAACAAGGAGGGGTTCTTCTTCAAGTTCTGTCGATGGGTCTCCTGCATCTGCAGTTGCCATGCTATCTTTTGACTAAATTAGAGGAGGTTGACTGACTCGCAGCACTTCACACTAGTGTTGACGAACTGACCGAAGAGCAAGTTAATTAACCCGAGTAGTGTCACCGAACCGGTCGAATGAACAGACTCACTCCTGTTTTTTTTACCTCATTTGTGCCGGCAGCGCTTCGCTCAAGCTGAGTGCGATTGGTGTATGCTCCGTTGTGTGTAGCTGGTCTTCTTCTGCTACTGTGTGTGTGTGTGTGTGTGTGTGTGTGTGTGTGTGTGTGTGTGGGTAATCTAGCTCATTAGCGCTTCCACTGGAATGGTGGTAGAATCAATCTAGAATAGAATATACTTTATTGTCCCCTAGGGGAAATTTGTCATGGAAAGTGCGTAGTGCATAGTAGTAGCTGCCATTACAGACAATAGATACACATAAAAATACAAGAAATGTGTTACCTCGAGCAGGCTACACGTGTGTTTTTTTCTACGTTTTTTTTGCTGCATAGCAAGCCGACCGGACATGAGATGGGGGCGTGGCATTATCGACTATTCCATATTTTTATTCAAAATTCGAGATTGTGACTTAATTTAAATCGAAATCGTGACACCCTTAATCGTGAGACAAGTATCACGATAATATCGTATCGTGACACAAGTATCACGATAATATTGTATTGTGACACAAGTATCACGATAATATCGTATCGTGACACAAGTATCACGATAATATTGTATTGTGACACAAGTATCATGATAATATCGTATCGTGGGGCCTCTGGTGAATTCCACCCGTAGTGGATACAATGTGACTAAGTGGGTAAAGGCAAATAATAAAACGGCTAGAACAGTCTGGTAAGTTCAGAAAATGACATCGCTTTACTGTAATGCAGCCTTTAAAACCATAAAATACTTGTCATATCACGATGTTACGATATCAAGAATTTAAGACGATATCTAGCCTCATATATCAGTGTGGAAATAATTTCACTATATTGCCCACTCCTAATTTGTCAAACTGTGATTTGAAAGCTGATGCCTTGACATGTGCAATGCTGCAGGTGTTGTTGCAGTAGCAGGGGATGATAGTGGGTTGATGCAGAATTGGGCGATGTTAAGGTTGGTAAGGTTGTTTGTCGATGGCAAAATCCAACCTTGTATTAAATCCACTTCTGTCAGCAGTAGGCACAATTAGTCTTGACTCTTTCTTTATTTCCACTTCTTTAGTTAAGTTTGCAGTCACGTAACCTTGTTGCGTTTTGTGAATTTATTAGCAAATCTTCCCGGACAGCCAAGTCTTTTATTTCCCTCCAAACATTTCCCCGATCTTCTCTCAGACAGGAATCTACATTGAAAACGTCCAACCTGCTGTTCCAACTCTCCAACCTTTGTTCTTCATTACATTATTTATTCGTAACAAATGTGACGGTCAAAAGAACATTTTATATTATATCTGGTAAAAATAGTGACGCAACTGCTACTACATATTCATATTTCTGTCAGAAGATGCAGACAGATATCTGTGTGCAGTCGGTGCACATCTATTCTATAGTCAGGCCCGGTGTAGGATAACCGATTCTATGAAGGAAAATGCCATGCTGGATCGAGACTGTTTAAATACCCTGGATTAAGACCTAATTTGATTACGTCCTGTTGCCTAATGAGACCTGGTAGGGCAGGGGTGTCCAACTCAACTTCACTAAGGGCCACACTGGAAAATGAGAATCAATCAAGGGCCAGACGTGTACAGCATGGTCTATTGACATGCTTTTATTTCATCGTAAAAGTCAAATAACTTTAACATCTATGTATTCTTGCATGTCTCATATAGCGTTTCTCACTTAGAGTTTTGGTCGACATAAAACCCTAAAAAAGTCAGCAAAAAAGTTCCTTAGTCATCATAGAGTTTAGCCAATCAAGCTAAACTGTACAGAATAGCTAATATTGGTAGCAAAAGAAACATGTTAGCAGTCTTTTGTCTGTCTGTCTGTCTGTCTGTCTGTCTGTCTGTGCGTGCTCACTGATCCAGAACACAGATCAATTCTGACTTCTGACAGTCACTTTGCTTGACTATTGCTTGACCTCAAAATATATGATTACATTAGATATGAAACAAGTTGAGTTGGGTTGATTTCCAGTTTGTCTGGTCAGGTGTACGAGGTTAAACTGGTGTGATTTTATGCGCCGTTTGTTAATATATGACACGGTCTGGCAAATTAAAAAGTAGCCTACATCAGGAAGGAAGATTTTCCTCGCCACTGTCGCACCAAATGCTTGCTTGGGGGGGGCTAACGTTTCAGTGTAGTGACGGCGGCACACGTTGTGTTTGTTCACTGGAAAGGTCATGTGTTTTTTGGGGTGCTGAGACGATATATGACAGAGTTGGTCTCAAAGAAAACTAAAACTGTGCCGAAGCCGACGAAACAGTTGAGCTGAAAAACAGAAACACTGCAGGAGAAAGGGCAAGAAAATGTTTCACCCACTCTCAAAGTGATCAATGCTACTTCACCAATAGACCATATATTATATACCTAAAATACAAGTATTTTAAACTAAGTAAAGCGCTGTAACGTGAACATTCTACAGTGCCACAGAAGGATGAAATCTGAGCAGCAGTTGCTGGTTGGATTTAGCTGCTACAGACCTCCAGGACACCCGGCTACCAGCAGCAGTTGTTTAGCCGCCAATAGGTGACTGTGAGTCGGCTACAGGCACCGCCAGATGGCGCTCCTTTCAGGGGCCATGGTAGTGGAGTTTAGACAGAAGAAGTGAGCGTCATGTGGCGATGACGGTTAAGTTTAGGCACCAAAACGACTCGTTACGTTTAGGAAGAAGATGGTGGTTGAAACACTGCCGAGGAACAAACAAGTGTTTCCTGGGTCAAAGTATTTTGTTTTCACCGCGGAGTGAATTCTGCTCTCCGGATAGACAGCGCTGTGTTTGATGTTGACACCACGATTATTTCATTATTATTGGATATTGATGTTCATAAGTAAGTGTTTCGGCGTGGCCGGCTGAGTGGCTCTATATCCACGGTGGTATTGGACGGGGGATTTCATTCTTGCAGGTTTTGTTTTGATGTGCATGATCAAACCCCCCTGCTTTTTTCACAAATCACACCCTGTGAAGGATAGTGATGGTGATACAGTATATACCGGGGGGAAGGACACACGCAGGCCGACCACACAGCGACGCGTTCAGTAACCCCAGGCCGTCATACACTCAGGCATCTGGCTGACTAGCTCTCCACTGCAAACTGATTCACTCATAGATTCACTTCAGTGAAATTAAACATCATTTCCCCTAATTCTTTTCTATGTTTTAAGTGGAAAAGCACTCTGTGCTCCTATTGGTCAAACGTGCTGAAACATAAAGATTTTGATAGAAGTTGTCAAACTTGACGAGAGTCAAGAAACAAAGTCACGTATTGGTATCGGTAACTGGTATCAAACAGTTGTTAACGATACCCAGCCCTTTAAACGGTATGTGAGACTGACCTATAGGAGTAGTTGGATAAAGTGATGCACAAGGCCTCTTTAATGTAACAAGGCATCTTGGATTTGAATATTTCACTGTGTGAGCTCAATATAGCTCCAACGAGGAGCTGTAACAAGAGAAGAAGAGGCGTACTGGGAGGGAGTTGGAGAGGTCAACACAGCACACTGGCTGTTTGGAATCTGACTTGCCTGACTCTGACATGCAGCTGACCTTTGACCTCTGCAGTGGGACATTTAACAAGCTGGGCCTGGTTTGTGGAGTTGTCATTTAGCCTGAAGCATGTGGAGATGAAAGCCGAGGAGAGGTTTTCAAAGCCTGGCTAGGCTGCAGACCCCCCCGATCCTCTCTGCTAACACACAGACAGATGAACAGATGCACAGAGAGGACGGAGGAATGGTAGGGAAAGAGAATCAGAGTGACCCTGAGAGAAGAGGAGGGGTGGTGGTCATATCAGCCACTCCGGCTGTCTCTGCCTATTTCTCTCTTCCATTTTCTGTGTGTGTGTTGTGTGTGTGTGTGTGTGAGTGTGTGTTTCTCTCTCAGCATCGCAGCTGCTCAGTGCTTTGGGAACACCACAACATAAACTGTTAGAGTAACATGAACGTAGCCTTGTTGCTTCCCGCCCACCGTAACACACTAACTTAACGCCAGCGGTGCAGTGTGGTCACATGTTAATCCCAATCAGAAAGGGATTTATTGCCAACTAAGTAACCCTTACAGTGAATTTGCTTTGGTTGGTAAGATAAGATACAGCTTCATTGTCTGTTCACACAGAATGTCTTCTTGCATCGCCTGCTCCAACAAACAGAATATATAAAAACACAAAAGCATTAAAAAAACCCATTAAAGAAAACCCATCTGTAATCATCAACAAGACATAAACAACATGTGACACACCTGCGCGGTTGTGAAGTGAGGCTCACACAGTGACGTCACATGTACATACTTGTGTACAGTATGCATATGCACTTGCATCACCGCATGTCTGTGCTGAGAAGCAGCCGCAGAAGAAGTATTCAGATCCCTTACTAAAAGAAAAGTACTAATACCACACTGAAAAAATACTCTGTTACAAGGAAAAGTCCTGCATTGAAAATGTTATTTGAGTAAAAGTCTGTAAGTATCATCAGGAAAATGTAATTAAAGTATTAAAAGTAAATAATTGTCCTCCCATTGTAGAAAGTGTAAAGGATCCAACCAGTTGTGTGTTTAATGGTCTCATCATCTCAGCTGGACTTGTAGCCGTTATATTGTTGGCTATAATATAGCTAATATCAGATTTTATAAACTACATGTGTTTTGTGTGCAGAAATCTGAATGTGTAAAGTAA